>JACEFZ010026457.1:287500-512500 GCA_014155875.1 Cepaea nemoralis
GCAATGCCACGTTAAGCCACCATGCATTGATCAATTTGCTACTGCAGAATTTCCCACACACTGACATTGCAATGACATATTGTCTGACAGCACGATGTTACATTTTTGCAATCTGTCACGTGATGTGTTACAGCCTGTTACATTTGTTTACAGAACTGTAATGTTACATGATGTTACAGGCTCGGCGTGGACACATATGTGCACAATATACCATATGTTGATGGCTGTACGAGCTAGTGTGCACAAATAGTTCAGACAATTTGGCCTTACATTTAATGACCATGAGTGTAATACTGCTGATGATGATAATGATGACGATGCTGATATTATCATAATGATGATGATAATAATGTTGATGATACTGATGCTGATGATAATGATGATGATTATGATGATGCTGATTATAATAATGAAGATGATGATGATGATGATAATACTGATGTTGATGATGATGATAATAATAATTTGAAGATACTCATGCCGATGATGATGATGATGATGATGATGATGATGATGATGATGATGATGATGATGATGATGATGATGATGATGATGGTGATGAGGAGCTGAAAGTGCGGGACAAGATCCTGTACGTAGGTATTAGATACAGTGGAAGGGGTGGGGGAGCTGAAGTGCGGGACAGCATCCTGTTGCGTAGGTACTAGATTCAGGGTGAGGATGTGGGGGGGGGGGGGGGGCTGAAAGTGCGGGACAAGATCCTGTGCCGGTGCAGCGTAGCGAAGGATCAGATTACTTATTCCATCTAGTCATGATGAGGTACTGTTTTTTTTAGGTTACTGAGATGAGTAAATACTTCAGTGGTCGTCATTAGTGGTATGTTGGAGGGAATCTCTCTATAGCATTGCTCTCACAGAATGATGATAATAAAGATATGTCATGAGGCGCATCTGGTATTGCAGCCTTTCATTTGGTTTATGTCAGATTGAAGAATCTACTGAATTGATCACATGTAACCTGATTTGATGGTAATGATTGTGATGACTTGTGTTTGTTTGTCAAGGTATTAATTGCTTTCCATATATCTTTGGTGTTGGTTTTATCTATGATTAAGTTCTTAAAAAAAGTTTTTCTTTTCTGTTTGAACGACATACTGAACTTTTTTTTCTCAGACTATGGTACGTGGTTAGATCTCTATTTTTATGTGCCCTGTCCCGGTCTCTCATAATTTCAAATACCTCCTGTGTGATACACGGGGGCTTAGTGTGATGTTTAACTCGAACCTTCCTTAAATGGAACATGCTTAAGAAATACACTTAGAAAAGTCTTCAGTCAGTGGTCCAGCGAATCATCTGGGTCAGGAAGATAGTAAACATAGTCCAGGCATACCTAACCCTGTTATACGCATCCTCCAGGTCAAGAGCTACCGCCACTGTCTCCTTTTTTTTATTCTGGAAGCCCTCATAGACATTGAATGCAAAAGTTACAGCATTGGCCCAGGTGTCCTCTCCAGAGTCCTTGAGGAAGCAAATTCCGACTTTCCAAATGTTGCTGGAGCCTGCGTGCTATTATTTTTTCAAGGACTTTGCCATACGTGTTTTGCAGGGTTATGATTCAGTATCCATTAAGTCTGAAACATTACATTGTCCATTGAAACATTACATTGTCCACTGACACATTACATTGTCCACTGACACATTGAAATGTTCACCGACACATTACACAGTCATTGGTGCTCGATGAATTAGATTTAGATTACAATTATTCTGATAATGACAGTGAAACTAAACCTGATAATATGTTTTGTGACACACGATTATAATTGATTGTTGGTTCTAGTGTTTCTTCTGGTGCCTCAGGGTCCAACCTACACCACATGGGTGTTGAGGGCTGTTATCCCAGATAATGGATCCAACAAATCTAATAACTTTGGTCTCCTGTAATTTATTCAGACATGCGTCTACTGTAAACTCAACATTGGTTACACAACAAAACTGGAAAATGCTGCAAAAAAATTTCAGGTTTACAAATTTTCTGCAGCGTTGAAAATTCACAACCATGTTGAGACACCACTGGCGGTCAACTGTTGGCCTATATCACAACCATGTTGAGACACCACTGGCGGTCAACTGTTGGCCTATATCACAACCATGTTGAGACACCACTGGCGGTCAACTGTTGGCCTATATCACAACCATGTTGAGACACCACTGGCGGTCAACTGTTGGCCTATATCACAACCATGTTGAGACACCACTGGCGGTCAACTGTTGGCCTATATCACAACCATGTTGAGACACCACTGGCGGTCAACTGTTGGCCTATATCACAACCATGTTGAGACACCACTGGCGGTCAACTGTTGGCCTATATCACAACCATGTTGAGACACCACTGGCGGTCAACTGTTGGCCTATATCACAACCATGTTGAGACACCACTGGCGGTCAACTGTTGGCCTATATCACAACCATGTTGAGACACCACTGGCGGTCAACTGTTGGCCTATATCACAACCATGTTGAGACACCACTGGCGGTCAACTGTTGGCCTATATCACAACCATGTTGAGACACCACTGGCGGTCAACTGTTGGCCTATATCACAACCATGTTGAGACACCACTGGCGGTCAACTGTTGGCCTATATCACAACCATGTTGAGACACCACTGGTGGTCAACTGTTGGCCTATATCACAACCATGTTGAGACACCACTGGTGGTCAACTGTTGGCCTATATCACAACCATGTTGAGACACCACTGGCGGTCAACTGTTGGCCTATATCACAACCATGTTGAGACACCACTGGCGGTCAACTGTTGGCCTATATCACAACCATGTTGAGACACCACTGGCGGTCAACTGTTGGCCTATATCACAACCATGTTGAGACACCACTGGCGGTCAACTGTTGGCCTATATCACAACCATGTTGAGACACCACTGGTGGTCAATGCCACTGTAACCTACCTACCTACCTCCAACAGTACATGATAAGTATGTGTTGACACAGTAACTGAATTATCTCTAGCAGTACGCGATAAGTATGTGTTGACACAGTAACTGACCTATCTCTAGCAGTACACGATAAGTATGTGTTGACACAGTAACTAACCTATCTCTAGCAGTATGCGATAAGTATGTGTTGACACAGTAACTGACCTATCTCTAGCAGTACGCGATAAGTATGTGTTGACACAGTAACTGACCTATCTCTAGCAGTACGCGATAAGTATGTGTTGACACAGTAACTGACCTATCTCTAGCAGTACACGATAAGTATGTGTTGACACATTAACTGACCTATCTCTAGCAGTACACAATAAGTATGTGTTGATACAGTAACTGACCTACCTACCTCTAGCAGTACACAATAAGTATGTGTTGACACAGTAACAGGCCTATCTCTAGCAGTACACAATAAGTATGTGTTGACACAGTAACTGACCTACCTATCTCTAGCAGTACACAATAAGTATGTGTTGACACAGTAACAGACCTATCTCTAGCAGTACACAATAAGTATGTGTTGACACAGTAACTGACCTACCTATCTCTAGCAGTACACAATAAGTAGGTGTTGACACAGTAACTGACCTACCTATCTCTAGCAGTACACAATAAGTATGTGTTGACACAGTAACTGACCTACATACCTCCAGCAGTACAGTAGTTTCCTGCAATTTCTCTAGGTCTGCAGCAGCATTTGAAAATCTTTGTACTAGACCCTGAAAATAGTCAAACAACAAGAAGACATTTGGTGAACAGAGAGAAATATTGTCTTATAATCACTGCAGGGATGGCTGCAATACACGTGTGTATCACATACATTACTACTGAATGGAAACAGAGAGTGAAACCTGACAGCTTGCACACCACACCCACAAGCTTACACTGAAACCTGACAGCTTGCACACACACCACACCCACAAGCTTACACTGAAACCTGATAGCTTGCACACCACACCCACAAGCTTACACTGACAGCTTGCACACCACACCACACCCACAAGCTTACACTGACAGCTTGCACACACACCACACCCACAAGCTTACACTGAAACCTGACAGCTTGCACACCACACCACACCCACAAGCTTACACTGACAGCTTGCACACCACACCACACCCACAAGCTTACACTGACAGCTTGCACACCACACCACACCCACAAGCTTACACTGAAACCTGACAGCTTGCACACCACACCCACAAGCTTACACTGATAGCTTGCACACCACACCACACCCACAAGCTTATACTGACAGCTTGCACACACACCACACCCACAAGCTTACACTGAAACCTGACAGCTTGCACACCACACCACACCCACAAGCTTACACTGAAACCTGACAGCTTGCACACCACACCCACAAGCTTACACTGACAGCTTGCACACCACACCACACCCACAAGCTTACACTGACAGCTTGCACACACACCACACCCACAAGCTTACACTGAAACCTGACAGCTTGCACACCACACCACACCCACAAGCTTACACTGACAGCTTGCACACCACACCCACAAGCTTACACTGACAGCTTGCACACCACACCACACCCACAAGCTTACACTGACAGCTTGCACACCACACCACACCCACAAGCTTACACTGAAACCTGACAGCTTGCACACCACACCCACAAGCTTACACTAAAACCTGACAGCTTGCACACCACACCCACAAGCTTACACTGACAACTTGCACACCACACCACACCCACAAGCTTACACTGAAACCTGACAGCTTGCACACCACACCACACCCACAAGCTTACACTGACAGCTTGCACACCACACCACACCCACAAGCTTACACTGAAACCTGACAGCTTGCACACCACACCACACCCACAAGCTTACACTGACAGCTTGCACACCACACCACACCCACAAGCTTACACTGACAGCTTGCACACCACACCACACCCACAAGCTTACACTGACAGCTTGCACACCACACCACACCCACAAGCTTACACTGAAAACCTGACAGCTTGCACACCACACCACACCCACAAGCTTACACTGACAGCTTGCACACCACACCACACCCACAAGCTTACACTGAAACCTGACAGCTTGCACACCACACCACACCCACAAGCTTACACTGACAGCTTGCACACCACACCACACCCACAAGCTTACACTGAAACCTGACAGCTTGCACACACACCACACCCACAAGCTTACACTGAAACCTGACAGCTTGCACACACACCCACAAGCTTACACTGACAGCTTGCACACCACACCACACCCACAAGCTTACACTGACAGCTTGCACACACACCACACCCACAAGCTTACACTGACAGCTTGCACACCACACCACACCCACAAGCTTACACTGAAACCTGACAGCTTGCACACCACACCACACCCACAAGCTTACACTGACAGCTTGCACACCACACCACACCCACAAGCTTACACTGACAGCTTGCACACCACACCACACCCACAAGCTTACACTGAAACCTGACAGCTTGCACACCACACCACACCCACAAGCTTACACTGACAGCTTGCACACCACACCACACCCACAAGCTTACACTGAAACCTGACAGCTTGCACACACACCACACCCACAAGCTTACACTGACAGCTTGCACACCACACCACACCCACAAGCTTACACTGAAACCTGACAGCTTGCACACCACACCCACAAGCTTACACTAAAACCTGACAGCTTGCACACCACACCCACAAGCTTACACTGACAGCTTGCACACCACACCACACCCACAAGCTTACACTGAAACCTGACAGCTTGCACACCACACCCACAAGCTTACACTGAAACCTTGCACACCACACCCAAAAGCTTACACTGACAGCTGACAGCTTCCACACCACACCCACAAGCTTACACTGACAGCTTGCACACCACACCACACCCACAAGCTTACACTGAAACCTGACAGCTTGCACACACACCACACCCACAAGCTTACACTGAAACCTGAAAGCTTGCACACACACCCACAAGCTTACACTGACAGCTTGCACACACACCACACCCACAAGCTTACACTGACAGCTTGCACACACACCATACCCACAAGCTTACACTGACAGCTTGCACACCACACCCACAAGCTTACACTGACAGCTTGCACACCACACCACACCCACAAGCTTACACTGATAGCTTGCACACCACACCACACCCACAAGCTTACACTGATAGCTTGCACACCACACCACACCCACAAGCTTACACTGAAACCTGACAGCTTGCACACGACACCACACCCACAAGCTTACACTGACAGCTTGCACACCACACCACACCCACAAGCTTACACTGAAACCTGACAGCTTGCACACACACCACACCCACAAGCTTACACTGACAGCTTGCACACCACACCACACCCACAAGCTTACACTGAAACCTGACAGCTTGCACACCACACCCACAAGCTTACATTAAAACCTGACAGCTTGCACACCACACCCACAAGCTTACACTGACAGCTTGCACACCACACCACACCAACAAGCTTACACTGAAACCTGACAGCTTGCACATCACACCACACCCACAAGCTTACACTGAAACCTTGCACACCACACCCAAAAGCTTACACTGACAGCTGACAGCTTCCACACCACACCCACAAGCTTACACTGACAGCTTGCACACCACACCCACAAGCTTACACTGAAACCTGACAGCTTGCACACCACATCTACAAGCTTACACTGAAACCTGACAGCTTGCACACACACCACACCCAAAAGCTTACACTGACACCTGACAGCTTCCACACCACACCCACAAGCTTACACTGACAGCTTGCACACCACACCACACCCACAAGCTTACACTGAAACCTGACAGCTTGCACACACACCACGACCACAAGCTTACACTGAAACCTGAAAGCTTGCACACAAACCCACAAGCTTACACTGACAGCTTGCACACCACACCACACCCACAAGCTTACACTGACAGCTTGCACACACACCACACCCACAAGCTTACACTGACAACTTGCACACCACACCACACCCACAAGCTTACACTGACAACTTGCACACCACACCCACAAGCTTACACTGATAGCTTGCACACCACACCACACCCACAAGCTTACACTGACAGCTTGCACACCACACCACACCCACAAGCTTACACTGAAACCTGACAGCTTGCACACCACACCACACCCACAAGCTTACACTGACAGCTTGCACACCACACCCACAAGCTTACACTGAAACCTGACAGCTTGCACACACACCACACCCACAAGCTTACACTGACAGCTTGCACACCACACCACACCCACAAGCTTACACTGAAACCTGACAGCTTGCACACCACACCCACAAGCTTACACTGAAACCTGACAGCTTGCACACCACACCCACAAGCTTACACTGACAGCTTGCACACCACACCACACCCACAAGCTTACACTGAAACCTGACAGCTTGCACACCACACCACACCCACAAGCTTACACTGAAACCTTGCACACCACACCCAAAAGCTTACACTGACAGCTGACAGCTTCCACACCACACCCACAAGCTTACACTGACAGCTTGCACACCACACCCACAAGCTTACACTGAAACCTGACAGCTTGCACACCACATCTACAAGCTTACACTGAAACCTGACAGCTTGCACACACACCACACCCAAAAGCTTACACTGACACCTGACAGCTTCCACACCACACCCACAAGCTTACACTGAAACCTGACAGCTTGCACACCACACCCACAAGCTTACACTGACAGCTTGCACACCACACCCACAAGCTTACACTGAAACCTGACAGCTTGCACACACACCACACCCACAAGCTTACACTGACAGCTTGCACACCACACCACACCCACAAGCTTACACTGAAACCTGACAGCTTGCACACCACACCCACAAGCTTACACTAAAACCTGACAGCTTGCACACCACACCCACAAGCTTACACTGACAGCTTGCACACCACACCACACCCACAAGCTTACACTGAAACCTGACAGCTTGCACACCACACCACACCCACAAGCTTACACGGAAACCTTGCACACCACACCCAAAAGCTTACACTGACAGCTGACAGCTTCCACACCACACCCACAAGCTTACACTGACAGCTTGCACACCACACCCACAAGCTTACACTGAAACCTGACAGCTTGCACACCACATCTACAAGCTTACACTGAAACCTGACAGCTTGCACACACACCACACCCAAAAGCTTACACTGACACCTGACAGCTTCCACACCACACCCACAAGCTTACACTGACAGCATGCACACCACACCACACCCACAAGCTTACACTGAAACCTGACAGCTTGCACACACACCACACCCACAAGCTTACACTGAAACCTGAAAGCTTGCACACACAACCCACAAGCTTACACTGACAGCTTGCACACCACACCACACCCACAAGCTTACACTGACAGCTTGCACACACACCACACCCACAAGCTTACACTGACAGCTTGCACACCACACCACACCCACAAGCTTACACTGACAGCTTGCACACCACACCACACCCACAAGCTTACACTGATAGCTTGCACACCACACCACACCCACAAGCTTACACTGACAGCTTGCACACCACACCACACCCACAAGCTTACACTGAAACCTGACAGCTTGCACACCACACCACACCCACAAGCTTACACTGACAGCTTGCACACCACAACACACCCACAAGCTTACACTGAAACCTGACAGCTTGCACACACACCACACCCACAAGCTTACACTGACAGCTTGCACACCACACCACACCCACAAGCTTACACTGAAACCTGACAGCTTGCACACCACACCCACAAGCTTACACTGAAACCTGACAGCTTGCACACCACACCCACAAGCTTACACTGACAGCTTGCACACCACACCACACCCACAAGCTTACACTGAAACCTGACAGCTTGCACACCACACCACACCCACAAGCTTACACTGAAACCTTGCACACCACACCCAAAAGCTTACACTGACAGCTGACAGCTTCCACACCACACCCACAAGCTTACACTGACAGCTTGCACACCACACCCACAAGCTTACACTGAAACCTGACAGCTTGCACACCACATCTACAAGCTTACACTGAAACCTGACAGCTTGCACACACACCACACCCAAAAGCTTACACTGACACCTGACAGCTTCCACACCACACCCACAAGCTTACACTGAAACCTGACAGCTTGCACACCACACCCACAAGCTTACACTGACAGCTTGCACACCACACCACACCCACAAGCTTACACTGACAGCTTGCACACACACCACACCCACAAGCTTACACTGACAGCTTGCACACCACACCACACCCACAAGCTTACACTGAAACCTGACAGCTTGCACACCACACCACACCAACAAGCTTACACTGAAACCTGACAGCTTGCACACCACACCACACCCACAAGCTTACACTGACAGCTTGCACACCACACCACACCCACAAGCTTACACTGACAGCTTGCACACCACACCACACCCACAAGCTTACACTGAAACCTGACAGCTTGCACACCACACCACACCCACAAGCTTACACTGACAGCTTGCACACCACACCACACCCACAAGCTTACACTGAAACCTGACAGCTTGCACACACACCACACCCACAAGCTTACACTGACAGCTTGCACACCACACCACACCCACAAGCTTACACTGAAACCTGACAGCTTGCACACCACACCCACAAGCTTACACTAAAACCTGACAGCTTGCACACCACACCCACAAGCTTACACTGACAGCTTGCACACCACACCACACCCACAAGCTTACACTGAAACCTGACAGCTTGCACACCACACCCACAAGCTTACACTGAAACCTTGCACACCACACCCAAAAGCTTACACTGACAGCTGACAGCTTCCACACCACACCCACAAGCTTACACTGACAGCTTGCACACCACACCACACCCACAAGCTTACACTGAAACCTGACAGCTTGCACACACACCACACCCACAAGCTTACACTGAAACCTGAAAGCTTGCACACACACCCACAAGCTTACACTGACAGCTTGCACACACACCACACCCACAAGCTTACACTGACAGCTTGCACACACACCATACCCACAAGCTTACACTGACAGCTTGCACACCACACCACACCCACAAGCTTACACTGACAGCTTGCACACCACACCACACCCACAAGCTTACACTGATAGCTTGCACACCACACCACACCCACAAGCTTACACTGATAGCTTGCACACCACACCACACCCACAAGCTTACACTGAAACCTGACAGCTTGCACACGACACCACACCCACAAGCTTACACTGACAGCTTGCACACCACACCACACCCACAAGCTTACACTGAAACCTGACAGCTTGCACACACACCACACCCACAAGCTTACACTGACAGCTTGCACACCACACCACACCCACAAGCTTACACTGAAACCTGACAGCTTGCACACCACACCCACAAGCTTACATTAAAACCTGACAGCTTGCACACCACACCCACAAGCTTACACTGACAGCTTGCACACCACACCACACCCACAAGCTTACACTGAAACCTGACAGCTTGCACATCACACCACACCCACAAGCTTACACTGAAACCTTGCACACCACACCCAAAAGCTTACACTGACAGCTGACAGCTTCCACACCACACCCCACAAGCTTACACTGACAGCTTGCACACCACACCCACAAGCTTACACTGAAACCTGACAGCTTGCACACCACATCTACAAGCTTACACTGAAACCTGACAGCTTGCACACACACCACACCCAAAAGCTTACACTGACACCTGACAGCTTCCACACCACACCCACAAGCTTACACTGACAGCTTGCACACCACACCACACCCACAAGCTTACACTGAAACCTGACAGCTTGCACACACACCACGACCACAAGCTTACACTGAAACCTGAAAGCTTGCACACACACCCACAAGCTTACACTGACAGCTTGCACACCACACCACACCCACAAGCTTACACTGACAGCTTGCACACACACCACACCCACAGGCTTACACTGACAACTTGCACACCACACCCACAAGCTTACACTGACAACTTGCACACCACACCCACAAGCTTACACTGATAGCTTGCACACCACACCACACCCACAAGCTTACACTGACAGCTTGCACACCACACCACACCCACAAGCTTACACTGAAACCTGACAGCTTGCACACCACACCACACCCACAAGCTTACACTGACAGCTTGCACACCACACCCACAAGCTTACACTGAAACCTGACAGCTTGCACACACACCACACCCACAAGCTTACACTGACAGCTTGCACACCACACCACACCCACAAGCTTACACTGAAACCTGACAGCTTGCACACCACACCCACAAGCTTACACTGAAACCTGACAGCTTGCACACCACACCCACAAGCTTACACTGACAGCTTGCACACCACACCACACCCACAAGCTTACACTGAAACCTGACAGCTTGCACACCACACCACACCCACAAGCTTACACTGAAACCTTGCACACCACACCCAAAAGCTTACACCGACAGCTGACAGCTTCCACACCACACCCACAAGCTTACACTGACAGCTTGCACACCACACCCACAAGCTTACACTGAAACCTGACAGCTTGCACACCACATCTACAAGCTTACACTGAAACCTGACAGCTTGCACACACACCACACCCAAAAGCTTACACTGACACCTGACAGCTTCCACACCACACCCACAAGCTTACACTGAAACCTGACAGCTTGCACACCACACCCACAAGCTTACACTGACAGCTTGCACACCACACCCACAAGCTTACACTGAAACCTGACAGCTTGCACACACACCACACCACAAGCTTACACTGACAGCTTGCACACCACACCACACCCACAAGCTTACACTGAAACCTGACAGCTTGCACACCACACCCACAAGCTTACACTAAAACCTGACAGCTTGCACACCACACCCACAAGCTTACACTGACAGCTTGCACACCACACCACACCCACAAGCTTACACTGAAACCTGACAGCTTGCACACCACACCACACCCACAAGCTTACACGGAAACCTTGCACACCACACCCAAAAGCTTACACTGACAGCTGACAGCTTCCACACCACACCCACAAGCTTACACTGACAGCTTGCACACCACACCCACAAGCTTACACTGAAACCTGACAGCTTGCACACCACATCTACAAGCTTACACTGAAACCTGACAGCTTGCACACACACCACACCCAAAAGCTTACACTGACACCTGACAGCTTCCACACCACACCCACAAGCTTACACTGACAGCTTGCACACCACACCACACCCACAAGCTTACACTGAAACCTGACAGCTTGCACACACACCACACCCACAAGCTTACACTGAAACCTGAAAGCTTGCACACACACCCACAAGCTTACACTGACAGCTTGCACACCACACCACACCCACAAGCTTACACTGACAGCTTGCACACACACCACACCCACAAGCTTACACTGACAGCTTGCACACCACACCACACCCACAAGCTTACACTGACAGCTTGCACACCACACCACACCCACAAGCTTACACTGATAGCTTGCACACCACACCACACCCACAAGCTTACACTGACAGCTTGCACACCACACCACACCCACAAGCTTACACTGAAACCTGACAGCTTGCACACCACACCACACCCACAAGCTTACACTGACAGCTTGCACACCACAACACACCCACAAGCTTACACTGAAACCTGACAGCTTGCACACACACCACACCCACAAGCTTACACTGACAGCTTGCACACCACACCACACCCACAAGCTTACACTGAAACCTGACAGCTTGCACACCACACCCACAAGCTTACACTGAAACCTGACAGCTTGCACACCACACCCACAAGCTTACACTGACAGCTTGCACACCACACCACACCCACAAGCTTACACTGAAACCTGACAGCTTGCACACCACACCACACCCACAAGCTTACACTGAAACCTTGCACACCACACCCAAAAGCTTACACTGACAGCTGACAGCTTCCACACCACACCCACAAGCTTACACTGACAGCTTGCACACCACACCCACAAGCTTACACTGAAACCTGACAGCTTGCACACCACATCTACAAGCTTACACTGAAACCTGACAGCTTGCACACACACCACACCCAAAAGCTTACACTGACACCTGACAGCTTCCACACCACACCCACAAGCTTACACTGAAACCTGACAGCTTGCACACCACACCCACAAGCTTACACTGACAGCTTGCACACCACACCACACCCACAAGCTTACACTGACAGCTTGCACACACACCACACCCACAAGCTTACACTGACAGCTTGCAAACCACACCACACCCACAAGCTTACACTGAAACCTGACAGCTTGCACACCACACCACACCCACAAGCTTACACTGACAGCTTGCACACCACACCACACCCACAAGCTTACACTGACAGCTTGCACACCACACCACACCCACAAGCTTACACTGACAGCTTGCACACCACACCACACCCACAAGCTTACACTGACAGCTTGCACACCACACCACACCCACAAGCTTACACTGACAGCTTGCACACCACACCACACCCACAAGCTTACACTGAAACCTGACAGCTTGCACACCACACCACACCCACAAGCTTACACTGAAACCTTGCACACCACACCCACAAGCTTACACTGACAGCTGACAGCTTCCACACCACACCCACAAGCTTACACTGACAGCTTGCACACCACACCCACAAGCTTACACTGAAACCTGACAGCTTGCACACCACATCCACAAGCTTACACTGAAACCTGACAGCTTGCACACACACCACACCCAAAAGCTTACACTGACACCTGACAGCTTCCACACCACACCCACAAGCTTACACTGACAGCTTGCACACCACACCCACAAGCTTACACTGAAACCTGACAGCTTGCACACCACATCTACAAGCTTACACTGAAACCTGACAGCTTGCACACACACCACACCCACAAGCTTACACTGACACCTGACAGCTTCCACACCACACCCACAAGCTTACACTGACACCTTGCACACCACACCCACATGTTTACACTGAAACCTGACACCTTGCACACCACACCCACATGTTTACACTGAAACCTGACACCTTGCACACCACATCCACAAGTTTACACTGAAAAACACAACCTGGTTTTCTGGACTGTTTTAGCCTAAATCAGTTAACTACATCGTGGATTCTGGACTGTTTTAGTTCAAACCTGTTAACTACAGCGTGGATTCTGGATTGTTTTAGTCAAAACAAGTTAACTACAGTGGTGGATTCTGGACTGTTTTAGTCAAAACAAGTTAACTACAGCGGTGGATTCTGGACTGTTTTAGTCAAAACAAGTTAACTACAGCGGTGGATTCTGGACTGTTTTAGTCAAAACAAATTAACTACAACATGGATTCTGGACTGTTTTAGTCAAAACAAGTTAACTACAACATGGATTCTGGACTGTTTTAGTTCAAACTTGTTAACTACAGCGTAGATTCTGGACTGTTTTAGTCAAAACAAATTAACTACAACATGGATTCTGGACTGTTTTAGTCAAAACAAGTTAACTACATTGGTGGATTCTGGACTGTTTTAGTCAAAACAAATTAACTACATCGTGGATTCTGGACTGTTTTAGTCAAAACAAATTAACTACAGTGGTGGATTCTGGACTGTTTTAGTCAAAACATATTAACTACAGCGGTGGATTCTGGACTGTTTTATTCAAAACAAATTAACTACAGCGGTGGATTCTGGACTGTTTTAGTTCAAACCTGTTAACTACAGCGGTGGATTCTGGACTGTTTTAGTCAAAACAAATTAACTACAGCGTGGATTCTGGACTGTTTTAGTCAAAACAAATTAACTACAACATGGATTCTGGACTGTTTTAGTCAAAACAAGTTAACTACAGCGGTAGATTCTGGACTGTTTTAGTCAAAACAAATTAACTACATCGTGGATTCTGGACTGTTTTAGTTCAAACTTGTTAACTACAGCGTAGATTCTGGACTGTTTTAGTCAAAACAAATTAACTACAACATGGATTCTGGACTGTTTTAGTCAAAACAAGTTAACTACAGTGGTGGATTCTGGACTGTTTTAGTCAAAACAAATTAACTACATCGTGGATTCTGGACTGTTTTAGTCAAAACAAATTAACTACAGTGGTGGATTCTGGACTGTTTTAGTCAAAACATATTAACTACAGCGGTGGATTCTGGACTGTTTTATACAAAACAAATTAACTACAGCGGTGGATTCTGGTCTGTTTTAGTTCAAACCTGTTAACTACAGCGGTGGATTCTGGACTGTTTTAGTCAAAACAAGTTAACTACAGTGTGGATTCTGGACTGTTTTAGTTCAAACTTGTTAACTACAGCATGGATTCTGGACTGTTTACTTAAGGACAAGTTTACAGCAGATGTGAAATCATGAGACTCTGGTATATTATGTACTTAGGGAACAGTTTACACAGATGTAAAATCATGAGGCTATAGTATATTATCTACTTAGAGAACAGTTTGCAGAGGTTAAAACCATGAGACTGTAGTATATTATCTACTTAGGGAACAGTTTACAAAGATGTGAAGCCGGAGACTCTCGTATATCATGAACTTAGAGAACAGTTTGCATAGTTTAAAACCCTGACTCTCGTATATTATCTACTTAGGGATACTTAAGTTTACACAGATGTAAAACCCTGAGACTCTCTTATATTATTTACTTAGAGAACAGTTTGCATAGGTTCAAACCCTGAGACTCTTGTATATTATCTTCTTAGGGAACAGTCTGCAGCAGGTGACCAAGTGACACAACAAAAACAGGCAAGATCAGGAGTGTATTATTTTCAAAGAGGCAACATCTTGTAGACACAACTTGTATTCACAAATATACTGTGTTGTATATTTAAAAAGAACAACAATCTTGCCAGATTTCTATACTATGCTCAGACCAAACATAACAGACATAACACAATGCATTATTGTATACACATTTTGTACACACAGACAACAGATAATGACACGTAGTGTGTTGTTTGGGACAAAATTCTGTGACATGTACTAAAAGATTTTGACAACTGCCAATACAAAGTTTGTAAGAACTTCAATACAAAGACTGTGAGAACTTCAATACAAAGCTTGTATGAACTTTAATACAAACATTGTGAGAACTTCAATACAAAGATTGTGAGAACTGTCACTATAAAGATTGTGAGAACTTCAATACAAAGCTTGTAAGAACTGTCAATAGAGGTCCTACAACATAGAACTTACATCCATATCCTTTTTGTTTTCTTTACGTAATGCCTCAATGGCTTTCTGATGTTCTTTGACCAGATTTTTTTTCTCTTGATTCCACTCCTGGATAAGTTTGCTTTCTGCAAGATACCATAGAAACCGAAGTGATACAAGTGAGCTGAGGTGCATGCCTCGGTGACACACAGACGTACACACACATACAACTAAGGAGATGAGAGATAGAGATATCTGTCATCTTTCTATGAGTTGAGGTGCATGCCTCGGTGACACACAGACGTACACACACATACAACTAAGGAGACGAGAGATAGAGATATCTGTCATCTTTCTATGAGCTGAGGTACACACACATACAACTAAGGAGACGAGAGATAGAGATATCTGTCATCTTTCTATGAGCTGAGGTGCACGCCTCAGTTACACACACACAGGCATGCATGCACACAGAGAGAGAGAGAGAGAGAGAGAGAGAGAGAGAGAGAGAGAGAGAGAGAGAGAGAGAGAGAGAGAGAGAGAGAACTAAGGAGAAGAGAGACAGAGATATCTGTCACACATGATGATGATGATACTAAATATGATTTTATCTTCAAGACATTCTATTATTTTTACATGAAAACCAAAACAAAAGAGTAACCAAGATAAACTCGTGAAATATTTGACGGAACATCTCACGGCTGATCTCTCACAAAATCTTGGATATACTAAATAGGATTTAATCCTCTGAGGTAACTATTATTATAACATGAAAACTATCATACCAGAGTAACAAAGCTACCTCATCAATTATTGGAAAGATCATCTCACAGTGGAAACACAAATTGCCAAATGAACAGATGGGGCTGGTGTCTGTTGGTCTAAACTAATGTAGGACTGGGTTGAGTGGAGTCAAGAACCCACATCACAGCACCCGGGACATTCCCATGTGCTCCGTCCTCGTCTACAACAGCCAGCGAAGAGTCTCAGTACTAGTGGTAACAGCTACAGTCTGATAATGAGTCTGTCTGGCCTGTCCTTGGAGTCCCAAGTGTCGGCCAAGTCCTCTGGTACATGGGGCTAACACCAAGTACTCAATATAACTCGGTGTACGTACACGGGTCCTGTACGTTACTTACACTCTGTGTCACCAATGTACCTCAGTGTACGTACACAGGTATTGTACATTACTCACACTCTGTGTCGCCAATGTACCTCAGTGTATGTACACGGGTCCTGTACATTACTTACACTCTGTTTCACCAATGTACCTCAGTGTACGTACACGGGTCCTGTACGTTACTTACACTCTGTGCCTCCAATGTACCTCAGTGTACGTACACGGGTCCTGTACATTACTTACACTCTGTGTCACCAATGTACCTCAGTGTACGTACACGGGTCCTGTATGTTACTTACACTCTGTGTCACCAATGTACCTCAGTGTACGTACACGGGTCGTGTATGTTACTTACACTCTGTGCCTCCAATGTACCTCAGTGTACGTACACGGGTCGTGTATGTTACTTACACTCTGTGTCACCAATGTACCTCAGTGTATGTACACGGGTCCTGTACATTACTTACACTCTGTGCCTCCAATGTACCTCAGTGTACGTACACGGGTCGTGTATGTTACTTACACTCTGTGCCTCCAATGTACCTCAGTGTATGTACACGGGTCGTGTATGTTACTTACACTCTGTGCCTCCAATGTACCTCAGTGTACGTACACGGGTCGTGTACATTACTTACACTCTGTGTCACCAATGTAGCTCAGTGTACGTACACGGGTCGTGTATGTTACTTACACTCTGTGTCACCAATGTACCTCAGTGTATGTACACGGGTCCTGTACATTACTTACACTCTGTGTCACCAATGTACCTCAATGTACGTACACGGGTCCTGTACATTACTTACACTCTGTGTCACCAATGTACCTCAGTGTACGTACACGGGTCCTGTACGTTACTTACACTCTGTGCCTCCAATGTACCTCAGTGTACGTACACGGGTCGTGTACATTACTTACACTCTGTGTCACCAATGTACCTCAGTGTACGTACACAGGTCATGTACATTACTTACACTCTGTGTCACCAATGTACCTCAGTGTGCGTACACGGGTCATGTACGTTACTTACACTCTGTGTCACCAATGTACCTCAGTGTACGTACACGGGTCGTGTATGTTACTTACACTTTGTGTCACCAATGTACCTCAGTGTACGTACACGGGTCCTGTACATTACTTACACTCTGTGTCAGCAATGTACCTCAGTGTACGTACACGGGTCCTGTACATTACTTACACTCTGTGTCACCAATGTACCTCAGTGTACGTACACGGGTCCTGTACGTTACTTACACTCTGTGCCTCCAATGTACCTCAGTGTACGTACACGGGTCGTGTATGTTACTTACACTCTGTGTCACCAATGTAGCCAGATTTTATTTATATCATGAAAGTTCTTTACAGTATTATTTTGAAATAACACACACCAAAAGCAAAGTTAGCAATTAAGAAAGAAAATGGCAATCTGGCATGCCAGCTCAGAAACAACTCTTACTGATTTCATGAACAGCCTGCTGCTTCTCTTCAGCAAACCTGAGCTTGTGCTCATCCTCCTGCGTGCTGAACTTGTGTGTGGCTTCCGTGCGCAAGGCACCCTTGTAGGTCTCAAAAGCACTTTGCAAGAAGTCAATCTCCTTTGCCATCCGATCTGCCAGAAAAGGCCAACCATGTTGATAAATGCTGGAACATAATCATGCTTCAAACACTATATGTCAGACTCTGGTATGCTCAGTGACAACTATGCTGATATGAAGTGTCGAAGTGTCGTGTTGGGTCTTTCTCAACAGGAAGCAGAGTCACAATAACAGTGGAACTCTGGGATGTGTACACAAACATATTTGTCCACTCTCTCTAGTGATAAAATAAAATGTTTTGCATATCGTTTACAGGAAATCGCTGTCAACATCAGCATCTTTCAGCTGATTGTTGATTTCTTGGCAAGATTACGCTCAGTAGTTTGCCATTGCTTTCTGAGCGACCGGCTCCATACTCTCATAAGTCACTGGCACGACTCGAACTGCTTCCAATTCTCGTGCACTCACGTCAGCCACGAGAGTATTCGGGAATATGGAGAAAGCTGCTAACCCCTTGGACAAGGAGCGCGGTCTAGTGATACAACAAACAGGAAGCACAGTAAGAATGAAATTAGTTCACAGAAATGTCACCACTGGGTCACACTACAGTTATACATGCACGATGGGACAGACAGCACAATGAGCTTCTCACATGCCCCACATACTCTTGTTTGATGAAGACTGATAATCTTACTCTCACACCTCTGTGTGAAGAGGTTAGACGGGCATTCTCTCACACATTTTCCGTGTCATTCGGACTGTCTGCAACAGTAGGTTCATAATGTCCTTTCACAGACCACATCAGTAGCAAACCTGAGGTCCAGAAGCTTCCCCCCCCCCCCCCCCCCCCCCCCACACACACACACACACTCATAAATTGAAACATTTATTCACAGGATTCTTACACATCATCAGATCTTTCACGGTGCTTACTTCACAACCACTATTCAAGCTTGGTCTTTACTTCTCTTGGTGATATTTAGCAGATCTTTTTGTTCCGGCCCACAGGCTTGGCTGATGAGACAAATGACCAGCACACACACAGCAGGTAGACTGTACTGGCACCAATAATATGCCAGCTAGGCTTGCAGGAAATGTGCATCCTGGCGACCAAGCACAAACCAAACCACAGGAAACATGATCTGTGTCAGCTGCTGGTTCACCTCAAGTTCAGCCAGGAACAGTCACAGACATGATGCTGTACCTCTTGGTGTGGTTGTGACTGGGGTCAGTCTGAGTTGTGTCAAGAAATATGTCATGGACATGTGGTGGGGCTGTTGTAAACAAGCTTCTAATCTACAACATTCAGCGCAATGTAACATTAAATAAATGACAGCCCAACACTGGGCAACTCACAACACAAATGAACATGATGATGATGACTGTAATGTAACATTAAATAAATGACAGCCCAACACTGGGCAACTCACAACACAAACTCATGAACATGATGATGATGACTGTAATGTAACATTAAATAAATGACAGCCCAACACTGGGCAACTCACAACACAAACTCATGAACATGATGATGATGACTGTAATGTAACATTAAATAAATGACAGCCCAACACTGGGCAACTCACAACACAAACTCATGAACATGATGATGATGACTGTAATGTAACATTAAATAAATGACAGCCCAACACTGGGCAACTCACAACACAAACTCATGAACATGATGATGATGACTGTAATGTAACATTAAATAATGACAGCCCAACACTGGGCAACTCACAACACAAACTCATGAACATGATGATGATGACTGTAATGTAACATTAAATAAATGCCAGCCCAACACTGGGCAACTCACAACACAAACTCATGAACATGATGATGATGACTGTAATGTAACATTAAATAAATGCCAGCCCAACACTGGGCACCTCACAACACTGGGCACCTCACAACACTGGGCACCTCACAACACTGGGCAACTCACAACACAAACTCATGAACATGATGATGATGACTGTAATGTAACATTAAATCAATGACAGCCCAACACTGGGCAACTCACAACACAAACTCATGAACATGATGATGATGACTGTAATGTAACATTAAATAAATGCCAGCCCAACACTGGGCAACTCACAACACAAACTCATGAACATGATGATGATGACTGTAATGTAACATTAAATAAATGCCAGCCCAACACTGGGCAACTCACAACACTGGGCACCTCACAACACTGGGCACCTCACAACACTGGGCACCTCACAACACTGGGCAACTCACAACACAAACTCATGAACATGATGATGATGACTGTAATGTAACATGAAATAAATGACAGCCCAACACTGGGCAACTCACAACACAAACTCATGAACATGATGATGATGACTGTAATGTAACATGAAATAAATGACAGCCCAACACTGGGCAACTCACAACACAAACTCATGAACATGATGATGATGACTGTAATGTAACATTAAATAAATGCCAGCCCAACACTGGGCAACTCACAACACAAACTCATGAACATGATGATGATGACTGTAATGTAACATTAAATAAATGCCAGCCCAACACTGGGCAACTCACAACACAAACTCATGAACATGATGATGATGACTGTAATGTAACATTAAATAAATGACAGCCCAACACTGGGCAACTCACAACACAAACTCATGAACATGATGATGATGACTGTAATGTAACATGAAATAAATGACAGCCCAACACTGGGCAACTCACAACACTGGGCACCTCACAACACTGGGCACCTCACAACACTGGGCACCTCACAACACTGGGCAACTCACAACACAAACTCATGAACATGATGATGATGACTGTAATGTAACATTAAATAAATGACAGCCCAACACTGGGCAACTCACAACACAAACTCATGAACATGATGATGATGACTGTAATGTAACATTAAATAAATGACAGCCCAGCACTGGGCAACTCACAACACAAACTCATGAACATGATGATGATGACTGTAATGTAACATGAAATAAATGACAGCCCAACACTGGGCAACTCACAACACAAACTCATGAACATGATGATGATGACTGTAATGTAACATTAAATAAATGCCAGCCCAACACTGGGCAACTCACAACACAAACTCATGAACATGATGATGATGACTGTAATGTAACATTAAATAAATGACAGCCCAACACTGGGTAACTCACAACACAAACTCATGAACATGATGATGATGACTGTAATGTAACATTAAATAAATGCCAGCCCAACACTGGGCAACTCACAACACAAACTCATGAACATGATGATGATGACTGTAATGTAACATTAAATAAATGACAGCCCAACACTGGGCAACTCACAACACAAATGAACATGATGAGAATGACTGTAATGTAACATTAAATAAATGACAGCCCAACACTGGGCAACTCACAACACAAACTCATGAACATGATGATGATGACTGTAATGTAACATTAAATAAATGACAGCCCAACACTGGGCAACTCACAACACAAACTCATGAACATGATGATGATGACTGTAATGTAACATTAAATAAATGACAGCCCAACACTGGGCAACTCACAACACAAACTCATGAACATGATGATGATGACTGTAATGTAACATTAAATAAATGACAGCCCAACACTGGGCAACTCACAACACAAACTCATGAACATGATGATGATGACTGCAATGTAACATTAAATAAATGACAGCCCAACACTGGGCACCTCACAACACAAACTCATGAACATGATGATGATGACTGTAATGTAACATTAAATAAATGCCAGCCCAACACTGGGCAACTCACAACACAAACTCATGAACATGATGAAGATGACTGCAATGTAACATGAAATAAATGACAGCCCAACACTGGGCACCTCACAACACAAACTCATGAACATGATGATGATGACTGTAATGTAACATTAAATAAATGACAGCCCAACACTGGGCACCTCACAACACAAACTCATGAACATGATGATGATGACTGCAATGTAACATTAAATAAATGACAGCCCAACACTGGGCACCTCACAACACAAACTCATGAACATGATGATGATGACTGTAATGTAACATTAAATAAATGCCAGCCCAACACTGGGCAACTCACAACACAAACTCATGAACATGATGAAGATGACTGCAATGTAACATGAAATAAATGACAGCCCAACACTGGGCACCTCACAACACAAACTCATGAACATGATGATGATGACTGTAATGTAACATTAAATAAATGACAGCCCAACACTGGGCACCTCACAACACAAACTCATGAACATGATGATGATGACTGTAATGTAACATGAAATAAATGACAGCCCAACACTGGGCAACTCACAACACAAACTCATGAACATGATGATGATGACTGTAATGTAACATTAAATAAATGACAGCCCAACACTGGGCACCTCACAACACAACTCATGAACATGATGATGATGACTGTAATGTAACATGAAATAAATGACAGCCCAACACTGGGCAACTCACAACACAAACTCATGAACATGATGATGATGACTGTAATGTAACATTAAATAAATGACAGCCCAACACTGGGCACCTCACAACACAAACTCATGAACATGATGATGATGACTGCAATGTAACATTAAATAAATGACAGCCCAACACTGGGCAACTCACAACACAAACTCATGAACATGATGATGATGACTGCAATGTAACATTAAATAAATGCCAGCCCAACACTGGGCACCTCACAACACAAACTCATGAACATGATGATGATGACTGTAATGTAACATGAAATAAATGACAGCCCAACACTGGGCAACTCACAACACAAACTCATGAACATGATGATGATGACTGTAATGTAACATTAAATAAATGCCAGCCCAACACTGGGCAACTCACAACACAAACTCATGAACATGATGATGATGACTGCAATGTAACATTAAATAAATGACAGCCCAACACTGGGCAACTCACAACACAAACTCATGAACATGATGATGATGACTGCAATGTAACATTAAATAAATGCCAGCCCAACACTGGGCACCTCACAACACAAACTCATGAACATGATGATGATGACTGTAATGTAACATGAAATAAATGACAGCCCAACACTGGGCAACTCACAACACAAACTCATGAACATGATGATGATGACTGTAATGTAACATTAAATAAATGCCAGCCCAACACTGGGCACCTCACAACACAAACTCATGAACATGATGATGATGACTGCAATGTAACATGAAATAAATGCCAGCCCAACACTGGGCAACTCACAACACAAACTCATGAACATGATGATGATGACTGTAATGTAACATTAAATAAATGACAGCCCAACACTGGGCAACTCACAACACAAACTCATGAACATGATGATGATGACTGTAATGTAACATTAAATAAATGCCAGCCCAACACTGGGCACCTCACAACACTGGGCACCTCCCAACACTGGGCAACTCACAACACTGGGCAACTCACAACACTGGGCAACTCACAACACTGGGCAACTCACAACACTGGGCACCTCACAACACTGGGCACCTCCCAACACTGGGCAACTCACAACACTGGGCACCTCACAACACTGGGCACCTCCCAACACTGGGCAACTCACAACACTGGGCAACTCACAAAACTGGGCACCTCCCAACACTGGGCAACTCACAACACTGGGCAACTCACAACACTGGGCAACTCACAACACTGGGCAACTCACAACACTGGGCAACTCACAACACTGGGCAACTCACAACACTGGGCAACTCACAACACTGGGCAACTCACAACACTGGGCAACTCACAACACTGGGCAATTCACAACACTGGGCAACTCACAACACTGGGCAACTCACAACACAAACTCATGAACATGATGAAGATGACTGACTTATCTGGTTTTCTAGAGTGTTCTGCACTTCCGTGTGCTCCGCTTGTAATCTCTGTTTCTGCTGCAGCAGCTCCCCCTGGTGCTCAGCTTTCAAGTCCCTGTAAAACACATTGATACTGCTGAGGCTTACTACAAGGCTGGAGGTCAAAGGTTAGAATCTTACTCTGATCACTTCAGGTCAAAGTTTAGAATCTCTCTCTCAGCCCCACTAAAGGTCAAAGATTAGAACCTCACTCTGATCACCACTGCTGGTCAAAAGCTTCCTTTCAGCATCACAGGTCAAAGGTTAGAAGCTTTTCTTGGTGGTCGCCACAAGTCAAAGGTCACTAGCTTCCACTGATCAAAGCTGCAGGTCAAAGGTCACTGCCTCTCTCTAATTACCAATGCTATTGATCAGACAATGGGTACAGTTGTTAATTGTCTTGTTTACCAAACACACAGGTCTGGGTGCAAGCCTTGCAGTGACAGGATTGTTCATGACCAGTGATGATCTACAGGTGAATAGTTGCACACCCGCCCCCTGGCCTGTTGATCATGTATTTGAGTCCCCAGAGACCTGGACTGCTGGCTGACCCAGCTCTAGGAAATCAAGATGGCCACTGCCACAGGGATCACATCAGCAATCCAGTACCCAAGGCTCTATCAAAACATGGCACTGGCACCATATAACAACATGCCTCCAGCAGTGGGAGAACGGTCTGTGACTGCCGCTGACGTTAGTTAGTTAGTTAGTCGACTGATCATCCACATTGCACATCGAATCATTCAGTCCATAAGTGCTCGGATCCCCTCCTCAGCAAACCCCGCAGCATGTAGTGGCTAACGACACCAGTTCTGCGTTGGTTTATCAATCTTCTTTGGCTTCCTGCGTAGTGTTCTTATTTGGCCACACCCCTTTTAATTTGCTGTTCTTGCAGTCTGACCATGGTTGTAGAGTCACAGTCATCACTTGGTTCTCACAAAAGTCTTACTTCTCGTAGAGCATTCAGAATGTCAGCCTGGTCCATGGTGCATCCACCCTCCACGGTAGCCTTACCTGCGAGCTTGTCAGCCCGCTCCTTTCCTTGTACTCCCGCATGCCCTGGCATGAAGATGAAGCTAATCTTTGCCAGCCGAGGCCGCTCCAGAGACAGCAACCACTCTCTTCGGATCCACTGTTGCTGGTGTCTCACTCTGAGATATAGCCAGCAGTGGGAGAACGGTCTGTGACTGTCGCTGGTGTCCTGCTCTGAGATCTAGCCAGCCTCTTCACATGAGTGCCATGTTCTAGGAGTTGTGTGGTGAGGAAATTTCTTGAATTTACAGGTCAAAGGTTAGCTTTTGATCACAACAGGTCAAAGGTCAGCTGCTTTTGATTACATAAGGTCAAAGGTCAGTTGCTTTCTTTGATCACAACAGGTCAATGGTCACTGACTTCTTGTGATCAACTTAGAGGTCAAAGGTCAACAGTCAGCAAATTTGGACATGCAATGATTGACACACACTAAGCTCTGATAATCTCTTGATAAGAGGTCACAACAATTAGGTCTTAAAATTCACAGAGGTAAGACACAGATAATGAGATTCAACCCAGCAAATAACATCCTGCTCCCCCTTGGTGAAACCCCACTTCCAGAGGTGGAAGCATACAGCAGTTTGGGCAACAATGAGAACTTAAACGGGGCAACAGATTGAGATGTTAAAACAAGAACACAGAAGACAAGTGGAGCTTTAATAGCACTGGGGAATTTGTGCAAGTCACAGGAAGTTAAACTCAGCACAAAACTGGGAGTATTTAACTCCAATGTTTGATTGGTTCTACTGTATGGGTCAGATACATTGAGAACGGCTAACATAATTACTAATAAACTACAAACATTCACTAATTGGTGTCCACACAGAATAGTGGGATTAACATGGTGAACAACTAACATAATTACTAATAAACTACAAACATTCACTAATTGGTGCCCACACGGAATAGTGGGACTAACATGGTGAACAACTAACATAAATACTAATAAACTACAAACATTCATCAATTGGTGTCCACACGGAATAGTGGGACTAACATGGTGAACAACTAACATAATTACTAATAAACTACAAACATTCACTAATTGGTGTCCACACAGAATAGTGGGATTAACATGGTGAACAACTAACATAATTACTAATAAACTACAAACATTCACTAATTGGTGCCCACACGGAATAGTGGGACAAACATGGTGAACAACTAACATAATTACTAATAAACTACAAACATTCATCAATTGGTGTCCACACGGAATAGTGGGACTAACATGGTGAACAACTAACATAATTACTAATAAACTACAAACATTCACTAATTGGTGCCCACACGGAATAGTGGGATTAACATGGTGAACAACTAACATAATTACTAATACACTACAAACATTCATCAATTGGTGCCCACACGGAATAGTGGGACTAACATGGTGAACAACTAACATAATTACTAATACACTACAAACATTCATCAATTGGTGCCCACACGGAATAGTGGGACTCACATGGTGAACAACTAACATAATTACTAATACACTACAAACATTCATCAATTGGTGCCCACACGGAATAGTGGGACTCACATGGTGAACAACTAACATAATTACTAATACACTACAAACATTCATCAATTGGTGTCCACGCGGAATAGTGGGACAAACATGATGCGACAGAACCACCAATGTGGAGCTGATGGAGAGAACTAAACAAATCCCAGTGAACAAAGAGGTGAGGAAAAGACGCTGGCGCTGGATAGGACACACACTGAGACAACCTGAGGACAATATAACTAGACACTCTCTTGTCTGGAGCTCACAAGATAGGACACACACTGAGACAACCTGAGGACAATATAACTAGACACTCTCTTGTCTGGAGCTCACAAGATAGGACACACACTGAGACAACCTGAGGACAATATAACTAGACACTCTCTTGTCTGGAGCTCACAAGATAGGACACACACTGAGACAACCTGAGGACAATATAACTAGACACTCTCTTGTCTGGAACCCACAAGATAGGACACACACTGAGACAACCTGAGGACAATATAACTAGACACTCTCTTGTCTGGAGCTCACAAGATAGGACACACACTGAGACAACCTGAGACAATATAACTGGACACTCTCTTGTCTGGAGCTCACAAGATAGGACACACACTGAGACAACCTGAGGACAATATAACTAGACACTCTCTTGTCTGGAACCCACAAGATGGGACACACACTGAGAAAACCTAAGGACAATATAACTAGACACTCTCTTGTCTGGAACCCACAAGATAGGACACACACTGAGACAACCTGAAGACAATATAACTAGACACTCTCTTGTCTGGAACCCACAAGATAGGACACACACTGAGACAACATGAGGACAATATAACTAGACACTCTCTTGTCTGGAACTCACAAGATAGGACACACACTGAGACAACCTGAGACAATATAACTAGACACTCTCTTGTCTGGAGCTCACAAGATAGGACACACACTGAGACAACCTGAGACAATATAACTAGACACTCTCTTGTCTGGAACCCACAAGATAGGACACACACTGAGACAACCTGAGACAATATAACTAGACACTCTCTTGTCTGGAGCTCACAAGATAGGACACACACTGAGACAACCTGAGACAATATAACTAGACACTCTCTTGTCTGGAGCTCACAAGATAGGACACACACTGAGAACACCTGAGGACAATATAACTAGACACTCTCTTGTCTGGAGCTCACAAGATAGGACACACACTGAGAACACCTGAGGACAATATAACTAGACACTCTCTTGTCTGGAGCTCACAAGATAGGACACACACTGAGAACACCTGAGGACAATATAACTAGACATTCTTGTCTGGAGCTCACAACATAGGAAACACACTGAGAACACCTGAGGACAATATAACTAGACACTCTCTTGTCTGGAGCTCACAAGATAGGACACACACTGAGAACACCTGAGGACAATATAACTAGACACTCTCTTGTCTGGAACCCACAAGATAGGACACACACTGAGAATACCTGATGACAATATAACTAGACATTCTCTTGTCTGCAACCAACAAGATAGGACACACACTGAGTATACCCGAGGACAATATAACTAGACACTCTCTTGTCTGTAACCTGCATGGTAAACCAAATAGTGGGAGACATAAAAACACACGTAGAAGAGAATTACAGACAGAGATGAATAATACTGGGAGGACATGGAGGGAGCTACAAGAGTTAACAACAGATACGACTGCTTGGCGAGGTTTGCTTGCTTCAATGCGGGATAAAGAAGTTCTGATAAAACTCACTGGAAAATAAATATTGTTTCATTTCTTTCTGCCAGATGATATTTTAATCAGTTTCAGTCAGCAGTGTGTACTAATTTCAGGTCATAATTCTTTCTGCACTGTTATCTGCCACTGAAACCTACACAGCAGAGATGTGAGAAACTTTGGCTGCCTTCATATTCTGGAGCCAATTCAAGCAATGGCCCCATGTGTGCCACACAGTCCGCAGGAATATAATGATATTTATTGTTGGCAAAGAAATGTCACAAAACATGTACGCTGGTAGAAGGTGCCCCAGAAGGGCTTTCTTCCTCAGCAAGATCAGCAGAGCTGTCTACATGCATATCAGTTTCATCTCTGTCTACAAACATATCAGTCTAATCTCTGTCTACAAACATATCAATCTAATCTCTGTCTACAAACATATCAGTCTAATCTCTCTCTACAAACATATCAATCTAATCTCTCTCTACAAACATATCAGTCTAATCTCTGTTTACAAACATATAAATTTCATCTCTGTCTACAAACATATAAATTTAATCTCTGTCTGCAAACAAATTCGTAGCTTTATCTTTGTCTACAAACATATTTGTAGCTTTGGCTCTGTTTTCGCTGTCCACAATATTCTCAACATTTTTCCTAAAACCCGCATCTCCCCTGCCTCCAGTTTCTTTACCATTTCACGACCCAGAATGTGTGTCCACACAGAACAATGGGTCAGGATGAAATCAATCTCACACGTTAACTATTTCAAAGATACTTTCTATTACAATGTTGACAAGTTTACTCACCTGATTTGATTCTCAAACTGAGAATTCATGTGATTTATTTTATCTCTAAGGACTTGCTCTGCCTGCAAAAACAAACAAGAAATACTTCAAACTGTATTAATAGATTTAGTGGAACTGTGGTGAAGCTGTGGAAATGTAAACAATATAAAATAACAAAAAGTATTGCTGCTCCACAGAACACATTCAAGGAAAACACAGGACATTGCGGCGTCTAGCCTGCATCAGCAAATACATACATACACAAAACACAATATATAATGACAGAGTAGATACTCCAGTGACTACATTAAGGCATAAGAACGAGATGGGAAGAATGAAAGGATGAACAAATGTAAACAATGAAGAGAAAATAAAAATGTGAAAAATATTTGCTACTTCTCTCAGAATCCCTGACTGTTATACTAACATCAATCTTCACCTTGCTATTCTTATATAAGACAGCTGTGAGAGTATGTGCTGTCATGGGGACAGGGACAGGGAATGGTTCAGTGAAGATCCCAGATAAATGAGTGGAAGTGGTACATGAAAAAAAGGGCGGAGGAAGGTAGGGCGAAAAACTGGAAGCAACTGAGATGTGATGGTCAACCGAGAATGAAAACAAAGGAATGCCCCAGGGGATGTCCATACAATGCATGAGTGGGTGCTACTAAATGATTGGCCATAGTGGACAAATGTTAAAGAGCAGTGATGTGTGCACCTAAGTTTGATTTTGATAATAAGGAAACTAACAAATGAGTTAGTACACACAAACTGACCTTCTGTTTAGTCTGTCTATGACTGAGTCTCTCATCTTCCAGGTACAGAGTCAGGTCATTGATCTGCTGCTGCAGCTGTTCCATCAGGCTGTCCCTGTGGAAGAATACAACAGTTTCACAACATGGCTACTTCATGTGGTTCTTGGTAGTCTTTGAGCAGATAGTGCAAGTACAGATGCTTCATGTGGTTCTTTGTAGTCTTTGAGCAGATAGTACAAGAACAGATACTTCGTGTGGTTCTTTGTAGTCTTTGAGCAGATAGTACAAGAACAGATACTTCATGTGGTTCTTTGTAGTCTTTGAGCAGATAGTGCAAGTACAGATACTTCATGTGGTTCTTTGTGTAGTCTTTGAGAAGATAGTACAAGTACAGATACTTCATGTGGTTCTTTGTAGTCTTTGAAAGGACGGGACAAGAACAGACGCATAGTTGTGTCAAATGTGTTAAAAAAGATCAGACATGAAACAAGCCAGTGCAGGTTAACCATACCTTCCAAGCAGTAATGAAGATCTTTAATAAAGATTACAGAACAAAGGAAAACAGGCAATAACAGGGAACATTGTACAAGTGTTTGGCCATGGCCAATACATGTTTAATAAATGGAAACTATCAGAAAACAGATCAGAACATGGAAGAGAGAAAAGATCAAATGATGGAAAAGAACATGTAAAAGAGAATGGATAAAAGATATAGAACATGGAAGAGAGAACAGATAAAAAGGGATAGAACACTGAAGAGAGAGTGGATAAAAAGAGATAGAACATGGAAGAGAGAATGGATAAAAAGATATAGAACATGGAAGAGAGAATGGATAAAAAGATATAGAACATGGAAGAGGAGAACAGATAAAAAGAGATAAATGGATAAAAAGAGACAGAACATGTAGGGACATGCCATGAAGACATATTGAGGATATACAGACATATTGAGGATATGCAGACATATTGAGATATGATAGCATATTGAGGATATACAGATATATTGATGATATACAGACATATTGAGGATATACAGACATATTAAGAATATGATGACCTATAGGGTGTACAGACGTATTAGAGATATGAAAACATATTGAGGAAATAGGCATATTAATGATATGATGACATATTCAGGATATACAAATAAAATAAAATCAAACTTTATTTTAAAAGGGTCACAAAATGGGCACGCAGGCCCGTCTTACATTCGGCCCTTCCAATCACTCATCTTTCGTTCATCAAGAGCATTATACACTCACATAGGAAGAAAAAAAACATTGTGAAATTAATGTTGTAAACATAAACAAGGCAAATTACCATGTTATGAGGCCCATATCCCACCTACCCACACATCACCCCACCACACACACACACCCACCTACAACACACACACACCTAGGGATACATGCATACCCCACCAACTGACCCATCCACCTCCCGCACATCCCCAAACCCACACACACTGCCCTCACCTGTTCCCCCAACCCAAACACACTCACCACCCACACAAACATCCCCCACCAACTCACACATCCCAAGCCCACCCACAAACACATCCTAACTCACACATCCATCCCCCACCCACACATCCTCTCCCCACCCACACCTCCAACCACCCATCCTCCAACCACACCTCCATCGACCACACATCCCCCACCAACCCACACATTGCACATCCACTCACATATCCCCAAACCATACACACACATCCTCACCAACTGACATCTCCCTACCCACACACACACAAACACACATCTCCCTAACCACCTATACATCCCCAATTCACTCACACACACACCCCACCATTCACACATACACCCTTCACCCACCCACACATGCCCTAACCCCCACCCGCACATCATAAACATCCCCTACCACACAATATTCCCAACCCATGCACCACACATGCATATCCCTCACCCACACATCTCACACCCACATACCACCACACATCCCCCACCTACACACCACACACATATCCCCCACCCACATACCACACAATATCCCCACACACACTCACACAGATACCCTCACCCACCCACCCCACACATACCCCCACCCACACACCACACAAATCCCCTACCCACACACACATCCCCCACCCATACACCACACACATATCTCCAACCAACACATCACACACTCCCCCCCCCCCCCCCACACACACACACACATTCCCCACCCATCCATCAACACACACTCACTCACACATCCTCCACTATTCACCCACACACCTCCACCCACCCACCCCATACCAAACATTTCTCGATCACACATACCCCCACCCACACACATCCTCCACCCACTCACGCATCCCGCCCCGACACAATCAGATCCCTCACCCACCTACACATCCCTAAGCCACTCACACACCCCCACCCACACATTCCCCATCCACGCAATACACACATTCTCCACTACATCCCCCTTCACATCACATATCCTATCACATATGTGATGTGTGGAATACAGACATATTAAGGGTATGATGACATATTAGAGATATGAAGACACACTGAGGTTATGCTGACATATTCTTTAAAAAAACGTATCTCTGCCAGTGGCAGGGTGTAAGCCCCAGGTCTAGGGTATGGATGTGACATGGATGTGACATGGATGTGGCATGAATGTGACATGGATGTGTCATGGATGTTACATGGGTGTGACATGGGGGTGACATGAATGTGATGTGGATGTGACATGGGTGTGATATGAGTGTGACATGAATGTGACATGGTTGTAACATGGATTTGACGTGAGTGTAACATGGGTGTGACAAGGAAGTAACATGGATGTGATATGTGATATGGGTGTATCATGGATGTGACATGGGTGTGACATAGATGTAACATGAATGTGGCAAGAATGAGACATGGATGTGACATGGACATAATATTGATGTGACATGGATATGACATGGATTCAATATGGATGTGACATGAGTGTGACATGGATGTGACATGGGTGTGACATGGAAGTAACATGGATGTGGCATGGATGTGACATGGAAGTAACATAGATGTGGCATGGATATGATATGGATATGACATAGATGTGACATGGAAGTGACATGGATATGACATGGGTGTGACATGGAAGTAACATGGATGTGGCATGGATGTGACATGGAAGTAACATAGATGTGGCATGGATATGATATGGATATGACATAGATGTGACATGGATGTGACATGGGTGTGACATGGAAGTAACATAGATGCGGCATGGATATGATATGGATATGACATAGATGTGACATGGAAGTGACATGGATATGACATAGATGTGACATGGATGTAACATGAATGCAACACAAATGTGCAACAACAAGATGGTATTGCTCACCTGACAGCATCCCTCTCCACCTGACTCCTGAAAGGTATACACACATAATGTGTTCATGAAAGGTACACCCAGACAATATGTTTATGAAAGGTACACCCAGACATTATGTTCATGAAATTTTTTATCACTGTAACAACATGTGCCACTGTAACATCATGTACCATTGTAACAACATTTATCACTTTAACATCACGTATCACTGTAACATCATGTATCCCTGTAACAACATGCATCACTGTAACATCATGTATCCCTGTAACAAGATGCATCACTGTAACATCATGTATCCCTGTAACATCATGTATCCCTGTAACAACATGTACCATTGTAACATCATGTATCCCTGTAACAACATGCATCACTGTAACATCATGTATCCCTGTAACAACATGTGCCACTGTAACATCATGTACCATTGTAACAACATTTTTCACTGTAACATCACGTATCACTGTAACATCATGTATCCCTGTAACAACATGCATCACTGTAACATCATGTATCCCTGTAACAACATGCATAACTGTAACATCATGTATCCCTGTAACAACATGCATCATTGTAACATCATGTATCCCTGTAACATCATGTATCCCTGTAACAACATGCATCATTGTAACATCATGTATCCCTGTAACAACATGCATCACTGTAACATCATGTATCCCTGTAACAACATGTATCCCTGTAACATCATGTATCCCTGTAACAACATGTATCCCTGTAACATCATGTATCCCTGTAACATCATGTATCCCTGTAACAACATGCATCACTGTAACATCATGTATCCCTGTAACAACATGCATCACTGTAACATCATGTATCCCTGTAACAACATGTATCCCTGTAACATCATGTATCCCTGTAACATCATGTATCCCTGTAACAACATGCATCACTGTAACATCATGTATCCCTGTAACAACATGTATCCCTGTAACATCATGTATCCCTGTAACATCATGTATCCCTGTAACAACATGCATCACTGTAACATCATGTATCCCTGTAACAACATGTATCCCTGTAACAACATGCATCACTGTAACATCATGTATCCCTGTAACATCATGCATCACTGTAACATCATGTATCCCTGTAACATCATGTATCCCTGTAACAACATGCATCATTGTAACATCATGTATCCCTGTAACAACATGCATCACTGTAACATCATGAACCACTAACAACATGTACAACTGTAACAACATGCATCACTGTAACAACATGCATCACTGTAACAACATGCATCACTGTAACAACATGCATCACTGTTACAACATGCATCACTGTAACAACATGCATCACTGTAACAACATGCATCACTGTAACATCATGTATCCCTGTAACATCATGTATCCCTGTAACATCATGTATCCCTGTAACAACATGCATCACTGTAACATCATGTATCCCTGTCCCCTCTGCCGTGCGTCCACCTTGACGAGGTAGAGGGGCTTCCGCGTTCCAATGACCCCAAGAGCTATGCCGACGGTAGCACAGCTACTGGTAGGGTCACCCATGTCGGACAGGTCAAGGGAGAGGGACCAGACGAAGTGACGCACAAACCTGCTGCCTTGTAGGTAGACTGGGGACAGTCAAAGGCTAGGGAAAGCATCCCAAAATATGCTTGTCTAAATCGGATGTACTGAGCCACAGGCTTGACAAAGCAGTGCAACGTAACTTTATCATTTCATGATGCCACAGATGAAAATTAATCGTTATGGTGCTAATCCCGTGAAGTCCCATCAGGCGGTGATAGTGCCGGGCCCCCTGCCTCGAGGGGGTCCACCCATGACTACTGGTGGTCACCTTCCCCTGTGCTGTGGAGTCAAGGCACAGAGGAGTAGGTTAAGAGCTATTGACCAAATACCAAGGACACTCAACATACTACAGTGGAATGCCGAAGGAGTTTATAACAAGAAAGAATCCCTGACACAGCGTCTTCATAAAGATAGAATAGATGTGGCATGCATTCAAGAGACACACCTCAACGCCAAGCACAAATTTTCAGTCAGGGGATATCAGGCCACACGTTTCGACCGCGAAGGACATAAAGGAGGAGTTCTAATACTTACACGAAATACAATACCTTGCAGCGAAGTATCTGTGATCTCTGACAACCAAACGGAAATTATAGGTGTTGATATAATGATAAAGGACGTGAAAATAAGAATTTACAATCTTTATAGCCCAGCAGATAAGGATCTTACACTCTCAAACATGAAAATAACTGACACAAATTGCATTATTGTCGGAGACTTTAATAGCCGTTCAGAAAGATGGGGATACCCAGATACTGACAAAAGAGGAGATGAAGTGGAGGACTGGGAAATAGACTCAAATCTCCATCTACTCAACAAAACGGATGACACACCGAGCTTCTACTCCAGAAGATGGATTACCACTTCTACTCCAGACTTAGCTTTCTGCACAGGAGACATCCTCCACAAAATCGATCGCCATGTGCTGGACCAATTAAGAAGAATTTATGAATGGAATTCCTGGGAGATAAGTGTCTACTGCTAGGCTAGGTATAAAAACCCCTGCTAGACTTTTCCTCTTTAGATTAAATCTGACTTCAGAACAGGTAGGAACTATCTCAATGTTTGTAGTCATATGAAGGATTTCTTAGTAACTATGCAACAGTCTTTTAGACATATGAACTTTCAGTCTATATCTGATCTAGGTTATTCCAAGAACTATCATTGTCGTAGGTTACTTGAGTGTTCTTTCTAAGTTCTGTGTTCAATATCATTGTGCTTAAGTGTTACTCTTCTGAGAAGTAGAAACTTATGGAAGGCAGGTCTTGTCTAGATATACTTGAGGTGTCGTAGCAGATGCTTGCCATCTCTTTCTAAACTAGACTAGTCTCTTTTTGGTGTGTGCATTTGTTGTACAGAATATAGTCAACTGACTATTTATTTAATTCTTACAACAGCAGTAACTAACTAGTGCATTATGCTATGATGTTAAAGTATCATAATATGTCTAGTTTAATCAATATGTTTATGTGTATTGGATGTTTGATATATTGATTTGTCATATGCAAACCTACCAATATGAAGTGTTATGCTATTGTCTGCGCATTGGCACATTGGCCAATCGATTGTGTTGGAAGCAGAGGTGTAATGGTACAGACATTACCCACAACTGGTATAGGGTATATGGTGCTAAACTTTCTCAGTGTATTGTGGGCGTGCGTCCACGGTAATGCATGGAAACCTGGCACAGCTACTTGTCACGGCTTGCAAGCCCGGATGATCAGGCATTATTATAATACCATTACCGACCCTGTGAGCTGCTAAACTAACTTTGGACGGAGCGGCTGTACGACACAGAATTTCTGTATTAGCGACATGGACATGGGGCGGCAGAAATTTAATCATTACAGGCGTGTGAGACAATTGAAAAGCCCGTCCCAGACTAAAGACAGTAGGGAGAAGGAGGATGGTGAACGCAGTCGAGCTGAAAGATAAACTTGGCCAGACTGGTCATTGTATATGTTTGTGTTATATGTTTTAATTAGGATTGCGCTGATGTAGAACTGATATAACACATTCTCACAAGGAGCCCTATGTTATAGATCTCAAGACTAGAGACTACTGACTAGGAGTGTCAGGACTGACAGGATCTCAGAATACCGGCAAGCTGTTTCTTCTTTTTTGAGTCTACTGGAGAGTGGGGATCTGGACCACAGTTCCAGATAGATGAAGTAACAAGTAAAGTTACGTAATGTTTCTCATCACAATATGTTATATGATTTTATCATCCTCATATTGACAATCATCCTATGTCTATTGTTATGATTAGCAAATAAATGTTGTAGTATTGTAACTCATAGTTCTGTCATTATATTTTATTCCAATTGTGCATACGTAGTTGTTGTGTACATTGGTGGGGGTTCACTTACACACCAAGGAAAGGAGCAGTCAGGGAGAAAACCTGTACTGAGATAGTCGTCTATACTAATATATTTAGACTTAAAACATCTATCTTAAGCTAACCTTCTCTTTCCCTATACCTTGGCGAATATTCAGCACAGTTCATTTCATTTTGTAACGAGCCACTTGGAGCTGTACGTTGGATATTCATGGGCTTAATCTGTAGTTCAGCCATATAGATTTTGTCCCTAGTCAGTTTCTGACTATTAGGGGTTGCTCGCCAGTGAAAAATACTTTCATCTAGCCGGTGGGGCACCCCGACTTCTGACAGATTGGGCTTCTCGTCTGGAATTTGAATTCGTACTTCTCGCTTTCAATAGACTCCGGTACTAGACCCTAGACATACGATTTTTAAAAGTTAACTCTTGTAATCTTCAGTCATCAAAATAGACTATCATCAAATGTAGCTACTTTTAGTTGAGGAAGTTTCAGAGTACATATATAACTTTTCAAAAGTATAACAGATAAGAACTTATGAGAAAACTACCTCATCTATCATTTATGGATAAGTATTTTAATTCTTATCATTTAGTGTATCATTCATCATTTAATGATAACTGATCACTTTAATCATAATTACATTGATGTGTTTGATGATTTAACTGCTTGACTGATTTGCAATTTTATGCTAATATATGCCATGTTAATTTTGACATGTATGCAGTGCATTTTAATGTTTATTTAGGTAAATATTACTGTTGATTACTGTGTAGTATATCTCTCACACTTACTTCACTGCTGTCGCCAGGTACTACTTGAATATTATTTTCAGTTGTCTTTCACTGCTGAGGCTAAACTATACACATTGGATAGCGTAGACTGTCAGTAGTAAACTCTTGTCGTTCTAGCTTATATCTGATTTTTGATATATACATAGGGGCTTACTTGAATATAGTCATTAGCAATTATGTTCTTGCTTCACCGGAATCTTGAAGAGGATCTGAAGGCGCGCGCAGATTTCTCAGAGACCGCGAGAGGGTGGGGCATAAGAGAAGGCTTACAGGGAGAGCAACTAGAAACATATATCATAGCTGAGTTAGAATGGTGGGACCAAGAAGAAGATATTATGTTTAAAGAAAATGATGAGTTCCTTGAAGCACAAGAGCCTAGCAAAACTGAAGGAGTAAAGATGGAGAAAACGCATATAGGAAACAGTCAATGTGGAGAAGCTAACCTTTCTAGCGGAACATAAGGTAGGAGATACGGATGCTCACCCAACCAGGAAGGAAGGGACATCTTTGCCACCCACCGCAGAATCAGAGTTAGTGGACCGGGAACTACAGGTTCTCATTCGACCCAGTCCTAAACGGAAAAGAGGGAAGAAAAAACGTGCCAAGGGCACTTCAAACAGTCACAAACGTGATAACTGTTTGCACCACGGCAATAGTCGTTTGACAGTAGAGGACCTTCAGGAAAACCACTTGACTGCTACGAGAAATGAATCTCGAGAGAAAGAGGAACTGAAGACAACCTTTAATGAGGTCGCAGGCGGAGACCTAGCCGATTCTCACATTCCCTTCTGTTCACAGAATCACGAAGTGGAATTACATCTGACTGAAATAGGGAGGATGGAAGTAACTGAATCCCAGGTGAATTTCATTACTGCAACGCGGGAAGAATCACTAATTATCAGTTCAGATAATTTGCCTACTAACAGTTACCCAGAGGACAACTGTTCGTACCACAGATATGGTTTGCCAGTACAAGACTCCCAGGAATCTCATTTTACTTCAACGAGAGGTGAAACTCAAGAGGAAGATGACCTGAGGACATCTTTTAAGGAGGTCGGAGATCGAGAGGTAACCGACTTTATTATTCCCTTCAGCTCAGGAGAGGATGAAGTGGGATTAAATTTGACTGACAGAGGGATGAAGGAAGACCCGGAACCCCTTGTGATCTTTGAGGCTGCAGCTCAGGACAAGACACTAGATCTCAGTTCAAATCATTTACCTAATGTGATGGATTGCTTAGACAGCCCACCACAGGATTTACCTCAACTGGACTTAGCCCATGAAAGCACGACCAGAGAGGAACATCCAGACCAGGAAACATTTCCAGTTGTTATCTCACAGTATACCAGTTCGGAGACTCAGGAAACACAAGGAATTGTCATGAGCCAGAATATGGACTCTGATATTGTGCAGACAACATTGTCTGTAGTTGCTAAAGAAGAAAATTCTTTGCAAAAGATGGAGGAAGAAAAGCCTATCATCTCATTAGCTGAAGTTATCAGGGAATTCCAGCAACAGGGACCTGAAGTAACAGAAGTCAAGAGTGGTTTGGAATCAGCACTCTTAGGACTCAATCTACCCTTCAGTCAGGTCGATTTGATAGGAGTAGATCAGCTATTTGTGGATACTTTATTCAAAAGTAACTCCACTTTATCGCCTGTGAATAACTATGTTATTTCTCAAGGCTGGACAACTTGGCTCACTAAATTTCCAATTTCTAGCACGGTTTTCACACGAAACTCTAATGCAGAGAAACTCAGCCCATTAACTGAATATCAGGGGAAGAAACCGCGACACCGAGGAGGGACGATTGTTACGCCCGACTTTGAAGGAGGAAAGCGCCAGTTGAATGTATATCATGGGACCATGATGTGTAACATTATTCCTTTTAAAAGGAAGCTATTGATGGATCTGTTAAGGATCTTTAAAGGATGGAGGAATATCACGGAGACAAGCTTTGCTGTGGCCAGCTTATGCGAGACCTTCACTACGGGTACATCCTCGGCTGAAAGGAGTAAATCACGTGAGTGAATGGTGTAAAACAATTCGCTGCCCAGAGGCGTAGAAGAATCCCGTTGATTGTGATCTTTCCCAGAGGGGTAAAATTACAACCTTCTGACAATTACCGGATTTTACCAAGCTATTGCATGGAATCCCGGCCGAAAACCAGGTACAAGGATCTATCCAGAGTATCTTTGGGTTATGGAAATGGGACGTCTTTATGCAAGACAACCCACTGCCACAAGGAATATTGGAAACCTTTAGGCAGATACAGAACGGAGAGTGCTTAGGCATTATTCTGGGATGTACGGCGTGCTTTGGCAAAAGATTTCTGGCAGAAACTTTTTTTAAAGAGGGAAGCTCTGTCACGAATTGGCAGCCTTTACTTCCCAGAACAAGTTTCGGTTCACTTTTAATGGGCCATGTAGAGGATCAACAGACGAACAAAACTGTTTTCTCTATATTCAAGGCTATACTGTCTTGACGTAAGCTTGCAAAATCTGCAAGTAAACAAACCATCAGGAATGGCTTTCTATTTGGGAAGTTAATTTGACACCAGTACCAGTCACCCCCAGAGGTTATCAATCCAGCCAGACGGGAGGGCAGACTCAGGGGACTGAATAGTAATTAAAACCAACTAGCCATGACGTAAGCTTGCAGATGGCAAGTAAAATGGGATACTTGAGATGGACACAACTAGATAATTTAAATTAGTCTACACCTTGAAAAACTGCTGACCCAGACGGGCTATGACACCACACAGACACATTGGCACCTTCTCGTCCAGGTAGACCCTGGCTGAATCAACAATGAACTGGGCCAGCGGTTGAATAAAGGCAATTAACGCCAGATGGAGATAATAGCCCCAGGGCTATAAACAAGCCCCATCCACCCTGACTGGCAGGACTCAGGTAGGTGTGAAATCACTGATAAGACTGTGAAACTGATCTGGGGCTGGCAACGCAAAACCATCCAGGTGTGACACTATGGTGAAGGCTAGTGTGCATGCAGAAAGAATTTTATGACTGGACAGACTTGGAGTTAATTGCAATTAACGTCAGGAGGAGATAAGAAGAATTTAAGAATGGAATTCCTGGGAGATAAGTGTCTACTGCTAGGCTAGGTATAAAAACCCCACTAGACCTGTTCCCTTTAGATTAAATCTGACTTCAGAACAGGTAGGAACTATCTCAATGTTTGTAGTCATATGCATGATTTTTATGTTGGCTTCTATGAAGGATTTCTTAGTAACTATGCAACAGTCTTTTAGACATATAAACTTTCAGTCTATATCTGATCTAGGTTATTTCAAGAACTATCTTTGGCGTAGGTTACTTGAGTGTTCTTTCTAAGTTCTGTGTTCAATATCATTGTGCTTTAAGTGTTACTCTTCTGAGAAGTAGAAACTTATGGAAGGCAGGTCTTGTCTAGATATACTTGAGGTGTCGTAGCAGATGCTTGCCATCTCTTTCTAAACTAGACTAGTCTCTTTTTGGTGTGTGCATTTGTTGTACAGAATATAGTCAACTGACTATTTATTGAAGTCTTACAACAGCAGTAACTAACTAGTGCATTATGCTATGATGTTAAAGTATCATAATATGTCTAGTTTAATCAATATGTTTATGTGTATTGGATGTTTGATATATTGATTTGTCATATGCAAACCTACCAATATGAAGTGTTATGCTATTGTCTGCGCATTGGCACATTGGCCAATCGATTGTGTTGGAAGCAGAGGTGTAATGGTACAGACATTACCCACAACTGGTATAGGGTATATGGTGCTAAACTTTCTCAGTGTATTGTGGGCGTGCGTCCACGGTAATGCATGGAAACCTGGCACTAGCTACTGGTCACGGCTTGTAAGCCCGGATGATCAGGCATTATTATAATACCATTACCGACCCTGTGAGCTGCTAAACTAACATTGGACGGAGCGGCTGTACGACACAGAATTTCTGTATTAGCGACATGGACATGGGGCGGCAGAAATGTAATCATTACAGGCGTGTGAGACAATTGAAAAGCCCGTCCCAGACTAAAGACAGTAGGGAGAAGGAGGAGGGTGAACGCAGTCGAGCTGAAAGATAAACTTGGCCAGACTGGTCATTGTATATGTTTGTGTTATGATATGTTTTAATTAGGATTGCGCTGATGTAGAACTGATATAACACATTCTTGACTTTCTTTCAAGCTCTCACAAGGAGCCCTATGTTATAGATCTCAAGACTAGAGACTACTGACTAGGAGTGTCAGGACTGACAGGATCTCAGAATACCGGCAAGCTGTTCTTTCTCTTTTGTTGAGTCTACTGGAGAGTGGGGATTTGGACCACAGTTCCAGATAGATGAAGTAACAAGTAAAGTTACGTAATGTTTCTCATCACAATATGTTATATGATTTTATCATCCTCATATTGACAATCATCCGATGTCTATTGTTATGATTAGCAAATAAATGTTGTAGTATTGTAACTCATAGTTCTGTCATTATATTTAATTCCAATTGTGCATACGTGTTGTTGTGTACATTGGTGGGGGTTCACTTACACACCAAGGAAAGGAGCAGTCAGGGAGAAAACCTGTACTGAGATAGTCGTCTATACTAATATACTTAGACTTAAAACATCTATCTTAAGCTAACCTTCTCTTTCCCATTACCTTGGCGAATATTCAGCACAGTTCATTTCATTTTGTAACGAGCCACTTAGAGCTGTACGTTGGATATTCAGGGCTTAATCTGTAGTTCAGCCATATAGATTTTGTCCCTAGTCAGTTTCTGACTATTTGGGGTTGCTCGCTAGTGAAAAATACTTTCATCTAGCCGGTGGGGCACCCCGACTTCTGACAGATTGGGCTTCTCGTCTGGAATTTGAATTCGTACTTCTCGCTTTCAATAGACTCCGGTACTAGACCCTAGACATACGATTTTAAAAGTTAACTCTTGTAATCTTCAGTCATCAAAATAGACTATCATCAAATGTAGCTACTTTTAGTTGAGGAAGTTTCAGAGTACATATATAACTTTCAAAAGTATAACAGATAAGAACTTATGAGAAAACTACCTCATCTATCATTTATGGATAAGTATTTTAATTCTTATCATTTAGTGTATCATTCATCATTTAATGATAACTGATCACTTTAATCATAATTACATTGATGTGTTTGATGATTTAACTGCTTGACTGATTTGCAATTTTATGCTAATATATGCCATGTTAATTTTGACATGTATGCAGTGCATTTTAATGTTTATTTAGGTAAATATTACTGTTGATTACTGTGTAGTATATCTCTCACACTTACTTCACTGCTGTCGCCACGTACTACTTGAATATTATTTTCAGTTGTCTTTCACTGCTGAGGCTAAACTATACACATTGGATAGCGTAGACTGTCAGTAGTAAACTCTTGTCGTTCTAGCTTATATCTGATTTTTGATATATACATAGGGGCTTACCTTGAATATAGTCATTAGCAATTATGTTCTTGCTTCACCGGAATCTTGAAGAGGATCTGAAGGCGCGCGCAGATTTCTCAGAGACCGCGAGAGGGTGGGGCATAAGAGAAGGCTTACAGGGAGAGCAACTAGAAACATATATCATAGCTGAGTTAGAATGGTGAGACCAAGAAGAAGAAATTATGTTTAAAGAAAGTGATGAGTTCGTTGAAGCACAAGAGCGTAGCAAAACTGAAGGAGTAAAGATGGAGAAAACGCATATAGAAACAGTCAATGTGGAGAAGCTAACCTTTCTAGCGGAACATAAGGTAGGAGATACGGATGCTCACCCAACCAGGAAGGAAGGGACATCTTTGCCACCCACCGCAGAATCAGAGTTAGTGGACCGGGAACTACAGGTTCTCATTCGACCCAGTCCTAAACGGAAAAGAGGGAAGAAAAAACGTGCCAAGGGCACTTCAAACAGTCACAAACGTGATAACTGTTTGCACCACGGCAATAGTCGTTTGACAGTAGAGGACCTTCAGGAAAACCACTTGACTGCTACGAGAAATGAATCTCGAGAGAAAGAGGAACTGAAGACAACCTTTAATGAGGTCGCAGGCGGAGACCTAGCCGATTCTCACATTCCCTTCTGTTCACAGAATCACGAAGTGGAATTACATCTGACTGAAATAGGGAGGATGGAAGGAACTGAATCCCAGGTGAATTTCATTACTGCAACGCGGGAAGAATCACTAATTATCAGTTCAGATAATTTGCCTACTAACAGTTACCCAGAGGACAACTGTTCGTACCACAGGATATGTGGTTTAACTGGTCCGCCAGTACAAGACTCCCAGGAATCTCATTTTACTTCAACGAGAGGTGAAACTCAAGAGGAAGATGACCTGAGGACATCTTTTAAGGAGGTCGGAGATCGAGAGGTAACCGACTTTATTATTCCCTTCAGCTCAGGAGAGGATGAAGTGGGATTAAATTTGACTGACAGAGGGATGAAGGAAGACCCGGAACCCCTCGTGATCTTTGAGGCTGCAGCTCAGGACAAGACACTAGATCTCAGTTCAAATCATTTACCTAATGTGATGGATTGCTTAGACAGCCCACCACAGGATTTACCTCAACTGGACTTAGCCCATGAAAGCACGACCAGAGAGGAACATCCAGACCAGGAAACATTTCCAGTTGTTATCTCACAGTATACCAGTTCGGAGACTCAGGAAACACAAGGAATTGTCATGAGCCAGAATATGGACTCTGATATTGTGCAGACAACATTGTCTGTAGTTGCTAAAGAAGAAAATTCTTTGCAAAAGATGGAGGAAGAAAAGCCTATCATCTCATTAGCTGAAGTTATCAGGGAATTCCAGCAACAGGGACCTGAAGTAACAGAAGTCAAGAGTGGTTTGGAATCAGCACTCTTAGGACTCAATCTACCCTTCAGTCAGGTCGATTTGATAGGAGTAGATCAGCTATTTGTGGATACTTTATTCAAAAGTAACCCCACTCTATCGCCTGTGAATAACTATGTTATTTCTCAAGGCTGGACAACTTGGCTCACTAAATTTCCAATTTCTAGCACGGTTTTCACACGAAACTCTAATGCAGAGAAACTCAGCCCATTAACTGAATATCAGGGGAAGAAACCGCGACACCGAGGAGGGACGATTGTTACGCCCGACTTTGAAGGAGGAAAGCGCCAGTTGAATGTATATCATGGGACCATGATGTGTAACATTATTCCTTTTAAAAGGAAGCTATTGATGGATCTGTTAAGGATCTTTAAAGGATGGAGGAATATCACGGAGACAAGCTTTGCTGGGGCCAGCTTATGCGAGACTTCACTACGGGTACATCCTCGGCTGAAAGGAGTAAATCACGTGAGTGAATGGTGTAAAACAATCGCTGCCCAGAGGCGTAGAAGAATCCCGTTGATTGTGATCTTTCCCAGAGGGGTAAAATTACAACCTTCTGACAATTACCGGATTTTACCAAGCTATTGCAGGGAATCCCGGCCGAAAACCAGGTACAAGGATCTATCCAGAGTATCTTTGGGTTATGGAAATGGGACGTCTTTATGCAGGACAACCCACTGCCACAAGGAATATTGGAAACCTTTAGGCAGATACAGAACGGAGAGTGCTTAGGCATTATTCTGGGATGTACGGCGTGCTTTGACAAAAGATTTCTGGCAGAAACTTTGTTTTTAAGGGGAAAGCTCTGTCACGAATTGGCAGCCTTTACTTCCCAGAACAATTTTCGGTTCACTTTTGATGGGCCTTGTAGAGGATCAAAAGACGAACAAAACCGTTTTCTCTATATTCAAGGCTATACTGTCTTGACGTAAGCTTGCAAAACCTGCAAGTAAACAAACCACCAGGAATGGCTTTCTAGTTGGGAAGTTAATTTGACACCAGTACCGGTCACCCCCAGAGGTTATCAATCCAGCCAGACAGGAGGGCAGACTCAGGGGACTGAATAGTAATTAAAACCAACCAGGCATGACGCAAGCAAACCTGGTTTACCAACAGAGTTGTAAACTGGCTGTTGACCATGAGAACCTAATTGTTCCCTTGACATGACACCTGATAAGAATAGCTAGGAAATCGCCCAACCGCGATGGCTGACCCCATCTGGCAGGACTCAGGTAGGTGTGAAATCACTGATAAGACTGTGAAACTGATCTGGGGCTGGCAACGCAAAACCATCCAGGTGTGACACTATGGTGAAGGCTAGTGTGCATGCAGAAAGAATTTTATGACTGGACAGACTTGGAGTTAATTGCAATTAACGTCAGGAGGAGATAAGAAGAATTTAAGAATGGAATTCCTGGGAGATAAGTGTCTACTGCTAGGCTAGGTATAAAAACCCCACTAGACCTGTTCCCTTTAGATTAAATCTGACTTCAGAACAGGTAGGAACTATCTCAATGTTTGTAGTCATATGCATGATTTTTATGTTGGCTTCTATGAAGGATTTCTTAGTAACTATGCAACAGTTTTTTAGACATATAAACTTTCAGTCTATATCTGATCTAGGTTATTTCAAGAACTATCTTTGGCGTAGGTTACTTGAGTGTTCTTTCTAAGTTCTGTGTTCAATATCATTGTGCTTTAAGTGTTACTCTTCTGAGAAGTAGAAACTTATGGAAGGCAGGTCTTGTCTAGATATACTTGAGGTGTCGTAGCAGATGCTTGCCATCTCTTTCTAAACTAGACTAGTCTCTTTTTGGTGTGTGCATTTGTTGTACAGAATATAGTCAACTGACTATTTATTGAAGTCTTACAACAGCAGTAACTAACTAGTGCATTATGCTATGATGTTAAAGTATCATAATATGTCTAGTTTAATCAATATGTTTATGTGTATTGGATGTTTGATATATTGATTTGTCATATGCAAACTTACCAATATGAAGTGTTATGCTATTGTCTGCGCATTGGCACATTGGCCAACGATTGTGTTGGAAGCAGAGGTGTAATGGTACAGACATTACCCACAACTGGTATAGGATATATGGTGCTAAACTTTCTCAGTGTATTGTGGGCGTGCGTCCACGGTAATGCATGGAAACCTGGCACAGCTAATGGTCACGGCTTGCAAGCCCGGATGATCAGGCATTGTTATAATACCCTTACCGACCCTGTGAGATGCTAAACTAACTTTGGACGGAGCGGCTGTACGACACAGAATTTCTGTATTAGCGACATGGACATGGGGCGGCAGAAATGTAATCATTACAGGCGTGTGAGACAATTGAAAAGCCCGTCCCAGACTAAAGACAGTAGGGAGAAGGAGGATGGTGAACGCAGTCGAGCTGAAAGATAAACTTGGCCAGACTGGTCATTGTATATGTTTGTGTTATATGTTTTAATTAGGATTGCGCTGATGTAGAACTGATATAACACATTCTTGACTTTCTTTCAAGCTCTCACAAGGAGCCCTATGTTATAGATCTCAAGACTAGAGACTACTGACTAGGAGTGTCAGGACTGACAGGATCTCAGAATACCGGCAAGCTGTTTCTTTGTTGAGTCTACTGGAGAGTGGGGATCTGGACCACAGTTCCAGATAGATGAAGTAACAAGTAAAGTTACGTAATGTTTCTCATCACAATATGTTATATGATTTTATCATCCTCATATTGACAATCATCCGATGTCTATTGTTATGATTAGCAAATAAATGTTGTAGTATTGTAACTCATAGTTCTGTCATTATATTTTTTCCAATTGTGCATACGTATTGTTGTGTACATTGGTGGGGGTTCACTTACACACCAAGGAAAGGAGCAGTCAGGGAGAAAACCTGTACTGAGATAGTCGTCTATACTAATATATTTAGACTTAAAACATCTATCTTAAGCTAACCTTCTCTTTCCCATACCTTGGCGAATATTCAGCACAGTTCATTTCATTTTGTAACGAGCCACTTGGAGCTGTACGTTTTATATTCAGGGCTTAATCTGTTGTTCAGCCATATAGATTTTGTCCCTAGTCAGTTTCTGACTAATTAGGGGTTGCTCGCCAGTGAAAAATACTTTCATCTAGCCGGTGGGGCACCCCGACTTCTGACAGATTGGGCTTCTCAGTCCTGGAATCTGAATTCAGTACTTCTAGCTATCATAGTGACTTCCGTACTAGACCCTAGACATACGATTTTTAAAAGTTAACTCTTGTAATCTTCAATCATCAAAATAGACTATCATCAAATGTAGCTACTTTTAGTTGAGGAAGTTTCAGAGTACATATATAACTTTTCAAAAGTATAACAGATAAGAACTTATGAGAAAACTACCTCATCTATCATTTATGGATAAGTATTTTAATTCTTATCATTTAGTGTATCATTCATCATTTAATGATAACTGATCACTTTAATCATAATTACATTGATGTGTTTGATGATTTAACTGCTTGACTGATTTGCAATTTTATGCTAATATATGCCATGTTAATTTTGACATGTATGCAGTGCATTTTAATGTTTATTTAGGTAAATATTACTGTTGATTACTGTGTAGTATATCTCTCACACTTACTTCACTGCTGTCGCCACGTACTACTTGAATATTATTTTCAGTTGTCTTTCACTGCTGAGGCTAAACTATACACATTGGATAGCGTAGACTGTCAGTAGTTAACTCTTGTCGTTCTAGCTTATATCTGATTTTTGATATATACATAGGGGCTTACCTGATTATAGTCATTAGCAATTATGTTCTTGCTTCACCGGAATCTTGAAGAGGATCTGAAGGCGTGCGCAGATTTCTCAGAGACCGCGAGAGGGTGGGGCATAAGAGAAGGCTTACAGGGAGAGCAACTAGAAACATATATCATAGCTGAGTTAGAATGGTGGAGACCAAGAAGAAGAATATTATGTTTAAAGAAAGTGATGAGTTCCGTTGAAGCACCTCACCTAGCAGAATGAAGGAGCAAAGATGGGAGAAAACGCATATAGAAACGTCAAATGTGGAGAAGCTAAACTTTCTAGCGGAACAATAAGGTAGGAGATACGGATGCTCACCCGAACCAGGAAGGAAGGGACATCTTTGCCACCCCACCGCAGAATCAGAGTTAGTGGACCGGGAACTTAAAGGTTCTCATTCGGACACAGTCCTAAACGGAAAAGAGGGAAGAAAAAACGTGCCTAGTTTGTTATATGAAATGTTTGATGTTCTATAATCTGTGATATGATGATGATGTAAAGCGCGGGCTGTTTAACCCACTGCGCCAACTGTAGATTGCCACAATAAATCGGCTATATCATAGCGAACGTATTTATTGTTTGTATTAATTAACACCTGTGTGAACCCATTAAGTTACCTAGACAAAGTAAGACGTCAACACCGATTCTCACATTCCCTTCTGTTCACAGAATCACGAAGTGGAATTACATCTGACTGAAATAGGGAGGATGGAAGTAACTGAATCCCAGGTGAATTTCATTACTGCAACGCGGGAAGAATCACTAATTATCAGTTCAGATAATTTACCTAGTAACAGTTACCCAGAGGACAACTGTTTGCACTATGGTTTGCCAGTACAAGACTCCCAGGAATCTCATTTTACTTCAACGAGAGGTGAAACTCAAGAGGAAGATGACCTGAGGACATCTTTTAAGGAGGTCGGAGATCGAAAGGTAACCGACTTTATATTCCCTTCAGCTCAGGAGAGGATGAAGTGGGACTAAATTTGACTGACAGAGGGATGAAGGATGATCCGGAACCCCTTGTGATCTTTGAGGCTGCAGCTCAGGACAAGACACTAGATCTCAGTTCAAATGATTTACGTAATGTGATGGATTGTTTAGACAGCCCACCACAGGATTTACCTCAACTGGACTTAGCCCATGAAAGCAGGACCAGAGAGGAACATCCAGACCAGGAAACACAGGGAATTGTCATGAGCCAGAATATGGACTCTGATATTGTGCAGACAACATTGTCTGTAGTTGCTAAAGAAGAAAATTCTTTGCAAAAGATGGAGGAAGAAAAGCCTATCATCTCATTAGCTGAAGTTATCAGGGAATTCCAGCAACAGGGACCTGAAGTAACAGAAGTCAAGAGTGGTTTGGAATCAGCACTCTTAGGACTCAATCTACCCTTCAGTCAGGTCGATTTGATAGGAGTAGATCAGCTATTTGTGGATACTTTATTCAAAAGTAACACCACTTTATCGCCTGTGAATAACTATGTTATTTCTCAAGGCTGGACAACTTGGCTCACTAAATTTCCAATTTCTAGCACGGTTTTCACACGAAACTCTAATGCAGAGAAACTCAGCCCATTAACTGAATATCAGGGGAAGAAACCGCGACACCGAGGAGGGACGATTGTTACGCCCGACTTTGAAGGAGGAAAGCGCCAGTTGAATGTATATCATGGGACCATGATGTGTAACATTATTCCTTTTAAAAGGAAGCTATTGATGGATCTGTTAAGGATCTTTAAAGGATGGAGGAATATCACGGAGACAAGCTTTGCTGTGGCCAGCTTATGCAAGACCTCACTACGGGTACATCCTCGGCTGAAAGGAGTAAATCACGTGAGTGAATGGTGTAAAACAATTGCTGCCCAGAGGCGCCGAAGAATCCCGTTGATTGTGATCTTTCCCGGAGGGGTAAAATTACAACCTCCTGACAACTACCGGATTTTACCAAGCTATTGCATGGAATCCCGGCCGAAAACCAGGAACAAGGATCTACCCAGAGTATCTTTGGATTATGGAAAGGGGACGTCTTTCTGCAGATGCAGGACAACCCATTGCCACAAGGAATATTGGAAACCTTTAGGCACATACAGAACGGAGAGTGCTTAGGCATTATTCTGGGATGTACGGCGTGCGTTGAAAAAAGATTTCTGGCAGAAACTTTTTTTTTAAGGGGAAAGCTCTGTCGTGAAATGACGCCTTAACATCCCAGAATATTTTTCTCGGTCTCCAAATTTGGGAGGCCAAATTGAGAAAGAATGAATTAATCACACTACTCCACGGCTATCTAGTCGTGAGGTAAGATTATTCACAAAAAGCCTCTAGCCATGACGTAAGCTTGCAGATGGCAAGTAAAATGGCAACTAGACAATTAGTATACACCTTGGGAAACTGCTGACCCAGACATGCTGAATCAACAATGAACTGGGCCATGGACTGTGTAATTAAAACCGACCAGGCATGACACCTGATAAGAATAGCTAGGAAATCGCCCAACCGCGATGGCTGACCCCATCTGGTAGAGATTAGAGGTGCAAGGTGTGAAATCACTGATAAGACTCAGTGGGCTAATAATGGTCAGACCCACAGGTGTGAAGGCTAGTGTGCATGCAGGAAGAATTTTTATGACTGGACAGACTTGGAGTAATTGCAATTAACGTCAGGAGGAGATAAGAAGAATTTATGAATGGAATTCCTGGGAGATAAGTGTCTACTGCTAGGCTAGGTATAAAAACCCCTGCTAGACTTTTCCTCTTTAGATTAAATCTGACTTCAGAACAGGTAGGAACTATCTCAATGTTTGTAGTCATATGAAGGATTTCTTAGTAACTATGCAACAGTCTTTTAGACATATGAACTTTCAGTCTATATCTGATCTAGGTTATTCCAAGAACTATCTTTGGCGTAGGTTACTTGAGTGTTCGTTCTAAGTTCTGTGTTCAATATCATTGTGCTTCATGTATTACTCTTCTGAGAAGTAGAAACTTATGGAAGGCAGGTCTTGTCTAGATATACTTGAGGTGTCGTAGCAGATGCTTGCCATCTCTTTCTAAACTAGACTAGTCTCTTTTTGGTGTGTGCATTTGTTGTACAGAATATAGTCAACTGACTATTTATTTAATTCTTACAACAGCAGTAACTAACTAGTGCATTATGCTATGATGTTAAAGTATCATAATATGTCTAGTTTAATCAATATGTTTATGTGTATTGGATGTTTGATATATTGATTTGTCATATGCAAGCCTACCAATATGAAGTGTTATGCTATTGTCTGCGCATTGGCACACTAGGCCAATCGATTGCTGTTGGAAGCAGAGGTGTAATGGTACAGACATTACCCACAAGTGTTATAGGGTATATGGTGCTAAACTTTCTCAGTGTATTGTGGGCGTGCGTCCACGGTAATGCATGGAAACCTGGCATAGCTACAGGTCACGGCTTGTAAGCCCGGATGACCCGGTACTATTATAATACCATTACCGACCCGGTGAGCTGCTAAACTAACATTGGACGGAGCGGCTGTACGACACAGAATTTCTGTATTAGCGACATGGACATGGGGCGGCAGAAATGTAATCATTACAGGCGTGTGAGACAATTGAAAAGCCCGTCCCAGACTAAAGACAGTAGGGAGAAGGAGGATGGTGAACGCAGTCGAGCTGAAAGATAAACTTGGCCAGACTGGTCATTGTATATGTTTGTGTTATATGTTTTAATTAGGATTGCGCTGATGTAGAACTGATATAACACATTCTTGACTTTCTTTCAAGCTCTCACAAGGAGCCCTATGTTATAGATCTCAAGACTAGAGACTACTGACTAGGAGTGTCAGGACTGACAGGATCTCAGAATACCGGCAAGCTGTTCTTTCTCTTTTGTTGAGTCTACTGGAGAGTGGGAATCTGGACCACAGTTCCAGATAGATGAAGTAACAAGTAAAGTTACGTAATGTTTCTCATCACAATATGTTATATGATTTTATCATCCTCATATTGACAATCATCCGATGTCTATTGTTATGATTAGCAAATAAATGTTGTAGTATTGTAACTCATAGTTCTGTCATTATATTTTTTCCAATTGTGCATACGTATTGTTGTGTACATTGGTGGGGGTTCACTTACACACCAAGGAAAGGAGCAGTCAGGGAGAAAACCTGTACTGAGATAGTCGTCTATACTAATATATTTAGACTTAAAACATCTATCTTAAGCTAACCTTCTCTTTCCTATACCTTGGTGAATATTCAGCACAGTTCATTTCAATTTTGTAACGAGCCACTTGGAGCTGTACGTTGGATATTCATGGGCCTAATCTATAGTTCAGCCATATAGATTTTGTCCCTAGTCAGTTTCTGACTATTAGGGGTTGCTCGCCAGTGAAAAATACTTTCATCTAGCCGGTGGGGCACCCCGACTTCTGACAATAGCCCAGCAGATAAGGATCTTACACTCTCAAACATGAAAATAACTGACACAAATTGCATTATTGTCGGAGACTTTAATAGCCGTTCAGAAAGATGGGGATACCCAGATACTGACAAAAGAGGAGATGAAGTGGAGGACTGGGAAATAGACTCAAATCTCCATTTACTCAACAAAGCGGATGACACACCGAGCTCCTACTCCAGAAGATGGATTACCACTTCTACTCCAGACTTAGCTTTCTGCACAGGAGACATCCTCCACAAAATCGATCGCCATGTGCTGGACCAATTAGCAGGTAGTGACCACAGACCAATCAAGCTTGTAATGAATATGGAGTATGTTCCACAGGAGCAAAAGCCCTTGCACCGCTGGAATTACAAACGAGCAGATTGGGACAGATTTGCCACACTAACAGACAAATATTGTGAAAACATAAATACACGATATGGCAACATGAAGCAAATGGTGGAAAGTCTAAACAGAGCAATAATACAGGCAGCCACTGAGTCCATTCCAAGAGGAGCGAGGAAAAATTACAAACCATACTGGACTGAAGAACTACAAAGTTTGGAGGACAAAGTTGAAGATGCCAGGAAGACAGCAGAGAGAGAACAAACAATTGAAGCGAATACTTCTCTCAAAGTCATCTCAGCAAAATATAAAAGAACAGTAAATCAAACAACAAGAGATCGTTGGAGGGAAAAAACAGAAAACCTGAATTTTGACAGGGATGGAAACAAACTATGGAAACTAGTGAAAGCCATGAACAATGAAGGACCTAGAAACAAACAAATAACAATTAAACAAGGAAATGCCTTGCTTACAGGAAAAAAGGCTGCAAATGCACTAATGGAACACTATGCCAATGCAACCAACATTGATATTACAACTGAACAGAAGAAAGCAATCAAAGACAAACAGATACATCATAGAACTACAGAGACAGCAGCAGAATATATGATGGCATATCTAACAATGGAAGAAATGGAACAGGCAATGAATACCCTAAAAAAGAAGAAATCACCAGGAAAGGATGGAATCACAAATGAAATGCTAATAGGACTAGGCACCAAGGCAAAGAAGAAACTACTAGCAGTCCTAAATAACAGCTGGAAGAGAGGAATAGTCCCACAGGCATGGAAGGAAGCTGTACTAATACCAGTCCCAAAGAAAGGAAAAGACCTGGAAGAACCAAATGGCTATCGACCTATCAGTCTACTTAGCTGTGTAGGAAAATTAATGGAACGCATTATCAATGGCAGGCTAACATGGCATCTGGAAGAAAACAAACTCTTAACACCACACCAAGCAGGATTCAGAAAGTACAGATCCACTGAAGATCAAATAACCTATATAGCTCAGGAAATAGAGGATGCCTTCCAAGAGAAAAAGCACACACTAGCAGTCTGGAAAGATTTAGAAAAAGCATTTGATAAAGTATGGAAGGAAGGACTGAAAGTAAAACTGCAAAACATGCATGTTTGTGGAAAAATGTATAAATGGATCAGCCACTATCTTGAGAACAGAACTGCCAGGACAAAAGTACAAGGACAAACAAGCAAAATGATGCTGCTGGAGCAAGGTGTCCCCCAAGGAGGAGTTCTTTCACCAACATTATTCCTAGCATATATAAATGACATCACAGAAAATTTTCCAGCCAGAGTACACACATCCTCCTTTGCAGATGACCTAGCCATATGGACATCTGAAGAATATATTAGCACAGCTAACAGCAGAATACAGCAAGCCTTATTAGCGCTAGAGGACTGGTCAAAATCATGGCTAGTGAAGATAAGTGAGGAGAAAACAACATGCACAGTGTTCTCCCTCTCAAATAAACCTCAGCAACCTAAGCTGGTATTGAATGGAAAAATATTGTGCCATGAAGAAAATCCAAACTATCTAGGAGTCACCTTTGATCGTCGCCTGACATGGAAGACACAGGTTGAGAAAAATCGAACAAGAGCAAGGCAGAGAATGGCAATCATGAAAAAGCTTGCTGGTACAACGTGGGGAGCAGATGAGAAAGTTCTCAAGAAGTTATATACTGGACGGGTGAGGCCAGTACTGGAATATGGCATTGCAGCTTGGGCAACAGCAGCTAAGTCAAACTTTAACAAAATAAGTAGAGTCCAAAACCAAGGAATGCGAATCATAACTGGAAGCCTGAAGACAACGCCTATTAATGAACTAGAAAAGATCACTTGTTTACAACCAATGCAGGATAGAAGAGATAGCAGAGCCCAGCAACAAGCAGAAAAATTTAGAAGATTGACAGACCACCCTATGTACAACAGATTTAATGGTTTTGGAAAGGGAAGACTGAAGCGTAGCAACTTTGTAGAAACTGCAAAACGAAGGATTAGGGCAGATCCTATTCTTAACATATCAACAGTCAAGCCCATACACAATGCACACAAGTTCCCAGCTTGGCGACAGCAGCAACTGCCTGAGATGATAGAAAACATTCCTGGTATTGAGAAAAAGAACACTCAGCATGAAACCGAAAGAAGAGAAATAACCCTAAACTACATAAAAGAACATTACCCAAGCAGGAATTGGACCCATGCATATACAGATGGATCAGCCAAAAATTCAATAGAGAATGGAGGAGGAGGAGTTCTCCTAAATTTAAAAAATGGAGTGAAAAAAACACACATTCAATGGCAACTGGAAAATTTTCAAGTAACTTCAAAGCGGAGGTAGAGGCTCTGAAAACTGCAGCAGAAATGCTCCTGATGGAGGAAAATAAAGAGAAGCAAATAGCTATCTTCACAGATGCAAAGTCAGCTGTCTCAATACTGAAGAGCAATAACAGCACAGAACTAACTGACCTAAGAGCAGCACTCCATGGTCTATGCCAGAAATCCAAAAAAGTTGTAATACAGTGGATCCCATCACATTGCAGTATACCTGGAAACGAAGAGGCTGACAGACTGGCAAAAGAGGGCGGACGACTACCACAGCCTGACATAGACATAACCTATAATGAGGCAAAGAGGTTGATAAAAAGCACTTATAGAACCAAATGGGAATCAGAGCATCCAGGCCATCAGAAGGATGATGCATATTACAAACTCGACCGAAGAGAACAAGTAGCAATCTTCAGACTCCGCACAGGACATAACAGGCTGAAATACCACTTGTTCAATAAACTAAAGATAGGAGGTACCGATGAATGTAATTGTAGAACTGGAAAAATGACAGCAAAACATTTGCTGCAGGATTGCCCAACGTATGCAGAACAGAGAAAGAAATATTGGCCCACACCTGCTTCATTTGAGGACAAGCTCTATGGAGATATCAACAAGCTCAAGTTGACCACAGCTTACTTTAACTATATACAGGTTGACATTTAAAGGTGCATGAAGACCCAGAGGCATGAAATGGAATATTGCTTGGATAGCAAATCCATTATGTGGAAAGTCCAAATCGAAAGCTCGCTGTGTGGGCTTCATAAAAGGTGGAAAAGTGTTCTAGTGGCACGAAATGGAATATTCCTTGGATAGCAAATCCATTACGTGGAAAGTCCGAATCAAAAGCCCATTGTGTGGGCTTCATAAAAGGTGGAAAAGTGTCCTAGTGGCATGAAATGGAATATTGCTTGGATAGCAAATCCATTACGTGGAAAGTCCAAATCAAAAGCCCACTGTGTGGGCTTCATAAAAGGTGGAAAAGTGTCCTAGTGGCACGAAATGGAATATTGCTTGGATAGCAATTCCATTACATGGAAAGTCCGAATCGAAAGCTCACTGTGTGGATGTCATCTACAGACTGCATACTTCTGGTTTCCGGAAGAACAGCCTATGGTGAACGGAAGGCCCAATATACGGAAGTGAGGCTAAGCAGCCATGTGCAGGACGTGACGATTCCTTGGGTGAGCCCAGTACCAGAGCGCTATGTATCGGCTCTGCAAGTATAGAAGCCTCCTTGGATGGCGGGGAATGCCCATGGTCTGCCCCTGCCTTCCCTTGAGGGCTGACCAGGATCTTTGGCTGTTCTATATGGACCAGCTGGGATGGGGGATAACACCACAACAGTGAGAGTCAAACGTCCTAAGAAACCCCCGGGAAGGTTAACCCGGTCAACAAATGCCCGCAGAAGTCGGATGTGTCAGCCTAACGGCGCAAGAACGCAGCTCTGCTGTAAACAGGCACAACGCAATCACATCCGGAAAAAAAAACTCCGGGTGAACGAAGAAGAAGAAGAAGTATCCCTGTAACAACATGCATCACTGTAACATCATGTATCCCTGTAACAACATGCATCACTGTAACATCATGTATCCCTGTAACATCATGTATCCCTGTAACAACATGCATCATTGTAACATCATGTATCCCTGTAACAACATGCATCACTGTAACATCATGAACCACTAACAACATGTACAACTGTAACAACATGTACCACTGTAACAACAAATAACTTATGCTATGCAACATTTACATTTCCCAAGCACAAGATATGTTACAATAACTACATTGTGACATCAAGTAATAAATGTGTGGGGCTGAAGGAGGTAAAGTAACAACTAGGACAGAAACATTTAAAGTAACATATATATACACAACAGAAATATTTAATGGAACATCTATATACAAAGAAACATTTAATGTAACGTATATATACAACAGAAACATTTAATGTAACATATATATACAATAGAAACATTTAATGTAACATATATATACAACAGAAACATTTAATGTAACATATATATACAACAGAAACATTTAATGTAACATATATATACAACAGAAACATTTAATGTAACATATATATACAACAGAAACATTTAATGTAACATATATATACAACAGAAACATTTAATGTAACATATATATACAACAGAAACATTTAATGTAACATATATATACAACAGAAACATTTAATGTAACATATATATACAACAGAAACATTTAATGTAACATATATATACAACAGAAACATTTAATGTAACATATATATACAACAGAAACATTTAATGTAACATATATATACAACAGAAACATTTAATGTAACATATATATACAACAGAAACATTTAATGTAACATATATATACAACAGAAACATTTAATGTAACATACATACAACAGAAACATTTAATGTAACATATATGTACAACAGAAACATTTAATGTAACAAATAGAACAGAAATATGTAAAGTAATATATATACACAACAGAAACATTTAAAGTAACATATATATACAACAGAAACATTTAAAGTAACATATATATATATACAACAGAAACATTTAATGTAACAAATAGAACAGAAACATTTAATGTAACATATATACACAACAGAAACATTTAATGTAACATATATATACAACAGAAACATTTAAAGTAACATATATATACAACAGAAACATTTAAAGTAACATATATATATACAACAGAAACATTTAATGTAACAAATAGAACAGAAATATGTAAAGTAATATATACACACAACAGAAACATTTAATGTAACATATATATACAACAGAAACATTTAAAGTAACATATATATACAACAGAAACATTTAAAGTAACATATACATATATACAACAGAAACATTTAATGTAACAAATAGAACAGAAACATGTAAAGTAATATATATACACAACAGAAACATTTAATGTAACATATATATACAACAGAAACATGTAAAGTAATATATATATATATACAACAGAAACATTTAAAGTAACATATATATACACAACAGAAACATTTAAAGTAACATATATATACAACAGAAACATTTAAAGTAACATATATACACAACATAAACATTTAATGTAACAAATAGAACAGAAACATTTAAACTAACGAATAGAACAGAAACATTTAAAGTAACATATATACACAACAGAAACATTTAATGTAACAAATAGAACAGAAACATTTAAACTAACGAATAGAACAGAAACATTTAAACTAACGAATAGAACTGAAACATTTAAAGTAACATATATACACAACAGAAACATTTAATGTAACAAATAGAACACAAACATTTAAACTAACGAATAGAACAGAAACATTTAAAGTAACATATATACACAACAGAAACATTTAATGTAACAAATAGAACAGAAACATTTAAACTAACGAATAGAACAGAAACATTTAAACTAACGAATAGAACAGAAACATGTAAAGTAACATATATACACAACAGAAACATTTAATGTAACGAATAGAACAGAAACATTTAAACTAACGAATAGAACAGAAACATGTAAAGTAACACTTTGGTCTTAAACATCTAAATTAACACTTAGAACATAAATATGTAAAAGCACAAATTCTAACAGGACTATTAGACACAGTATGTGCACAGTGGCTAAAATTCACAACAATGACAAAGTGACTATAAGATACAATTGCTAAATTTGACAACTATGACAAAGTGACTATAAGATACAATGGCTAAATTTGACAACTTTGACACAGTGACTAAAAGTCACAGCTGTCTGTGGCTGATAGCGTCAAGTGACCCGAACATATTCTTGTCACATGATCAACTTGTGTTGAGTTTCTTGTACACATTACACACACTCACCAGCAAATCAACACGTCCACACACCCACACTGTTCTCACCCACTCTCTCCCACCAACTCCATGCCAGTGTATTACCATAGAGTCCACTAGCTACCAAAAACAATATGGAATGTTTGAATGTATACAACAGTCACCTGGAACTCTCCTGCACATAAGGCTCAAAGAATTCATCTCCAAGAGTGACATGGCTACTGGTTTTGGTTCTGGACCAGACGTAGCCCTGTCCAAGCTGGAGTTGGATCACCGGAGCCTGTAGAGCAAGGGACATGTGATGGCTTCTGCAACAATCTGACATATAATAGTTCATTTCTAGGCAGGAAAACAGTCTACACAAGGACCTAATGTACACTGACCTGCTTGGTAACACTGGAATGTGTACATTTGTATTACATGTTCATCTATGTATGAACAGACAAGTAGTGTGAACATTAACAAATTGCTAATCCTTTGTTAAACTGTCTCTGACCCCACCCCGAGCATTTGTCAGTGTATCAAGCAACATTTGATATTTGATATCTTCTATGTTTGATCTGAGAATACTGCAGAAATCTGGCTAGATATATTAGCACAAAGTACAGAATATTTTGTCTTTGAAAGTAAAACACTCATATTTTCTCATGATCATTAATGTTCCTCTCAGCAACTGCTGCAAAATCAATGGAAACTGAAAGAATTACTTAATTTGAATAATCATTTAACCAAGCATATTCTAGAAAGAAAAACAACAACAACAACAAAACTAGATCATAAAAGTGGAAGATTCATGGCACATATCAAACATGAAAGGACTCACTTAACACAAAAGCATTTTGACATGATTGTACTAACATCAGAATTCTTCTGCCATGAAAGAGGTTTTGCTTTCTTCAAAGGAAGATGGCTCCTAAATTTGTGTCGTCGAGTTGGTTCATGTTCCAACTGCCGAACTCTGTCACACCTGGCCAAACAAATGTCTGTTTATTGTTGGTTACACTCTAACTATGTCACTCACACAAGCAGACACTCTAACAACACATAACAACACATTCAGCCTACATATCCAGACACTCTAACAACACATTAAGTCTATATAACCAGACACTCTAACGACACATTCAGTCTATATAACCAGACACTCTAACAACACATTAAGTTTATATAACCAGACACTCTAACAACACATTAAGTTTATATAACCAGACACTCTAACAACACTTTTAGTCTATATAACCAGACACTCTAACAACACTTTTAGTCTATATAACCAGACACTCTAACAACACATTCAGTCTATATAACCAGACACTCTAACAACACATTAAGTCTATATAACCAGAAACTCTAACAACACATTAAGTTTATATAACCAGACACTCTAACAACACTTTTAGTCTATATAACCAGACACTCTAACAACACATTAAGTCTCTATAACCAGACACTCTAACAACACATTCAGTCTATATAACCAGACACTCTAACAACACATTCAGTCTATATAACCAGACACTCTAACAACACATTCAGTCTATATAAACACACACTCTAACAACACATTCAGTTTATATAACCAGACACTCTAACAACACATTCAGTCTATATAACCAGACACTCTAACAACACATTCAGTCTATATAACCAGACACTCTAACAACACATTCAGTCTATATAACCAGACACTCTAACAACACATTCAGTCTATATAACCAGACACTCTAACAACACATTCAGTCTATATAACCAGACACTCTAACAACACATTCAGTCTATATAACCAGACACTCTAACAACACATTCAGTCTATATAACCAGACACTCTAACAACACATTCAGTCTATATAACCAGACACTCTAACAACACATTCAGTCTCTATAACCAGACACTCTAACAACACATTCAGTCTATATAACCAGACACTCTAACAACACATTCAGTCTATATAACCAGACACTCTAACAACACATTCAGTCTATATAAACACACACTCTAACAACACATTCAGTTTATATAACCAGACACTCTAACAACACATTCAGTCTATATAACCAGACACTCTAACAACACATTCAGTCTATATAACCAGACACTCTAACAACACATTCAGTCTATATAACCAGACACTCTAACAACACATTCAGTCTATATAACCAGACACTCTAACAACACATTCAGTCTATATAACCAGACACTCTAACAACACATTCAGTCTATATAACCAGACACTCTAACAACACATTAAGTTTATATAACCACACACTCTAACAACACATTAAGTCTATATAACCAGACACTCTAACAACACATTCAGTCTATATAACCAGACACTCTAACAACACATTAAGTCTATATAACCAGACAGTCTAACAACACATTAAGTCTATATAACCAGAAACTCTAACAACACATTCAGTCTATATAACCAGACACTCTAACAACACATTCAGTCTATATAACCAGACACTCTAACAACACATTCAGTCTATATAACCAGACACTCTAACAACACATTCAGTCTATATAACCAGACAGTCTAACAACACATTCAGTCTATATAACCAGACACTCTAACAACACAATCAGTCTATATAACCAGACACTCTAACAACACATTCAGTCTATATAACCAGACACTCTAACAACACATTCAGTCTATATAACCAGACACTCTAACAACACATTCAGTCTATATAACCAGACAGTCCAACAACACATTCAGTCTATATAACCAGACACTCTAACAACACATTAAGTCTATATAACCAGACACTCTAACAACACATTCAGTCTATATAACCAGACACTCTAACAACACAATCAGTCTATATAACCAGACACTCTAACAACACATTCAGTCTATATAACCAGACACTCTAACAACACATTCAGTCTATATAACCAGACACTCTAACAACACATTCAGTCTATATAACCAGACAGTCCAACAACACATTAAGTCTATATAACCAGACACTCTAACAACACTTTTAGTCTATATAACCAGACACTCTAACAACACATTAAGTCTATATAACCAGACACTCTAACAACACATTCAGTCTATATAACCAGACACTCTAACAACACATTCAGTCTATATAACCAGACACTCTAACAACACATTCAGTCTATATAACCAGACACTCTAACAACACATTAAGTCTATATAACCAGACACTCTAACAACACATTAAGTCTATATAACCAGACAGTCTAACAACACATTCAGTCTATATAACCAGACACTCTAACAACACATTCAGTCTATATAACCAGACACTCTAACAACACATTAAGTCTATATAACCAGACACTCTAACAACACATTCAGTCTATATAACCAGACAGTCTAACAACACATTCAGTCTATATAACCAGACAGTCTAACAACACATTCAGTCTATATAAACAGACACTCTAACAACACATTCAGTCTATATAACCAGACACTCTAACAACACATTCAGTCTATATAACCAGACACTCTAACAACACATTCAGTCTATATAACCAGACACTCTAACAACACATTCAGTCTATATAACCAGACAGTATAACAACACATTCAGTCTATATAACCAGACACTCTAACAACACATTCAGTCTATATAAACAGACACTCTAACAACACATTCAGTCTATATAACCAGACACTCTAACAACACATTCAGTCTATATAACCAGACACTCTAACAACACATTCAGTCTATATAACCAGACACTCTAACAACACATTCAGTCTACATAACCAGACACTCTAACAAACACATTAAGTCTATATACCAGGACACTCTAACAACACATTCAGTCTATATAACCAGAGACTCTAACACACATTCAGTCTATATAACCAGACAGGTCTACAACACTTTTATCTATATAACCAGACACTCTAACAACACATTAAGTCTATATAACCAGACACTCTAACAACACATTCAGTCTATATAACCAGACACGTCTAACAACACATTAAGTCTATATAACCAGACACTCTAACAACACTTCAGTCTATATAACCAGACAGTCTACAACACATTCAGTCTATATAACCAGACACTCTAACAACACATCAATCTATATAACCAGACACTGCTAACACCACATTAAGTCTATATAACCAGACACTCTAACAACACATTCAGTCTATATAGACCGACACTCTAACAACACATTCAGTCTATATAAACCAGACACTCTAACAACACATTCAGTCTATATACCAGACACTCTAACAACACATTCAGTCTATATAACCAGACACTCTAACAACACATTCAGTCTATATAACCAGACACTCTAACAACACATTCAGTCTATATAACCAGACACTCTAACAACACATTCAGTCTATATAACCAGACACTCTAACAACACATTCAGTCTATATAACCAGACAGTCTAACAACACATTCAGTCTATATAACCAGACACTCTAACAACACATTCAGTCTATATAACCAGACACTCTAACAACACATTCAGTCTATATAACCAGACACTCTAACAACACATTCAGTCTATATAACCAGACACTCTAACAACACATTAAGTCTATATAACCAGACACTCTAACAACACATTCAGTCTATATAACCAGACACTCTAACAACACATTCAGTCTATATAACCAGACACTCTAACAACACATTCAGTCTATATAACCAGACACTCTAACAACACATTCAGTCTATATAACCAGACACTCTAACAACACATTAAGTCTATATAACCAGAACACTTCTAAACCAACACATTAAGTCTATATAACCAGACACAGTCGAACAACACATTAAGTCCTATATAACCAGAACAGTCGAACAAACAAAACAAAAAATTCAGTCTATATAACCAGAAACACTCTAACAACACATTCAGTCTATATAACCAGACACTCTAACAACCACATTCAGTCTATATAACCAGACACTCTAACAACACTATTCAGTCTATATAACCAGACCTCTAACCAACACATTCAGGTCTATATAACCAGACACGTCTAACAACACATTCAGTCTATATAACCCGACAGCTCTAACAACACATTAAGTCTATATAAACCAGACACTCTAACAACACATTAAGTCTATATAACCAGACACTCTAACAACACATTCAGTCTATATTAACCAGACACTCTAACAACACATTCAGTCTATATAACCGACACTCCTACAACACATTAAGTCTATATAACCAGACAGTCTAACAACACATTAAGTCTATATAACCAGACACTCTAACAACACATTCAGTCTATATAACCAGACACTCTAACAACACATTCAGTCTATATAACCAGACACTCTAACAACACATTAAGTCTATATAACCAGACACTTCTAACAACACATTCAGTCTATATACCAGACACTCTAACAACACATTCAGTCTATATAACCAGACACTCTAACAACACATTCAGTCTATATAACCAGACACTCTAACAACACATTCAGTCTATATAACCAGACACTCTAACAACACATTCAGGTCTATATAACCAGACACTCTAACAACACATTAGTCTATATAACCAGACACTCTAACAACACATTCAGTCTATATAACCAGACACTCTAACAACACATTCAGTCTATATAACAGACACTCTAACAACACATTAAGTCTATATAACCAGACACTCTAACAACACATTCAGTCTATATAACCAGACAGTCCAACAACACATTCAGTCTATATAACCAGACACTCTAACAACACATTACAGTTCTATATAACCCAGTACAGATACAACAGTCTAACAACACATTAAGTCTAATAATCCAGACAACTCTAACAAACACAATTCAGTCTATATAACCAGACAGCTCTAACAACCACATTCAGTCTATATAACCAGACATCGCTAACAACACATTTCAGTCTATATAACCAGACACTCTAACAACACATTAGTCTATATAACCAGACACTCTAACAACACATCAGTCTATATAACAGACACTCTAACAACACATTCAGTCTATATAACCAGACACTCTAACAACACATTCAGTCTATATAACCAGACACTCTAACAACACATAAGGTCTATATAACCAGACACTCTAACAACACATTCAGTCTATATAACCAGACACTCTAACAACACATTAAGTCTATATAACCAGACAGTCCAACAACACTTTTAGTCTATATAACCAGACACTCTAACAACACATTCAGTCTATATAACCAGACACTCTAACAACACATTCAGTCTAATATAACCAGACACTCGAACAACACATTCGTCTATATAACCAGACACTCTAACAAACACTTCAGTCTATATAACCAGACACTCTAACAACACATTCAGTCTATATAACCAGACACTCTAACAACACATTCAGTCTATATAACCAGACACTCTAACAACACATTCAGTCTATATAACCAGACAGTCCAACAACACATTAAGTCTATATAACCAGACACTCTAACAACACATTCAGTCTATATAACCAGACACTCTAACAACACATTCAGTCTATATAACCAGACACTCTAACAAACACATTCAGTCTATATAACCAGACACTCTAACAACACATTAAGTCTATATACCAGACACTCTAAACAACACATTCAGTCTATATTAACCAGACACTCTAACAACACATTCAGTCTATATAACCAGACACTCTAACAACACATTCAGTCTATATAACCAGACACTCTAACAACACATTCAGTCTATATACCAGACACTCTAACACACATTCAGTCTATATAAACCAGACACTCTAACAACACATTCAGTCTATATAACCAGACACTCTAACAACACATTCAGTCTATATAACCAGACACTCTAACAACACATTCAGTCTATATAACCAGACACTCTAACAACACATTCAGTCTATATAACCAGACACTCTAACAACACATTCAGTCTATATAACCAGACACTCTAACAACACATTCAGTCTATATAACCAGACACTCTAACAACAACCATTCAGGTCTATATAACCAGACACTCTAACAACACATTCAGTCTATATAACCAGACACTCTAACAACACATTCAGTCTATATAACCAGACACTCTAACAACACATTCAGTCTATATAACCAGACACTCTAAACAACACATTAAGTCTATATAACCAGACACTCTAAACAACACATTCAGTCTATATAACCAGGACACTCTAACAACACATTAAGTTTATATAACCAGACACTCTAACAACACATTAAGTCTATATAACCAGACACTCTAACAACACATTCAGTCTATATAACCAGACACTCTAACAACACACTCAATCTACATATTCAGACACTCTAACAACACATTCAGTCTATATAACCAGACACTCTAATAGCACATTCAGTCTATATAGCCAGACACGCTAACAACACATTTGGTCTATATAAACAGACACTCTAACAACACACTCAGTCTAGATAACCAGACACTCTAACAACACACTCAATCTACATATTCAGACACTCTAACAACACAATTAGTCTACATAACCAGACACTCTAACAACACACTCAGTCTACATATTCAGACACTCTAACAACACATTCGGCCTATATAAACAGACACTCCAACAAAAATTCAGTCTACATAACTAGACACTGTAAGTACTGCATCCATTCTACAGGCACTCTAAAGCGACATTAAACCTACATTCCAGACACCTAACAACTCTCAAAACATCCTGTCATCTACCCCCCACCCCACCCCCTACCCCCAATTCTCCCTATACCCCAGACCCCTATATAACCCCCCCAACACACTATATACCCCTACCACCGCCCCCCACCCTTTAATCTATATTAACCCCCCCCCCCCCCCCCCCCCCTTTCCCTATATACCCCCCACATTACCAAACAACCCCCCTTCCTTCTATAACCCCCCACACTCCCCCCCATTCAGTCTATAAACCCCCCCCTCCCACCCCCCAATTAGTTCTATATAACCCTACACTCTAAACCACCCATTAATCCTATATACCCAGCCCCCCCCCCCCCCACATTATTCATTTAACCCCCCCCACTACCCCCTCCCCTACTCCCCCCCCCCCCCCACCCAGAACCCTCCCCCCCCCCCCCCCAGGTATAACCCCACCACATTAACACACATTAAGACCCCTACCACCATCAAGTTTATATATCCCCCCAGTCCACCCACACTAACAACACCATATAACACCCGCCCACAACACACGAACACTACCCCCCACCCCCCCCACCACACAAATCTAACACCCCCTCCCCCCTAACACCCCCCACCCGAACAACACCACCACCTATCCCCCCACCCCTCTAACAACCCATTCAGTCTGAATATACCAGACCAGCCACCCCACCAACACATTCAGTCTACCCAACCCACGAACACATTCAGTCCCAATAACCCCCAGACCCTCCACACAACCCTATACCAGTACATAACCAGACACTCTTAACACCTTAACCAGACACTCCCCCACCCACTACAAACATATAACCACCCCTCTAACCCCCCACATTCAGTCCAACATACCCCGAATCACCCCACCACACACCCTATATACCCCCCAGTCTAACCCCCACCACCCTCTATAAACACCACATCTAACCCACACCCAGTCCCCCCAACACCCCATCCCCAGAACCCACCCCCCCTCTATACCAACCACCCCCCCCCACCCAACCCAGTCTAACAACCCAACACATTAACAATAAACCCCCACACTCACCACCAACACATTCATTCATATACCAGACAACTCTCCAACACACATTTCATCCTATATACCACACCTCTAACAACACCACCCATCATAACCCCCCACCACCCTAACACACACCCCCTCTATATAACCAGACACTCTAACACCACATTCAGTCTATATAACCCCCAGACCCTCTAACAACACATTCCAGTCCCACCACACACTCTAAACAACACATTCAGTCTAACCAACCCCCCCCCTAACACCCATTCCAGTATATCCCCCCAACCCTCTACCCTACACCCCAGTCTATATAACCACCCAGAAACAACACATTCCCCCCTATATAACCCACACCCCCCCCACACATTCAGTCCATATAACCCCCCAGACCTCACACACCACATTATCTATAATAACCCCCCCCTCCCCACCCACCCCCCCCCCCAACCCCCCCCCTCCCCGACACCACCCACACTATATCCCCAGACCCCCTAACCACACACTCTATCTACACCTTCAGACATATACCAGACACTCTAATACCCCCACTCACCCTAACAACCCATTTCGCCTATCCCCCCCAGCCACCCTAACAACACACTCAGTCTTTATAAACCCCCCCCCACTCTAACCAACAGTCTCAACCCCCCATCACACTAACAACACCCCAAACCCCCCTAACACCACAATTAACCCCACAAACCTCCACACTCTCACACCCCCTACAACACCATAGTCTACATATTCCAACAACACCCCAACCCATTATGCCTATACAACACCAACACCCCCCCAAAAACCCCGTCCACCCACCCTAGACACTGTAATACTTCCCCCCCCCACCCTGTCTAAAAGCCCCATTAACCTACAGGTTCAGACACTCTAATAAACTCTCAAAACATCCTGTCAGCCTCTAGCACTGACATGAATGACTACAGAAGACAGCCTGGCAGACCATGACCTACTCTGTGCGTCCAGGGAACACTGCTGTCTGGGGTCTGCCAACGTGACGTGACTGCTGGATCATCAGACGATGTGGGTCTCTGGTCACTGGGCTGGATCTGGAAACATCAACACTGATGACAACACTAACTGATCAGACATCACCTGGGTGACATCCAGGACTGATGACAACACACACACACTAGCTACTGCAGGTATCAGACATTACTTGGGTGACATCCAGGACTGAGGACAACACACACACTAGCTACTGCAGGTATCAGACATCACCTGGGTGACATCCAGGACTGATGACAACACACACACTAGCTACTGCAGGTATCAGGCATCACCTGGGTGACATCCAGGACTGATGACAACACACACACACACACACACACACACACACACACACACACACACACACACACACACACACTAGCTACTGCAGGTATCAGACATCACCTGGGTGACATCCAGGACTGATGACAACACCACACACACTAGCTACTGCAGGTATCAGGCATCACCTGGGTGAAATCCAGGACTGATGACAACACACACACACACACTAGCTACTGCAGGTATCAGACATCACCTGGGTGACATCCAGGACTGATGACAACACACACACTAGCTACTGCAGGTATCAGGCATCACCTGGGTGACATCCAGGACTGATGACAACACACACACACACACACACACTAGCTACTGCAGGTATCAGACATCACCTGGGTGACATCCAGGACTGATGACAACACACACACTAGCTACTGCAGGTATCAGGCATCACCTGGGTGACATCCAGGACTGATGACAACACACAACACACACACACACACACACACACACACACTAGCTACTGCAGGTATCAGACATCACCTGGGTGACATCCAGGACTGATGACAACACACACACACTAGCTACTGCAGGTATCAGATATCACCTGGGTGACATCCAGGACTGCAGTCAAACATGAGACTAGCAGCATTTGCTGGAAGCAGCTCCAGGCGTGTAGACAGGTGTGTAGACAGGTGTGTAGACAGGTGTGTAGACAGACGTGTAGACAGACATGTAGACAGGTGTGTAGATAAGTGTGTAGACAGGTGTGTAGATAAGCATGTAGACAAGCATGTAGACAGGTGTGTAGACGTGTGTAGACAGGTGTGTAGACAAGCGTGTAGACATGTGTGTAGACAGGTGTGTAGACAGGTGTGTAGACAGGTGTGTAGACAGGCGTGTAGACAAGTGTGTAGACATGTGTGTAGACAGGTGTGTAGACAGGTGTGTAGACAGATGTGTAGACAGGTGTGTAGACAGACATGTAGACAGGTGTGTAGACATGTGATGTGATGAGACATGTGATGTGATGGGACATGTGATGTTATGGGACATGTGATGTGATGGGACATGTGATGTTATAAGACATGTGATGTTATAAGACATGTGATGTGATGGGACATGTGATGTTATGGGACATGTGATGTTATAAGACATGTGATGTTATAAGACATGTGATGTTATAAGACATGTGATGTTATAAGACATGTGATGTTATAAGATATGTGATGTTATAAGACATGTGATGTGATGGGACATGTGATGTTATAAGACATGTGATGTTATAAGACATGTGATGTGATGGGACATGTGATGTTATAAGACATGTGATGTGATGGGACATGTGATGGTATAAGACATGTGATGTTATAAGACATGTGATGTGATGGGACATGTGATGTTATAAGACATGTGATGTTATAAGACATGTGATGTGTTGGGACATGTGATGTTATGGGACATGTGATGTTATAAGACATGTGATGTTATAAGACATGTGATGTGATGGGACATGTGATGTTATAAGACATGTATTGTGATGGGACATGTGATGTTATGGGACATGTGATGTGATGGGACATGTGATGTTATAAGACATGTGATGTTATAAGACATGTGATGTGATGGGACATGTGATGTGATGGGACATGTGATGTTATAAGACATGTGATGTTATAAGACATGTGATGTGATGGGACATGTGATGTGATGGGACATGTGATGTTATAAGACATGTGATGTTATAAGACATGTGATGTTATAAGACATGTGATGTTATAAGACATGTGATGTGATGGGATATGTGATGGGATATGTGATGGGACAAGACATGGGATGTGATGAGACATGTGATGTTATAAGACATGTGATTTGATGGGACATTGATGTGCCGGGACATATGATGGGACAAATCATGCAATGGGAGTCTAGGTGCTATAGTGCCAGAGTAGGCAGAGATCTACGAAGCAGGGAGGATGCCGACAGAAGTCTGGCCATACAGGTGACAGTAGGAGGGTGAGCAAACGTCTTGGGTTTGTACCGCTCACAGTGAACCTGTCAGGAAACTGGGTAGAGAGGGGAGAGGAGTAGACAACAAGGAGGCAGGGCACAGGAGAGAAAGACGAGAGAAGTGGAAATAAGTGAAGACTTGACCTGACGTGAGGCGGTATAACAACTATCTGACCCTGTTGTATCGTGAAGCTCACCCCTCTATTGCACACGACCCGTTTGTAAGGCAGTGCGGCTATACCCCACACTCAACTTGCTGGTTGTTGCTGTTGTGACTGTTCTCTATCAGTCTTTACTGTTACACTGTTAATACAATCCTACGTATTTGAATAACGAAGACACAAACAATAGATTGCACCATTTATTCCCTGGCTTATTTCGCTGCATTTCGTCAGGTACATACTGCAGAAATCACACAACATAAAGTAAAGCAATTAGATAAATCTTTCAATCTGAAATATACAACACACATATTCACAAAGTAATCTGAATTGGCTACCAGGGTAATTTTGAACTAACTATCGTCTTTTTGTATGCACAAAGTTGGTGGTTTATGTAAATGAAAGGCGATTGCCTCTACCAACTTTAACATATGACCATTTTGTGTGTTAAACAATACATGTAACGCGGTGTCCCTATCAATCGCGCGACCGATTTCCAAAATGTGCCGTCCAATCGATGATGTAGGAGATTTGCGGAGAGATGCGCCGTAATATACCAGGCAATAAATCGTTATACCAGGCAATAAATCGTGCAATCTATTGTTTGTGTTTTCGTTATTCAAATTCATTATGGGAAAAGACCGTTTGAATCCAACGTATGTGGATCTCGACCGCACCAAGACCGGCCTAGACTCTCACAAGCTGACAGATTGTGGCTACATCCACTCCTTAGGCTGACACCGTGTCCACATTGATGAACTACATCCACTCCTTAGATGGACACTGTACACATTGATGAACTGCATCCACTCCTTAGATCGACACTGTCCACATTGATGAACTACATCCACTCCTTAGATCGACACTGTCCACATTGATGAACTACATCCACTCCTTAGATCGACACTGTCCACATTGATGAACTGCATCCACTCCTTACATCGACACTGTCCACATTGATGAACTGCATCCACTCCTTAGATCGACACTGTACACATTGATGAACTGCATCCACTCCTTAGATCGACACTGTACATATTGATGAACTGCATCCACTCCTTAGATCGACACTGTACACATTGATGAACTGCATCCACTCCTTAGATCGACACTGTACACATTGATGAACTGCATCCACTCCTTAGATCGACACTGTACATATTGATGAACTGCATCCACTCCTTAGATCGACACTGTCCACATTGATGAACTGCATCCACTCCTTAGATCGACACTGTCCACATTGATGAACTGCATCCACTCCTTAGATCGACACTGTACACATTGATGAACTGCATCCACTCCTTAGATCGACACTGTACACATTGATGAACTACATCCACTCCTTAGATGGACACTGTACACATTGATGAACTACATCCACTCCTTAGATCGACACTGTACACATTGATGAACTACATCCACTCCTTAGATGGACACTGTACACATTGATGAACTGCATCCACTCCTTAGATCAACACTGTACACATTGATGAACTGCATCCACTCCTTAGATGGACACTGTACACATTGATGAACTGCATCCACTCCTTAGATGGACACTGTACACATTGATGAATTGCATCCACTCCTTAGATGGACACTGTACACATTGATGAACTATGTCCACTCCTTAGATGGACACTGTACACATTGATGAACTGCATCCACTCCTTAGATGGACACTGTACACATTGATGAACTGCATCCACTCCTTAGATGGACACTGTACACATTGATGAACTGCATCCACTCCTTAGATAGACACTGTACACATTGATGAACTGCAACCACTCCTTAGATCGACACTGTACACATTGATGAACTGCATCCACTCCTTAGATGGACACTGTACACATTGATGAACTGCATCCACTCCTTAGATGGACACTGTACACATTGATGAACTGCATCCACTCCTTAGATGGACACTGTACACATTGATGAACTGCATCCACTCCTTAGATGGACACTGTACACATTTATGAACTGCATCCACTCCTTAGATGGACACTGTACACATTGATGAACTGCATCTACTCCTTAGATGGACACTGTACACATTGATGAACTGCATCCACTCCTTAGATGGACACTGTACACATTGATGAACTGCATCCACTCCTTAGATGGATACTGTACACATTGATGAACTGCATCCCCTCCTTAGATCAACACTGTCCACATTGATGAACTACATCCCCTCCTTAGATCAACACTGTCCACATTGATGAACTACATCCACTCCTTAGATCGACAATGTACACATTGATGAACTACATCCACTCCTTAGATTGACACTGTACACATTGATGAACTGCATCCACTCCTTAGATCAACACTGTACACATTGATGAACTACATCCACTCCTTAGATCGACACTGTACACATTGATGAACTACATCCACTCCTTAGATCGACACTGTACACATTGATGAACTACATCCACTCCTTAGATCGACACTGTACACATTGATGAACTACATGCACTCCTTAGATCGACACTGTACACATTGATGAACTACATCCACTCCTTAGATCGACACTGTACACATTGATGAACTACATCCACTCCTTAGATCGACACTGTACACATTGATGAACTACATCCACTCCTTAGATCGACACTGTACACATTGATGAACTACATCCACTCCTTAGATCGACACTGTACACATTGATGAACTACATCCACTCCTTAGATGGACACTGTACACATTGATGAACTACATCCACTCCTTAGATGGACACTGTACACATTGATGAACTACATCCACTCCTTAGATCGACACTGTACACATTGATGAACTACGTCCACTCCTTAGATCGACACTGTCCACATTGATGAACTACGTCCACTCCTTAGATCGACGCTGTCCACATTGATGAACTACGTCCACTCCTTAGATCGACGCTGTCCACATTAATGAACTACATCCACTCCTTAGATCGACACTGTCCTCATTGATGAACTGCATCCACTCCTTAGATCGACACTGTCCTCATTGATGAACTGCATCCACTCCTTAGATGGACACTGTACACATTGATGAACTACATCCACTCCTTAGATCGACACTGTCCACATTGATGAACTACATCCACTCCTTAGATTGACACTGTCCACATTGATGAACTACATCCACTCCTTAGATCGACACTGTCCACATTGATGAACTACATCCACTCCTTAGATCGACACTGTCCACATTGATGAACTACATCCCCTCCTTAGATCGACACTGTCCACATTGATGAACTATATCCACTCCTTAGATCGACACTGTATACATTGATGAACTACATCCACTCCTTAAATCGACACTGTACACATTGATGAGCTACATCCACTCCTTAGATCGACACTGTACACATTGATGAGCTACATCCATTCCTTAGATCGACACTGTCCACATTGATGAACTACATCCACTCCTTAGATCGACACTGTCCACATTGATGAACTACATCCACTCCTTAAATTGACACTGTACACATTGATGAACTACATCCACTCCTTAGATCGACACTGTCCACATTGATGAACTACATCCACTCCTTAGATCGACACTGTCCACATTGATGAACTACATCCACTCCTTAAATTGACACTGTACACATTGATGAACTACATCCACTCCTTAGATCAACACTGTCCACATTGATGAACTACATCCACTCCTTAGATCGGCACTGTACACATTGATGAACTACATCCACTCCTTAGATCGGCACTGTACACATTGATGAACTACATCCACTCCTTAGATTGACACTGTCCACATTGATGAACTACATCCACTCCTTAGATCGACACTGTACACATTGATGAACTACATCCCCTTCTTAGATCGACACTGTCCACATTGATGAACTACATCCCCTCCTTAGATCGACACTGTACACATTAATGAACTACATCCACTCCTTAGATCGACACTGTACACATTGATGAACTACATCCCCTCCTTAGATCGACACTGTCCACATTGATGAACTACATCCACTCCTTAAATTGACACTGTACACATTGATGAACTACATCCACTCCTTAGATCAGCACTGTACACATTGATGAACTACATCCACTCCTTAGATCAGCACTGTACACATTGATGAACTACATCCACTCCTTAGATCAGCACTGTACACATTGATGAACTACATCCACTCCTTAGATCGACACTGTACACATTGATGAACTACATCCACTCCTTAGATTGACACTGTCCACATTGATGAACTACATCCACTCCTTAGATCGACACTGTCCACATTGATGAACTGCATCCACTCCTTAGATCGACACTGTACACATTGATGAACTACATCCACTCCTTAGATCGACACTGTCCACATTGATGAACTACGTCCACTCCTTAGATCGACGCTGTCCACATTGATGAACTACGTCCACTCCTTAGATCGACGCTGTCCACATTGATGAACTACATCCACTCCTTAGATCGACACTGTCCTCATTGATGAACTGCATCCACTCCTTAGATCGACACTGTCCTCATTGATGAACTGCATCCACTCCTTAGATGGACACTGTACACATTGATGAACTACATCCACTCCTTAGATCGACACTGTCCACATTGATGAACTACATCCACTCCTTAGATTGACACTGTCCACATTGATGAACTACATCCACTCCTTAGATCGACACTGTCCACATTGATGAACTACATCCACTCCTTAGATCGACACTGTCCACATTGATGAACTACATCCCCTCCTTAGATCGACACTGTCCACATTGATGAACTATATCCACTCCTTAGATCGACACTGTCTACATTGATGAACTACATCCACTCCTTAAATCGACACTGTACACATTGATGAGCTACATCCACTCCTTAGATCGACACTGTACACATTGATGAGCTACATCCATTCCTTAGATCGACACTGTCCACATTGATGAACTACATCCACTCCTTAGATCGACACTGTCCACATTGATGAACTACATCCACTCCTTAAATTGACACTGTACACATTGATGAACTACATCCACTCCTTAGATCGACACTGTCCACATTGATGAACTACATCCACTCCTTAGATCGACACTGTCCACATTGATGAACTACATCCACTCCTTAAATTGACACTGTACCCATTGATGAACTACATCCACTCCTTAGATCGACACTGTCCACATTGATGAACTACATCCACTCCTTAGATCGGCACTGTACACATTGATGAACTACATCCACTCCTTAGATCGGCACTGTACACATTGATGAACTACATCCACTCCTTAGATTGACACTGTCCACATTGATGAACTACATCCACTCCTTAGATCGACACTGTACACATTGATGAACTACATCCCCTCCTTAGATCGACACTGTCCACATTGATGAACTACATCCCCTCCTTAGATCGACACTGTACACATTAATGAACTACATCCACTCCTTAGATCGACACTGTACACATTGATGAACTACATCCCCTCCTTAGATCGACACTGTCCACATTGATGAACTACATCCACTCCTTAAATTGACACTGTACACATTGATGAACTACATCCACTCCTTAGATCAGCACTGTACACATTGATGAACTACATCCACTCCTTAGATCAGCACTGTACACATTGATGAACTACATCCACTCCTTAGATCGACACTGTACACATTGATGAACTACATCCACTCCTTAGATTGACACTGTCCACATTGATGAACTACATCCACTCCTTAGATCGACACTGTCCACATTGATGAACTACATCCACTCCTTAGATTGACACTGTCCACATTGATGAACTACATCCACTCCTTAGATCGACACTGTCCACATTGATGAACTACATCCACTCCTTAGATCGACACTGTCCACATTGATGAACTACATCCCCTCCTTAGATCGACACTGTCCACATTGATGAACTATATCCACTCCTTAGATCGACACTGTCTACATTGATGAACTACATCCACTCCTTAAATCGACACTGTACACATTGATGAGCTACATCCACTCCTTAGATCGACACTGTACACATTGATGAGCTACATCCATTCCTTAGATCGACACTGTCCACATTGATGAACTACATCCACTCCTTAGATCGACACTGTCCACATTGATGAACTACATCCACTCCTTAAATTGACACTGTACACATTGATGAACTACATCCACTCCTTAGATCGACACTGTCCACATTGATGAACTACATCCACTCCTTAGATCGACACTGTCCACATTGATGAACTACATCCACTCCTTAAATTGACACTGTACACATTGATGAACTACATCCACTCCTTAGATCGACACTGTCCACATTGATGAACTACATGCACTCCTTAGATCGGCACTGTACCACTTGATGAACTACATCCACTCCTTAGATCGGCACTGTACACATTGATGAACTACATCCACTCCTTAGATTGACACTGTCCACATTGATGAACTACATCCACTCCTTAGATCGACACTGTACACATTGATGAACTACATCCCCTCCTTAGATCGACACTGTCCACATTGATGAACTACATCCCCTCCTTAGATCGACACTGTACACATTAATGAACTACATCCACTCCTTAGATCGACACTGTACACATTGATGAACTACATCCATTCCTTAGATCGACACTGTCCACATTGATGAACTACATCCACTCCTTAAATTGACACTGTACACATTGATGAACTACATCCACTCCTTAGATCAGCACTGTACACATTGATGAACTACATCCACTCCTTAGATCAGCACTGTACACATTGATGAACTACATCCACTCCTTAGATCGACACTGTACACATTGATGAACTACATCCACTCCTTAGATTGACACTGTCCACATTGATGAACTACATCCACTCCTTAGATCGACACTGTCCACATTGATGAACTACATCCACTCCTTAGATCGACACTGTCCACATTGATGAACTACATCCCCTCCTTAGATCGACACTGTCCACATTGATGAACTATATCCACTCCTTAGATCGACACTGTCCACATTGATGAACTACATCCCCTCCTTAGATCGACACTGTCCACATTGATGAACTATATCCACTCCTTAGATCGACAATGTCCACATTGATGAACTACATCCACTCCTTAGATCGACACTGTCTACATTGATGAACTACATCCACTCCTTAAATCGACACTGTACACATTGATGAGCTACATCCACTCCTTAGATCGACACTGTACACATTGATGAGCTACATCCATTCCTTAGATCGACACTGTCCACATTGATGAACTGCATCCACTCCTTAGATCGACACTGTCCACATTGATGAACTACATTCACTACTTAGATCGACACTGTCCACATTGATGAACTACATCCACTCCTTAAATTGACACTGTACACATTGATGAACTACATCCACTCCTTAGATCGACACTGTCCACATTGATGAACTACATCCACTCCTTAGATCGGCACTGTACACATTGATGAACTACATCCACTCCTTAGATCGGCACTGTACACATTGATGAACTACATCCACTCCTTAGATTGACACTGTCCACATTGATGAACTACATCCACTCCTTAGATCGACACTGTACACATTGATGAACTACATCCCCTCCTTAGATCGACACTGTCCACATTGATGAACTACATCCCCTCCTTAGATTGACACTGTACACATTAATGAACTACATCCACTCCTTAGATCGACACTGTACACATTGATGAACTACATCCCCTCCTTAGATCGACACTGTCCACATTGATGAACTACATCCACTCCTTAAATTGACACTGTACACATTGATGAACTACATCCACTCCTTAGATCGACACTGTCCACATTGATGAACTACATCCACTCCTTAGATCGGCACTGTACACATTGATGAACTACATCCACTCCTTAGATCGGCACTGTACACATTGATGAACTACATCCACTCCTTAGATTGACACTGTCCACATTGATGAACTACATCCACTCCTTAGATCGACACTGTACACATTGATGAACTACATCCCCTCCTTAGATCGACACTGTCCACATTGATGAACTACATCCCCTCCTTAGATCGACACTGTACACATTAATGAACTACATCCACTCCTTAGATCGACACTGTACACATTGATGAACTACATCCCCTCCTTAGATCGACACTGTCCACATTGATGAACTACATCCCCTCCTTAGATCGACACTGTACACATTAATGAACTACATCCACTCCTTAGATCGACACTGTACACATTGATGAACTACATCCACTCCTTAGATCGACACTGTACACATTGATGAACTACATCCCCTCCTTAGATCGACACTGTCCACATTGATGAACTACATCCCCTCCTTAGATCGACACTGTACACATTAATGAACTACATCCACTCCTTAGATCGACACTGTACACATTGATGAACTACATCCCCTCCTTAGATCGACACTGTCCACATTGATGAACAACATCCCCTCCTTAGATCGACACTGTACACATTAATGAACTACATCCACTCCTTAGATCGACACTGTACACATTGATGAACTACATCCACTCCTTAGATCGACACTGTCCACATTGATGAACTACATCCACTCCTTAGATCGGCACTGTACACATTGATGAACTACATCCACTCCTTAGATCGGCACTGTACACATTGATGAACTACATCCACTCCTTAGATTGACACTGTACACATTGATGAACTACATCCACTCCTTAGATCGACACTGTACACATTGATGAACTACATCCCCTCCTTAGATCGACACTGTCCACATTGATGAACTACATCCCCTCCTTAGATCGACACTGTACACATTAATGAACTACATCCACTCCTTAGATCGACACTGTACACATTGATGAACTACATCCCCTCCTTAGATCGACACTGTCCACATTGATGAACTACATCCCCTCCTTAGATCGACACTGTACACATTAATGAACTACATCCACTCCTCAGATCGACACTGTACACATTGATGAACTACATCCACTCCTTAGATCGACACTGTCCACATTGATGAACTACATCCCCTCCTTAGATTGACACTGTACACATTAATGAACTACATCCACTCCTTAGATTGACACTGTACACATTAATGAACTACATCCACTCCTTAGATCGACACTGTACACATTGATGAACTACATCCACTCCTTAGATCGACACTGTCCACATTGATGAACTACATCCCCTCCTTAGATTGACACTGTACACATTAATGAACTACATCCACTCCTTAGATTGACACTGTACACATTAATGAACTACATCCACTCCTTAGATCGACACTGTCCACATTGATGAACTACATCCACTCCTTAGATCGACACTGTCCACATTGATGAACTACGTCCAAACGGAAGAACTGCGGGTAGATCTACATTGTTTGTCTTACCAAGGTATATACCCCGCCCCTCCAGACTTGACCTCTAATCACCGAGCGATCACTGTTCGGTAAATGACCAACAGCTAATGGAGTGAATGAGGTGACACTTTCCACGAACGAGACACAACCGAGTTACTGTACATACAATATCCGAAGCTGAACTGGCTGTGTGCCTTGTAACTACGTGACCGATATTAATATGACCACGGAACTGATATATGGTCCAGCACCAGGCAGTGTTCCGAGTTGACCAATCGACACTCTGAGCAAAAGTATAACAGGCTACCGGCTACAGCAACCGAGCAACGCTATTTTTCTTAACCGGCAGGATAACACAACACTGTAGTTGGCAGTGGCGTATCCCAGATCCTTAAATTATGGGTAGGTAGACTGTAGAACTGACCATATATCTGACACCGTCACAGAGGCGTGACGCGCTAGGAATTCACATATACTAGACTGTGACATAATACTATACAATGATATATTTAACACGGCGCACAAGCTGAGTCACTACAGAGGGGTTGAAACACCACAATGTAGCCACACCTGGGCCGGAAATGTTTGAAGTCGAACTTCTACTGTTAAGCTGCGGCAACGACCACTTGTGGTGGAACAGAACACCTTACAAGGACGGCGACCCGTACCAATATCGAGGCTTAGGGGACGGGGGTGCTGAGTGCGATTCCGTAAGCTGTGAACGGGCTACGAGGAAGGAAGACATTATAGCAGCAACGAGGTCTACTGACTGGTCACAGCTAGTCACCAAGGCGGAGTGGAAGACCGAGGCCAGCATCCGGGGGAAGAAGCTGGCATACCCGCAGTCAGTTATGGTGATAGCGCTGGTAGATACACCGGGTGCCCAATGTTAGACCTCGGAGAGTTGGATGGCTTCTGGGCAATGTCGATATGGGAAATGCAAGATGGCACACGTCTCCAAGGTGTCCACGCAACAGGAGAAACATGTCCGGGAGTCATGACCCTGATGGGCCCGCCTCCTGAGAGTCTCAGGAAGGTGAAGGGGCCAAAACATTCGTAGATGGGGACTTTTCTGATGATCAGAAATCTCCTATCGTGCTTGCTCCGCGGTGGAGTTGATACCACTGATATATGGCTGGTCCATCAGACAATCTGGACAGGCAGATTGACGCCCTGGAAAGGCTGGCGCCGCTGCAGCAGTGGTGTATTGCCAGTGAGGTTAACAGCAGACCGGACAGACAGTGGTGTATTGCCAGTGAGGTTAACAGCAGACCGGACAGACAGTGGTGTATTGCCAGTGAGGTTGACAGCAGACCGGACAGACAGTGTTGTATTGCCAGTGAGGTTGACAGCAGACCGGACAGACAGTGGTGTATTGCCAGTGAGGTTGACAGCAGACTGGACAGACAGCGGTGTATTGCCAGTCAGGTTGACAGCAGACCGGACAGACAGCGGTATATTGCCAGTGAGGTTGACAGCAGACCGGACAGACAGCGGTGTATTGCCAGTGAGGTTGACAGCAGACCGGACAGACAGTGGTGTATTGCCAGTGAGGTTGACAGCAGACCGGACAGACAGCGGTGTATTGCCAGTGAGGTTGACAGCTGACCGGACAGACAGCGGTGTATTTCCGGTGAGGTTGACAGCTGACCGGACAGACAGTGGTGTATTACCAGTGAGGTTGACAGCAGACCGGACAGACAGCGGTGTATTGCCAGTGAGGTTGACAGCAGACCGGACAGACAGCAGTGTATTGCCAGTGAGGTTGACAGCAGACCGGACAGACAGCGGTGTATTGCCAGTGAGGTTGACAGCAGACCGGACAGACAGCGGTGTATTACCAGTGAGGTTGACAGCAGACCGGACAGACAGCGGTGTATTGCCAGTGAGGTTGACAGCAGACCGGACAGACAGCGGTGTATTGCCAGTGAGGTTGACAGCAGACCGGACAGACAGCGGTGTATTGCCAGTGAGGTTGACAGCAAACCGGACAGACAGCGGTGTATTACCAGTGAGGTTGACAGCAGACCGGATCGACACCCCTAATGTTGGATAAAATCCCAAGTCGCGCAAAGTATGAAAGGTAAATATCTCCAGGATCCACCGAAAGGTGTGGAGTGGGAGGGAGGGGGAGAGAATGATGTATCCACTAATATCCCCCACAATAACGACACACGGTCTACGATATCAGCCTCACGCCCGGGCTGGCCTTGTGTTGTGGCAGAAGCTTCATCACGCAGCGGAGATTGTCAGATTGACTTTAGAAGTACAAGAGTGCACGGAAAATTGTCAGATTGACTTTAGAAGTACAAGAGTGCACCAGAAGGAGATCAACAGCGCGATGTCACTAACATGGCAGGTGAGTGGGTAGACGATCTCAACCTAGCCGAACCTCACAGTGACGAGACAGGGGCGTCGGTAGAAGATCTCAACCAGGGCGAACCTCACAGTGACGAGACAGGTGCGTCGGTAAAAGATCTCAACCAGGGCGAACCTCACAGTGACGAGACAGGGGCGTCGGTAGAAGATCTCAACCAGGGCGAACCTCACAGTGACGAGACAGGTGCGTCGGTAGAAGATCTCAACCAGGGCGAACCCCACAGTGCTGAGAATATTCCAATTGATCTTCCTAGCGGTGCAACCTTTCTGACGGTCCATGGTCAAGTTCCTGCCGCTTTCGAGAGGGGGGGGGGGGGGGAGGCATGGGGGACGACTAGAGAACACGCTGTCCCACGCACTATGAATGAGAAAATAGAAAGGTTTGGAGAAATTATATACCTCCACTGCCTGCGTCAATCTGGTGGCAGTGAGAGGAAGAAAGTAACCAGCCCGCACATGAGCAGGCAGAAAAAGCTAATCGCTGAGGTGAAAATGCGGAAGAGAGATGCTCGGGAACGATGTAAAAAGGGAGAGGAACATGAGAAAGACGTCTTGCGCGAGGTGCCCTCTGCCGAGCAGAACCATTCTGCAAGAACAGACAAATAACGCAGAGAGCACGTGAGGAATGTTTCCACGAACCGTTCCGACGTGCGAGAAACTTGTTGGAACAGCCACGATCCGGTATTCTCAGCATTGGGAAAGAGAAACTGGAAGAGCATCTGGTACATACGTACTCGGATGCCCCGCGCGACGCTCCACACGGAGAAGTAGAGAGGCTGGTATCGCCAGAGAAACCTGCGGTAGGTTTCAATGCCAAGCCCTCGACGCGGAACGAGGTCTTGGTTGTTGTGGAGAAGGCACGAGGGAGTCTGCACCGGGCCCAACGGTGTCTCGTACACAGTGTACAGGTGAGGCCCGAGTGTCCTTAAAAAACTCCACCGGATACTGGCTGAGGTCCGCGTGGCAGCACCAAAGCATAGGTATGGAGTGGAATAAGGCTAACGGAATCTACATACCAAAAGAACAAAACTCGTCAAACATCACCCAGTTCAGTACGATCTCTCATTTGAACGTCAAGGGCAAAATATTCTACTCAGTCATGCCAGCAGAATAACGACACCTAATGGCGACAGGTATGTCGACAACGCGGTTCAAAAAGGGGGTAAACATGGGGTCCCTGGATGTGTGGAACATGCTACCATCGTCTGGGAAGCTATCCAGAGAGCGATAAGTGACAAGGTAAACCTTCACGTGGTATGATTGGACGTATCCAACGCCTACAGGTCAGTGCCCCACCAGATGGTGTGACAGGCCCTCGGGATGTAATAAGTGCCCGAGGAGATCATGTTGTTGCTTAAACGGTATTTCTCCGGGTTCACTCTCCACTTCACTGCCTCGACGTTCACGACCAGATGGATTGAACTCCAAGTGGGTAATGCAATGGGATGTACGATTTCGCCGATACTATTTGTCACGCCCATGCAAGTCGTTCTGTTTACGGTATCTGACTATGCACAAGGACCGAGACTCAAGGAAGAATGTAGAATGTCGCCACTCAAGGCCTTCATGGACGACACGACAATCCTGACACCAGGTGAGAGTCATGCACAAAGCATGCTGGATCAACTGATCGACTGGTGCACAATGAGCTTCAAGCCCTAGAAATCTAGAAGCCTGTTGATCGTTAAGGGCAAGATGGCCGCAATTGTATTCAAGGTGACCAACTATGCGATCCCCACCGTAATGGAGGAACCCATCTAGAGTCTCGGCCGAGTGTACGGTTCCTCGCTGACAGACTAGAACGCAGTGCAACACATCTGCGAGACAACAGAAAACGGTCAGCGAGCTATCGATAAGAGAAGACTGATGGAAAAGTTCAAGATCTGGTGCCTCGAGTTCATACTGATGCTGAAGCTGCTTTGGCCTCTACTCCTTTACGACTTGTGCACGAGCAGGGTAGAGGTGATAGAGAGAAAAATCAGCACAGCCACGAGGAAATGGCTGGGATGACACCAGGTCGCGGTACTGAAAGAAGTCAAAGCTCGTGCCCTCGTTCTAGTCCGTCGTCCAGGAATATAAAGTCGGTAAAGCCACGCTGCACGAGTCCTCAGACAAAACAGTCTGCCGCTCCAGCGATCAGAACGAGTCCCCAGACAAACACAATCTGCCGCTCCAGCCATCAGAACGGGCATGAAGTGGAGAGTTGACAAGGAAGTAGAATCGGCGCAAGAATCGCTCCAGGTGAAGGAAGTGATGGGACACACAGTCCAACAGACAAGGGGTTGGCTACCACAACGGTACACAATGGTGGTCAAAGGCGTGGGCCAGACAGCGCAGAGACATGATAGTCCAGGAAATTCTCGTGAAGGAGAGGACAACACACGAGTGCAGAAGGCGGTGCAGCAACCACAGCAAGGGCAGTGGGTGTCATGGGAGGGCGACTCTGTAGAGGTCCCTCTCGTGTGGCGCTTGCCGCCGTTGAGAGTTAGCTTCGTTATCAGGTCACTGTACAATGTCCTGCCACCAGGTGAAAGTTTGATGTATTATGAAGAGATGTGTTAAAACAATTTCCAGCCAGTTGTCGGACTCAACAATCGAACTTGGATGTTTAGTTGCTTGTGCCGGGTGGGCTCACCTCCAGAGCGTGTCAAGCAGGTCACGGGCCAAAACTCTTGAGTAAAGGGGACGACATCTGAAGATCGCAAGCCTCCTGGCGCGCTTGCTCCACGGCAGAGTTTGCTAGCACACTACAAGAAAACCCCCACACAAGCTACGCCGCTGACTGACAGAACATCAATCACAGACACACACAGCACTCGCCAGATAATGAAAATATGTCCTGTTACGGCAACCACACGACCATAGAAACAGATCAAATGGCGGAAACAGTGGCTACCAATCACAACACTCCATAACGCAATTTCACGGCGAATACAATGTCGACAGGAAATATTAAGAAACAAGTGCTCATTGTAATCATTGTGATCAAGGCTTATAAGATTTGGCAGCAGGTCTTGGCTGCCGCCAGAAGTTTAAAAGAGATCGGGCGGCAAAAGTGTAGCACTTTCATACAGTTGAATCTCATTGAATACACACCAGCAGACGTTCATGTCGGTTCCTGCCTGCTATGTTGTTTGTCTGGACACTTGCCATCTGTAGAGTGTTGAACCAACTGTAGTCGCGACCCCTGCTTGCACTGCACCTGACTAGAACATATAGTTCCATATGGTGGGGTCAGTCAAGTACTGGCCGACACCAACAAGGTAAACTACTGCACCGTACAGCAGACCGCAGCTTGCCCCTCTCTTGTAGCTGTATATAATGTTCTAGTCCCATTAACCGCTTCCAGACAATCATTGTTAGTTACTCCAGCAGTCCACGGCATTCTCAACATTCGTCTCAGAAACCACATCTCTGTTGCTTCCAAGCCTTTCCAAATGTGTTCATTCATATTTTGATTAACTGCCAACAGCAAAATAGAATGTATATAACATTTCAGCAGCCTCTGCCTGACACTGAGTGCTAGCGACTTAATCAACTAATTTCCTGGATGTGATTGTGAACACAGGTTACATGTCTCACTAGCTTGATGCCTCTCCAAGTCCAAGGTGAACGGACAAAGCAGGGGACACAACTATGTTTCCCGCTTCCTCTGTCAGAATTAAATGCCTTATTCCCTTGGCTAATGAGTTCAGTTCAGACGCGGTTCCATCATCACAGCAACGGGTCGTCCCCATTATGCTCCGTTCCTGTGCCAGTGAATATCACATAAAATGTTCCTCACTGCCCCATGTGAAAAGTGGAAAAGACAGGAGTCTCGACAAATAACAGCCCGCACAGATACACTGTGCATAATGCTGCCACCAGAATGTCAACACAATAGTCCCCCACAAAACACCCAGTTCATTTCTGATGGAATCGGCAGTCATTTTCCCATCTGGATGTTTCCTAGATGTTCACCCACACAGTCCATGAAATACAGTTCATCGTCGATGGTAGTGGCAGTCAACCAGAAGCCCAGCAGCCACGCATTTCTGCATAAGGCAAAAACCGGTCAACTCTGGGACATAGCCATCTGCCATCACTCCGAACATGCAGTCACGTTCCAAAAAACCTCGGGTAGATTCAAAAACATTTTATACGACACACACAGCCCACTGTGTCGCGCCACGCACTCACTCAGTAGCAGGGCGACGGAACCATCAAGTCTCCTTAGTCGCCTCTTACGACATGCGTGGTAGGCTGCAGTGTTGCTATTCTTTGCTTCCCTTATGGGCCCCGGCAACACACGGGAGTCTTCAGCTGTGTGACTGTGGATACTTCAGCTGTGTGAATGTGGATACTTCAGCTGTGTGAATGTGGATACTTCAGCTGCGTGAATATAGTTATTCCAGGTATGTAAATGTTGGTATTCCAGATGTATGAATTAAGTGTTTCAGGTGTGTTAATATAGGTATTAGACGGCATCAGACAACTTCATCAATCCACCAGACCTGTACAACATCAGACAACTTCATCATTCCATCAAACCTGTACAACATCAGACAACTTCATCATTCCACCAGACCTGGATGGCATCAGACAACTTCATCATTCCACCAAACCTGGATGGGAACGTCATGAACCTGACACTAACCACAGCTTTTATTAGAGACACGAGAGTGGAGGTATGAGTGCCAACATGGGAGAAGAATAAGAGGAAAACATGATTAACAGAATGTACAAACTTACTTCGGTCGATGTCTCCATGGTACACTGGGGTCACTCACATCCAGTGCACTCATGGACCTGGCATGGCCATGATCACCAACATACTGTGCACTCACAGATCTAGCATGGCCGGGATCCCCAACATCCTGTTCAGTCACGGACCTGGCATGGTTGAGGTCCCCGACATGCTGTGCACTCACAGATCTAGCATGGCCAGGATCCCCAACATCCTGTTCAGTCACAGACCTGGCATGGTTGAGGTGCCCGACATGCAGTGCACTCATGGACCTGGTATGGTAGAGGTGCCCGACATGCAGTGCACTCATGGACCTAGCATGGTAGAGATGCCCGACATGCAGTGCACTCACAGACCTAGCATGGGACAATGTGCTTGCTGGCCTTGTGTGGCTGGCAGAGGTCCACGGTGATCTGATAGAGCTGGGGTCGCTGGTTACAAGGTCACCTCTCATGGTTACTGAAATGATACAAGTGCAGAAATCTATGGAGGATAGAATGTTTGATTACTCATTTATTCACGCAGCAATTCCTGCTGGCTTTCATTCATCCAGTATTTTCTTGAGTATGGAGGTTCTTTGCAAGCTTGATTACATCACCTCATCTTCTACCTTAAAGTCTTGTTTTTCAATCGGTCTGGCTCACTTACACAAATGCAAACACTGTTTTTCAGTCTGCCTGGCTCACTGACAAACATGCAGAATATTTTTCAATCTGGCTCACTTACATAAATGTAGACATTGTTTTTCAATCTGTCTGACACACTTGCACAAATGCAGAAATTGTTTACAGAAACAAGAAGAGCTAACTGCTCAGCATGTGCTTTGCTGTGATGTGAACTAATCGGGGTTTAGATATTTGCAATCACTTTCAGCTTTTATTATCCTCCATCCATTTGTATTGGTAATACTTTAGTATTTCATGCCATTGTTTGCCACTGTCACTCAACGTGTGTAAGCAGCACTATAATGCTGTCATGCAGTAATGTTAGTGTTTTGTCTGTTTCTGTGGAAGTTTTGATTACGAAAGGTCAGTGAGTGACGATCATGGTACACTACTGGGGTCCCTCAGTGGTCAGTGAGTTCCTGGACCATTTTCTGCAAGGGAAATAAAGGTGGATTTGATTTCAGGAACTGGTGATCATATGAGATGATCTTGGGAACTGGTGGTCATGTGAGATGATCTTGGGAACTGGTGGTTGTATGAGATGATCTTGGGAACTGGTGGTCATGTGAGATGATCTCGGGAACTGGTGGTCATGTGAGATGATTTCAGGAACTGGTGGTTGTATGAGATGATCTTGGGAACTGGTGGTTGTATGAGATGATCTTGGGAACTGGTGGTCATGTGAGATGATCTCGGGAACTGGTGGTCATGTGAGATGATTTCAGGAACTGGTGGTTGTATGAGATGATCTTGGGAACTGGTGATCATGTGAGATGATCTTGGGAACTGGTGGTCGTGTGAGATGATCGTGGGAACTGATGGTCGTATGAAATGACTTGATCTTGGGAACTGATGGTAGTGTGAAATGATCTTGCGAACTGGTGGTCTTGTGAGATGATCTTGCGAACTGGTGGTCTTGTGAGATGATCTTGCGAACTGGTGGTCTTGTGAGATGATCTTGCGAACTGGTGGTCTTGTGAGATGATCTTGCGAACTGGTGGTCTTGTGAGATGATCTCGGGAACTGGTGGTCTTGTGAGATGATCTTGCGAACTGGTGGTCTTGTGAAATGATCTCAGTGAGATGATCTCAGGAACTGGTGGTCTTGTCAGATGATCTCAGGAACTGGTGATTGTATGAGATGATCTCAGGAACTGGTGGTTGTATGAGATGATCTCAGGAACTGGTGATTGTATGAGATGATCTCAGGAACTGGTGGTTTTGTGAGATGATCTCAGGAACTGGTGGTTTTGTGAGATGATCTCGGGAACTGGTGGTCTTGTGAGATGATCTCGGGAACTGGTGATTGTATGAGATGATCTCAGGAACTGGTGATTGTATGAGATGATCTCAGGAACTGGTGATTGTATGAGATGATCTCAGAAACTGGTGGTTTTGTGAGATGATCTCAGGAACTGGTGGTCTTGTCAGATGATCTCAGGAACTGGTGATTGTATGAGATGATCTCAGGAACTGGTGATTGTATGAGATGATCTCAGGAACTGGTGATTGTATGAGATGATCTTGGGAACTGGTGGTCATGTGAGATGATCATGGGAACTGGTGATTGTATGAGATGATCTCAGGAACTGGTGGTTTTGTGAGATGATCTCAGGAACTGGTGGTCTTGTCAGATGATCTCAGGAACTGGTGATTGTATGAGATGATCTCGGGAACTGGTGACCTTGTCAGATGATCTCAGGAACTGGTGATTGTATGAGATGATCTCAGGAACTGGTGGTTTTGTGAGATGATCTCAGGAACTGGTGGTCTTGTCAGATGATCTCAGGAACTGGTGATTGTATGAGATGATCTTGGGAACTGGTGGTCGTGTGAGATGATCATGGGAACTGGTGATTGTATGAGATGATCTTGGGAACTGGTGGTCTTGTGAGATGATCTTGGGAACTGGTGATTGTATGAGATGATCTCGGGAACTGGTGACTGTATGAGATGATCTCAGGAACTGGTGACCTTGTCAGATGATCTCAGGAACTGATGATTGTATGAGATGATCTAGGGAACTGGTGATTGTATGAGATGATCTCAAGAACTGGTGATTGTATGAGATGATCTCAGGAACTGGTGGTTTTGTGAGATGATCTCAGGAACTGGTGGTCTTGTCAGATGATCTCAGGAACTGGTGATTGTATGAGATGATCTCGGGAACTGGTGACCTTGTCAGATGATCTCAGGAACTGGTGATTGTATGAGATGATCTCGGGAACTGGTGACCTTGTCAGATGATCTCAGGAACTGGTGATTGTATGAGATGATCTCGGGAACTGGTGGTCTTGTGAGATGATCTCGGGAACTGGTGATTGTATGGGATGATCTCGGGAACTGGTGACTGTATGAGATGATCTCGGGAACTGGTGACCTTGTCAGATGATCTCAGGAACTGGTGATTATATGAGATGATCTCGGGAACTGGTGGTCTTGTGAGATGATCTCAGGAACTGGTGATTGTATTAGATGATCTTGGGAACTGGTGATCTTGTCAGATGATCTTGGGAACTGGTGATTGTATGAGATGATCTCAGGAACTGGTGATTGTATGAGATGATCTCAGGAACTGGTGGTTTTGTGAGATGATCTCAGGAACTGGTGGTCTTGTCAGATGATCTCAGGAACTGGTGATTGTATGAGATGATATCGGGAACTGGTGGTCTTGTGAGATGATCTCGGGAACTGGTGATTGTATGAGATGATATCGGGAACTGGTGACTGTATGAGATGATCTCGGGAACTGGTGACCTTGTCAGATGATCTCAGGAACTGGTGATTGTATGAGATGATCTCGGGAACTGGTGGTCTTGTGAGATGATCTCAGGAACTGATGATTGTATTAGATGATCTCGGGAACTGGTGATCTTGTCAGATGATCTTGGGAACTGGTGATTGTATGAGATGATCTCAGGAACTGGTGGTTTTGTGAGATGATCTCAGGAACTGGTGGTCTTGTCAGATGATCTCAGGAACTGGTGATTGTATGAGATGATCTCGGGAACTGGTGATCTTGTCAGATGATCTCAGGAACTGGTGGACTTGTCAGATGATCTCAGGAACTGGTGATTGTATGAGATGATCTCAGGAACTGGTGATTGTATGAGATGATCTCAGGAACTGGTGGTTTTGTGAGATGATCTCAGGAACTGGGGGTCTTGTCAGATGATCTCAGGAACTGGTGATTGTATGAGATGATCTCGGGAACTGGTGACCTTGTCAGATGATCTCAGGAACTGGTGATTGTATGAGATGATCTCGGGAACTGGTGACTGTATGAGATGATCTCGGGAACTGGTGACCTTGTCAGATGATCTCAGGAACTGGTGATTGTATGAGATGATCTCGGGAACTGGTGGTCTTGTCAGATGATCTTGCGAACTGGTGATTGTATGAGATGATCTCAGGAACTGGTGGTTTTGTGAGATGATCTCAGGAACTGGTGGTCTTGTGAGATGATCTCAGGAACTGGTGATTGTATGAGATGATCTCGGGAACTGGTGATCTTGTCAGATGATCTCAGGAACTGGTGGACTTGTCAGATGATCTCAGGAACTGGTGATTGTATGAGATGATCTCAGGAACTGGTGATTGTATGAGATGATCTCAGGAACTGGTGGTTTTGTGAGATGATCTCAGGAACTGGTGGTCTTGTCAGATGATCTCAGGAACTGGTGATTGTATGAGATGATCTCGGGAACTGGTGGTCTTGGCAGATGATCTTGGGAACTGGTGATTGTATGAGATGATCTCGGGAACTGGTGGTCTTGTGAGATGATCTCAGGAACTGGTGATTGTATTAGATGATCTCGGGAACTGGTGGTCTTGTCAGATGATCTCAGGAACTGGTGGTTTTGTGAGATGATCTTGGGAACTGGTGGTCTTGTGAGATGATCTCGGGAACTGGTGATTGTATTCAATGATCTCAGGAACTGGTGGTCTTGAGAGATGATCTCAGGAACTGGTGATTGTATGAGATCATCTCAGGAACTGGTGGTCTTGTGAGATGACCTCAGGAACTGGTGATTGTATGAGATAATCTTGGGAATTGGTGATTGTATGAGATGATCTTGGGAACTGGTGGTCACATGAGATGATCTTGGGAACTGGTGGTTGTGTGAGATGATCGTGGGAACTGGTGGTCTTGTGAAATGATCTTGCGAACTGGTGGTCTTGTGAAATGATCTTGCGAACTGGTGGTCTTGTGAAATGATATTGCGAACTGGTGGTCTTGTGAAATGATCTTGCGAACTGGTGATTGTATGAGATGATCTCAGGAACTGGTGGTTTTGTGAGATGATCTCAGGAACTGGTGATTGTATGAGGTGATCTCGGGAACTGGTGATCTTGTCAGATGATCTCAGGAACTGGTGGTCTTGTCAGATGATCTCAGGAACTGGTGATTGTATGAGATGATCTCAGGAACTGGTGATTGTATGTGATGATCTCAGGAACTGGTGGTTTTGTGAGATGATCTCAGGAACTGGTGGTCTTGTCAGATGATATCAGGAACTGGTGATTGTATGAGACGATCTCGGGAACTGGTGGTCTTGTGAGATGATCTCAGGAACTGGTGATTGTATGAGATGATCTCAGGAACTGGTGGTCTTGTGAGATGATCTCAGGAACTGGTGATTGTATGAGATGATCTCGGGAACTGGTGGTCTTGTCAGATGATCTCAGGAACTGGTGGTTTTGTGAGATGATCTTGGGAACTGGTGGTCTTGTGAGATGATCTCGGGAACTGGTGATTGTATGAGATGATCTCAGGAACTGGTGGTCTTGAGAGATGATCTCAGGAACTGGTGATTGTATGAGATCATCTCAGTAACTGGTGGTCTTGTGAGATGACCTCAGGAACTGGTGATTGTATGAGATAATCTTGGGAACTGGTGGTCTTGTGAGATGATCTTGGGAACTGGCGATTGTATGAGATGATCTCAGGAATTGGTGATTGTATGAGATGATCTCGGGTACTGGTGACTGTATGAGATTATCTTGGGAACTGGTGATTGTATGAGATGATCTCGGGAACTAGTGGTCTTGTGAGATGATCTTGGGAACTGATGGTCGTGTGAAATCATGACCCATAGTCATCCATGTTTATCAGCATGGCACATGAAGATGATGATGAACCAGTGAGCAAAAGTCAAAGGTCACTGAAGGTCACAACCTGTGAAACACGTTTTCTCTGATTTTGTTTGCGTGTGTGACAGTCTAGAGATCAGGACTTTTTCAAATTGTACCAGAAAATTAGTTCATTTGATTATGATTGAATTCTCCTGTACACATATTTGTCTTTAATATTTGTTGGTTGTTATATTTGTCTGTTGTTGTATTTGTTTGCAGATGAAGCTTTGATGCAGCAATGTCTTCTGTTATTTGCGATTGTGTTGTTGTAAATCTGACCCTTTTTTTTATTAATTATTCTGTGTACTGTGCACTGTGTTGTTAATTTAAAATAATTTTAAAACATTTAATTAAGTTACATGGCAGTGTTAAATTGAACCTCTACTGTTACTTACTTAAAATAAATAATAGCGTGTTCCATCGTGTCATTACCCGAAGTAAAAACAAAAGTCATGTACGGAGTCATTCTGCCAATGAAAATCTTGTCCCGGAAGACGCTATCTAATTTACCATGCATTCTTTCAACATCATTCATTCATTCAAATCTCACGTGACAAGATCACATGTCATCCTGTGTTTTCCAGGAAAGGTTTGCCTAATATTCCGTGTACGGTGATTGGTTGAAATCATGGTGAACTTTTATATAAATAAAGAATATATTTTATACTTACCGTAATTAATTTTGTGTGTGTGCATATATAATAGGCATATTCCCCATCCAAAGTTACATACATTTGGAAAGTTTCATCGCAGTATATGTTTTATTTGTGAATGAAAACAAACTTTTCTTTGAGGATGTGTTTTTGTTCTTTGGGCATATTGATTGGACGGGCATGTACACTTTGTAAAATTATTCTGGTGCTGATAATAGACATACATAAATTTTAGATGGATTTTCAAATTCTCCATCCAAATTTACATACATTTGGAAAGTTTCATCGCAGTATATGTTTTATTTGTGGATGAAAAACAACATTTTCTGCGAAGCATGCCTTTGTGAATGGGTAAACGCATGGTCATGTGCCATGGCGACTGCACATGCGCATATCGATTGAAATGGCATGTAAACTTTCACTTTTCAAAACACAAAACGTGCAACTTGAACTACTAAAGTTAAAGAGAACACAATTTTAAAGATTATTAATAATTTATTTGTATACTTGTACTATTTTGTAATCATTTAACATGACGGAACATATTTTTGAAGTCAGTTTTCATATGACCGTTTGAGACTGTCTCGCATGCACAGACACACACACCCGCTGGTGAAGGTAATCGGACACACTGGAGAGCTCCACTATCGCGTGAATAATAGCATGAGAAATCGCAACTCATCTCACCTTCACAAAAATGTGAATATCTTCACTTAGAAGTGACATACAGGCATCATTGAGGTACCATTAGATTTTGAATTTCAAGGCCTATCTTCTGTGGCGGTCTCATTAGTAAATTCTCAAATTTAAAATCGTTATAGTTCTCGCTATTTTGATTGATTGATTGATTTAGGAACCAACATCACAGCATTCGGGACATTCCCTTAAGCACTCTGTCAACATCCTCAGCAGCCAGCGAAGAGTTCCAACACTAATACTTCCAGTAGCAATCTGATTATATATCCGTATCGCCTTTCCTCTGAGCGTCGAGCATTGGCCAGATCCCCTCGTCACTCCACGCTGTCGCATTCTTGCCAGACCATAGTGATCCATTTGCTCCACCAAGGTGTACACATGCTCCCACAAGGCCGCAACCACGTCTGTCTTGTCATGCATCAATACTCCACCAAGTTTTGCCGAGCCAGCCAATCTGTCCGCCTGTTCATTCCCCAGCACACCGGCATGCCCCGGAGAAAAGATCCAGGTGATGCTTGCTACCCGTGACCTCCGAAGTGAAGCAAGCCCCTTTGCACGAAGCCTGCCTGTCCTCACCCTCCTTAGCATGCTTTCTGAGTCAGTTACAATCACAATGTGTGTATGTATAGTGTTCTCTATCCAGCGGAAAGCTGCATTGACCGCCTCCACCTCCATTCTTAAGCTAGATGTTGTGTCATCATACGCCAGGCTCTCCTGCACCAAACATCGACCATTAGCTTTTGCTAAGATTGATTGATTGATTTAGGAATCGACATCACAGCATTCAGGGCATTCCCATAAGTGCTCTGTTCCCATCCTCAGCAGCCAGCGAAGAGTTCCAACACTTATAGTACCAGTAGCAATCTGATTATAAGTCCGTCTCGCCTTTCCTCTGAGCGTTGAGCGTCGGCCAGATCCCTTTGTCACTCCTCGTTGTCTCATTCTTGCCAGACCATGGTAATCCATTTGCTCCTCCGAGGTGTGCACGTGCTCCCACAAGGCCGCAACCACATCCACCTTGTCATGTATCAATACTCCACCAAGTTCTGCAGAGCCAGCCAATCTGTCCACCTGTTCATTTCCCAGCACACCGGCATGCCCCGGGGAAAAGATCCAGACGATGCTTGTCACCCGTGACCTCCGAAGCGAAGCAAGCCACAAAGTCTGCCCGTCCTCACCTTCATCAGCATGCTTTCTGAGTCAGTTACAATCACGATGTGTGTGTGTGTCATATTCTCCATCCAGCGGAGAGCCGCAGTGACTGCCTCCACCTCCATTCGCTGGATGTTATGCCAGGCTCTCCTGCCCCAAACATCGACCATTAGCTTTGGCTATGAACCCCTAGCCACTTCTCTCACCTCTTGACACCGAACCATCTGTGTAGATAATCACATCACTCGAGTGAGCATTGTCCTGAATTAGTTGCTGGATTTCCACTTCCGTGGCCCCTGCTGGCCACTCCCTGCACTCCCGACTCAATGTGATTATAACTCTGCACAAGTCTGACTGCTCTGCTGGCACTCTGACCCACTCCTCTCCTAATGTTCTCCAAGGGGCACACCTGTCTGATCGTATCCTCTGACTGAGCCATCCATGATTTCCCTCTTAGTAGTCTCTGACCCTTCACTACGTCCAGCGCCTCATGTAGTGGGTGATCTGTGTCTGCAGCTACTCTGAGGTATGCCTTCGCCTGCATCACCTTGAGCCTACCAGCAACATTCGGCAGACCAAGGATGTAACGCATACACACTACTCGGGTGTCTCTAGTGCATCCCAGAGTGACCCGCATAGCTTCGTTACTTTGTTCTGTATGCGCTCTAATTTCACCAGCTGACTCTTTGAGACAGTGATCAGTCCTAGTCCATAATCAATCACTGAGAGGATCAAGTGCTGGTATAGTGTGAAGAGCATTCTCTGCTCTGTGTCCATTGCAGCCATAGTTTTAATTGCATTTAGTCCTGTTTGAGATCTTGTCACAACCGTCTCCGCTATTATTTTTAAGTATTTATTGTTTTTTGAATTCGAAGTGTCTATTCGCAGGGCCCTGCGAATAGACAAAGCGTTTATTTGCAGGGCCCTGCGAATAAACAAAGTGTTTATTCGCAGGGCCCTGTGTGCTGGTCACGTGATTATTCCCGTAGGGCCCTGCGAATGACATCTTTTTATTGGTCAGTATGTTTTTCATCTTGCTAAAGGCTACTTTCGCCACGGCGATTCTTGTTCTAATCTCTGTTTCCGGAAATAATCACGTGACCAGCACACAGGGCCCTGCGAATAAACACTTTGTTTATTCGCAGGGCCCTGTGTGCTGGTCACGTGATTATTTCCGGAAACCCCGCTGGTCACGTGACGTTTCATTGGCGGGGGGGGGGGGGGGGGGGGGGGGGGGGGGGGGGGGGGGGGGGAGCAGTCAGAGATACAGACAAATAAACAACGGATATATAAACTGGCAGACAGATAGAGAGTCAGACACACGCATACATACACACAGAGAGTCAACCAGACATTCATATGCATATGGAAAGACAGACAGGCAGTTTGTTAGATAGAGATTCAGATAGACATATATACAAATTCTTCAACAAGTGAATAGGTACAATTATCTCGGAACAGTAATAACATCTGATGGGAGATGCCTTGAAGAGATTAGAACAAGAATCGCCGTGGCGAAAGTAGCCTTTAGCAAGATGAAAAACATACTGACCAATAAAAAGATGTCAATTGAAACGAGAAAAAGAGTGTTGAGATGCTACATAGAACCTGTACTTTTATATGGATGTGAAGCATGGACAATGAGCAGCCAGGCTGAAAAACATCTGATGGCTGTAGAAATGTGGTTTCTGAGGAAAATGCAAAGAATACCATGGACAGCCAGAAAGACCAATGAACAAGTCCTTCAAGAAACAAATGAAGATCGTAAACTGATCAGAGACATTAGACGTAGACAGTCACAATTTTTTGGGCATGTTATGAGAAGAAATGATTTTGAGAACTTGGTGACAACTGGTAAGATCGAGGGGAACAGACCAAGGGGAAGACCTAGAAACAAGTATCTGGATGGCTTGGCCTTGTGGCATGGTCGAGACAGAAACACGGAACTGATCCACGACTCTGTTGATCGAGTGAGATGGCAGAACATGATCTCATATCATATCTCACATATCTCTGTCTCGCACACTATCTTCATTATCTATCTCTCTCTTCTCTCTTTTCAACCCGCTTCACATATACCAGGTTTTCCTGCACTTTATATGCATAGCATTTCCTTGTTTATTTGTTAATTCATGAGGCCAGTCAGTCGAAAGCCTGATGTTTGTATTGCCTAACGACCCTAATCATGTCTCTCTGAGGTGACGCATATTACTGTCAGCTTGGACCAGAATTATCAGGACATAAATAGTAGGAAATAGTAGGTCGGTAACGTAAACAAAGATGGATGCCTGTAAACAGTAAGTGTACAGAAACGCAAGTTAACAATTCTTAAACTCGCCTGATATTTAAACAGCCATACTTCAACTAAGTATAAAGTATCGATTCATAGGGCCCTGCGAATAAACAAAGCGTCTATTTGTAGGGCCCTGCGAATAAACGCGTTGTTTATTCGCAGGGCCCTGCGAATAAACGCTTTGTTTATTCGCAGGGCCCTGCGAATAAACTCTCCCTTTTGAATTTTTTGGTGGATGACCAGCCAGCAACAGCGCTGCTGACATGATCCATGTAACATGTCGAGGTCCAGTGAAGTATTTGCTAAAAACGTACCCTTCTGACCTTGTTTTAGTTGTAGCCAGCTGTGTCACTTCTACTACACGGCTCTCAGCTTCTGGTCCTTCACTGTTCTATCCTACAGTCCGGGAGTAAACAACGGCCATCTTTGTCTCCAAGGACAATATCCACCCAACCGGTGTCACTAGAAACTGCAACCCGTTCAGAATTTACACAGGATGTAATTGTGTTGTTTAGTTTTAGTTTTAGTTTAGTTTAGTTTAGTCTACGGATTAACATCACAGCACACGGGTGTAACCCATAAGTGCTCCGTTCTACTCCTAACTCAAGCCTGAGTCCGGAGAATCTCAGCTCGGTGCACAAACTCCTGAAATTATTTTGGTAGATTTTTAACTCGAAATTTTGCCCGGGCAGCGCCGTTAGGCAACTCTTTGTCAATTTCCAACTGCCAAGGGATTTTTTTTACGTAGACCAGGGGAAAGTTTATTACTAGAAGTCCACGTGAAAAAATCCCGGTCCTCACCGGGGCTTGAACCCGGGACTTCAAGTACTCGAGGCGGACACTATACCTCGAGACCATTCAGCCCCTATAATTGTGTTGAGTTAAGCTCAGAACTGACATCACTTGATGTCCGCCTCGAGTGCTGGAGGTCCCGGGTTCAAGCCCCGGCGAGGACCGGGATTTTTTCACATGGACTTCCAGTAATAAACTTTCCCCTGGTCTCTGGGTAGTGAGATCAGACGCCCGTATGTATTGGTGAGCACGTAAAAAATCCCTTAGCAGTTGGAAATCGAAAAAAGAGTAACCTAACGGCGCTGCCCGGGAAAAATTTCGAGTTAAAAATCTACCCAAAGTATTTCAGGATCCTCGCCGGTGCTACGGAGTTCGTGCACTGAGCTGAATTTCTCCAGGCTCATGTTTGAGATAGGAGGAGAACGGAGTACTTATGGGTTACACCCGTGTGCCGTGATGTTGATCCATCGACTAAACTAAACTGATATCACTGCACTCAGGACATTCCCATGTGCGCTCCGTGCCCTCGTTCAACAGCCAGCGAAGAGTCTTACTACTAATCGTTGCCACCGCTATCTTATTGAAAGTTCTCCTGGTCTTCGCTCTCAGTTTTGAGATTCTACCAGAACCCTTGCCAATCCCCCGCAATCTCACCCTTTCAACATACGGTTTCTCAATCTGTTCCCTCCCCCCCCCCCCCCCCCCCCCACCTTCTCCATCTGGCCCCACAGGTGCACGACCATGTCTTCCTCGTCCATAGGTAATCTACCAACAAAAGGTGAATTTCCTGCCAGCATATCAGTCTGTTCATCTCCCCTCCCACCGCACTCGCGCATGACCAGGGCAAAAAAAAAACAAAAAAAACCATGCAATTCTCACAATCTGGGACCTCTGAAGCGAGGTGAGCCATTCCATACGAAACATCCCTTTCCCCACCTTACTAAGCATACTCCTTGATTCCGTGATGAAGACAATGTGTGTTGTGGTCTCCTCTAACCAACGGAATGCCGCTGTGACTGCTTCCACCTCCATTCTCATGCTGGAGGCTGTAGCCTCATATGCTAGACTCCTTTTTTCAATCATCGACCATTAGCCTTCGCGATGAAACCCCAACCACTACGTCTGCCTCTCACTACTGACCCATCGGTCATTATGTCACCTTGATGTGTGTTACTCTGGATCAGCTGTTGCACTTCAAACTCTGTGCGGCCCGCTGCTCATTCTCTGCACTCATGACCCAGTGTTACTATTACATTGTGCCAGTCCGTCCTGTCTTCCGGTACTTCAACCCACCAGCATGTTCAATCCATCCTCGGTGCCCGAGGGTGCCATGGTTTGACCATGAAGCTATTTTAATTTCACCAGGCATAGAGCACTAGGGTCGTGGTCTAAGGCAGAAAGGGGGGGGGGGGGGGGGGGGGGAGAGAACAGAGCACAAGGTTCCAGGGCATAGGGGTTTCTAGAAAAGTGAGCTATGGTTGGAGACAACATAGCGCTAACGATGTGGTTTCGCGAAGTGGGGCGCTGGGATTGTGGTAATGGAACAACAACAAGTCAGTTGCTTGTCCTTTACAGGGCGTTGCATCCAACCCCAGCACTTATCAGCTGTTTATGACTTACCGGGCAAGGTTAGTTTAGTACTTTGCCATTGATGTTTGAACTGTCGACGCCTCATATCAATCACTGAAATCAATGCAAGCGGTCTACTTTCACCCCCCCCCCCCCCCCACCCTCCCCCTCACAGCAAATTTGGAACCCGCGACTCGGTATCACGGAAATTTGAAATACTTGCGCGTCTCACTGTTCCATAAGTCACAGCAGCGGCAGAGCAATGGGCGATACGATACATCTATGGTTCAGAGGTGGCTGGGAATGTATTGTAAGCTGCGAGGGGTGCTATGGATGTATTGTAAGCTGCGAGGGATGCTATGGATGTATTGTAAGCAGCGAGGGATGCTATGGATGTATTGTAAGCAGCGAGGGATGCTGGGGCTGGGATGTATTGTAAGCAGCGAGAGATGCTGTGATGTATTGTCAGCAGCCAGGGATGATGGGATGTATTTATTAGCTGTGAAGGATGCTAGAATGTATTGTAAGCACCGAGGGGTGCTGTGATGTATTGTCAGCAGCCAGGGATGATGGGATGTATTGTAAGCAGCGATTGATGCTGGGATGTATTGTAAGCAGCGAGGGGTGCTATGGATTATTATAAGCAGCGAGGGGTGCTATGGGTGTATTGTAAGCAGCGAGGGGTGCTATGGATGTATTGTAAGCAGCGAGGGGTGCTATGTATGTATTGTAAGCAGAGAGGGGTGCTGGGATGTATTGTAAGCAGCGAGGGGTACTGGGATGTATTGTAAGCAGCGAGGGGTGCTATGGGTGTATTGTAAGCAGCGAGGGGTGCTATGGATGTATTGTAAGCAGCGAGGGGTGCTGGGATGTATTGTAAGCAGCGAGGGGTGCTATGGGTGTATTGTAAGCAGCGAGGGGTGCTATGGATGTATTGTAAGCAGCGAGAGGTACTGGGATGTATTGTAAGCAGCGAGGGGTGCTATGGATGTATTGTAAGCAGCGAGGGGTACTGGGATGTATTGTAAGCAGCGAGGGGTGCTATGGATGTATTGTAAGCAGCGAGGGGTGCTATGGATGTATTGTAAGCAGCGACGGGTGCTATGGATGTATTGTAAGCAGCGAGAGGTACTGGGATGTATTGTAAGCAGCGAGGGGTGCTATGGATGTATTGTAAGCAGCGAGGGGTACTGGGATGTATTGTAAGCAGCGAGGAGTACTGGGATATATTGTAAGCAGCGAGGGGTACTGGGATGTATTGTAAGCAGCGAGGGGTGCTTTGGATGTATTGTAATCTGTGAGGGGTGCTATGGGTGTATTGTAAGCTGTGAGGGGTGCTGGGATGTATTGTAAGCAGCGAGGGGTACTGGGATGTATTGTAAGCAGCGAGGGGTGCTATGGATTATTGTAAGCAGCGAGGGGTGCTATGGATTATTGTAAGCAGCGAGGGGTGCTATGGATTATTGTAAGCAGCGAGGGGTGCTATGGATTATTGTAAGCAGCGAGGGGTGCTATGGATGTATTGTAAGCAGCGAGGAGTGCTATGGATGTATTGTAAGCAGCGAGGAGTGCTATGGGTGTATTGTAAGCAGCGAGGGGTGCTGGGATGTATTGTAAGCAGCGAGGGGTGCTATGGATTATTGTAAGCAGCGAGGGGTGCTATGGGTGTATTGTAAGCAGCGAGGGGTGCTATGGATGTATTGTAAGCAGCGAGGGGTGCTATGTATGTATTGTAAGCAGAGAGGTGTGCTGGGATGTATTGTAAGCAGCGAGGGGTGCTATGGATGTATTGTAAGCAGCGAGAGGTACTGGGATGTATTGTAAGCAGCGAGGGGTGCTTTGGATGTATTGTAATCTGCGAGGGGTGCTATGGGTGTATTGTAAGCTGTGAGGGGTGCTGGGATGTATTGTAAGCAGCGAGGGGTGCTATGGATGTATTGTAAGCAGCGAGGGGTACTGGGATGTATTGTAAGCAGCGAGGGGTGCTATGGATGTATTGTAAGTAGCGAGGGGTACTGGGATGTATTGTAAGCAGCGAGGGGTACTGGGATGTATTGTAAGCAGCGACGGTTCTATGGATGTATTGTAAGCAGCGAGGGGTACTGGGATGTATTGTAAGCAGCGAGGGGTGCTATGGATGTATTGTAAGCAGCGAGGGGTACTGGGATGTATTGTAAGCAGCGAGGGATGCTGGGATGTATTGTAAGCAGCGAGGGTTCTATGGATGTATTGTAAGCAGCGGGGGGTACTGGGATGTATTGTAAGCAGCGAGGGATGCTGGGATGTATTGTAAGCAGCGAGGGTTCTATGGATGTATTGTAAGCAGCGGGGGGTACTGAGATGTATTGTAAGCAGCGAGGGGTGCTGGGATGTATTGTAAGCAGCGAGGAGTGCTGGGATGTATTGTAAGCAGCGAGGGGTGCTATGGGTGTATTGTAAGCAGCGAGGGGTGCTAGGATGTATTGTAAGCAGCGGGGGTACTGAGATGTATTGTAAGCAGCGAGGGGTGCTATGGGTGTATTGTAAGCAGCGAGGGTTCTATGGATGTATTGTAAGCAGCGAGGGGTGCTAGGATGTATTGTAAGCAGCGGGGGTACTGAGATGTATTGTAAGCAGCGAGGGGTGCTATGGGTGTATTGTAAGCAACGATGGTTCTATGGATGTATTGTAAGCAGCGAGGGGTGCTAGGATGTATTGTAAGCAGCGAGGGATGCTGGGATGTATTGTAAGCAGCGAGGGGTGCTATGGATGTATTGTAAGCAGCGAGAGGTACTGGGATGTATTGTAAGCAGCGAGGTGTACTGGGATATATTGTAAGCAGCGAGGGGTACTGGGATGTATTGTAAGCAGCGAGGGGTGCTTTGGATGTATTGTAATCTGCGAGGGGTGCTATGGGTGTATTGTAAGCTGTGAGGGGTACTGGGATGTATTGTAAGCAGCGAGGGGTGCTATGGATTATTGTAAGCAGCGAGGGGTGCTATGGATTATTGTAAGCAGCGAGGGGTGCTATGTATGTATTGTAAGCAGAGAGGGGTGCTGGGATGTATTGTAAGCAGCGAGGGGTGCTATGGATGTATTGTAAGCAGCGAGAGGTACTGAGATGTATTGTAAGCAGCGAGGGGTGCTATGGATGTATTGTAAGCAGCGAGGGGTACTGGGATGTATTGTAAGCAGCGAGGGGTACTGGGATATATTGTAAGCAGCGAGGGGTACTGGGATGTATTGTAAGCAGCGAGGGGTGCTTTGGATGTATTGTAATCTGCGAGGGGTGCTATGGGTGTATTGTAAGCTGTGAGGGGTGCTGGGATGTATTGTAAGCAGCGAGGGGTACTGGGATGTATAGTAAGCAGCGAGGGTTCTATGGATGTATTGTAAGCAGCGAGGGGTACTGGGATGTATTGTAAGCAGCGAGGGGTGCTATGGATGTATTGTAAGCAGCGAGGGGTACTGGGATGTATTATAAGCAGCGATGGGTACTGGGATGTATTGTAAGCAGCGAGGGGTACTGGGATATATTGTAAGCTGCGAGGGGTACTGGGATGTATTGTAAGCAGCGAGGGGTACTGGGATGTATTGTAAGCAGCGGGGATGCTGGGATGTATTGTTAGCAGCGAGGGGTACTGGGATGTATTGTAAGCAGCGAGGGGTGCTATGGATGTATTGTAAGCAGCGAGGGGTACTGGGATGTATTATAAGCAGCGAGGGGTACTGGGATATATTGTAAGCTGCGAGGGGTACTGGGATGTATTGTAAGCAGCGAGGGGTACTGGGATGTATTGTTAGCAGCGAGGGATGCTGGGATGTATTGTAAGCAGCGAGGGATGCTGGGATGTATTGTAAGCAGCGAGGGTTCTATGGATGTATTGTTAGCAGCGAGGGGTACTGGGATGTATTGTTAGCAGCGAGGGGTACTGGGATGTATTGTAAGCAGCGAGGGGTGCTATGGATGTATTGTAAGCAGCGAGGGGTACTGAGATGTATTATAAGCAGCGAGGGGTACTGGGATATATTGTAAGCTGCGAGGGGTACTGGGATGTATTGTAAGCAGCGAGGGGTACTGGGATGTATTGTTAGCAGCGAGGGATGCTGGGATGTATTGTAAGCAGCGAGGGATGCTGGGATGTATTGTAAGCAGCGAGGGTTCTATGGATGTATTGTAAGCAGCGGGGGGTACTGGGATGTATTGTAAGCAGCGAGGGATGCTGGGATGTATTGTAAGCAGCGAGGGTTCTATGGATGTATTGTAAGCAGCGGGGAGTGCTATGGATGTATTGCAAGCAGCGAGGGGTGCTAGGATGTATTGTAAGCAGCGGGGGTACTGAGATGTATTGTAAGCAGCGAGGGGTGCTATGGGTGTATTGTAAGCAGCGAGGGTTCTATGGATGTATTGTAAGCAGCGAGGGATGCTGGGATGTATTGTAAGCAGCGAGGGTTCTATGGATGTATTGTAAGCAGCGAGGGGTGCTATGGATGTATTGTAAGCAGCGAGGGGTGCTAGGATGTATTGTAAGCAGCGGGGGTACTGAGATGTATTGTAAGCAGCGAGGGGTGCTATGGGTGTATTGTAAGCAGCGAGGGTTCTATGGATGTATTGTAAGCAGCGGGGAGTGCTATGGATGTATTGTAAGCAGCGAGGGTTCTATGGATGTATTGTAAGCAGCGAGGAGTGCTATGGATGTATTGTAAGCAGCGAGGGGTGCTATGGGTGTATTGTAAGCAGCGAGGGTTCTATGGATGTATTGTAAGCAGCGAGGGGTGCTATGGGTGTATTGTAAGCAGCGAGGGTTCTATGGATGTATTGTAAGCAGCGGGGAGTGCTATGGATGTATTGTAAGCAGCGAGGGGTGCTATGGATGTATTGTAAGCAGCGAGGGTTCTATGGATGTATTGTAAGCAGCGGGGAGTGCTATGGATGTATTGTAAGCAGCGAGGGGTGCTAGGATGTATTGTAAGCAGCGGGGGTACTGAGATGCATTGTAAGCAGCGAGGGGTGCTATGGGTGTATTGTAAGCAGCGAGGGTTCTATGGATGTATTGTAAGCAGCGAGGGGTGCTAGGATGTATTGTAAGCAGCGGGGGTACTGAGATGTATTGTAAGCAGCGAGGGGTGCTATGGATGTATTGTAAGCAGCGATTGATGCTGGGATGTATTGTAAGCAGCGAGGGTTCTATGTACGTATTGTAAGCAGCGGGGGTACTGAGATGTATTGTAAGCAGCGGGGGTACTGAGATGTATTGTAAGCAGCGGGGGTGCTAGGATGTATTGTAAGCAGCGGGGGTACTGAGATGTATTGTAAGCAGCGGGGATGCTAGGGATGGGCCGGTAGTAATAATATGAGCTTATAATAAGAAAGCAGATGAGTGAACACTCTCGTCGAGTTTAATGTAAACCATTTTAAGGGTATTTCTGTTCAGTCTACATATTGATGACTGCAGGTGAGTGTGAAAGACCCCATGCCCTGCCATCATCTCTTATAGCCACACGTTCCTTGGCCACACGATTCTCCACAAGTGATGTGCTCAGCATCACATCGATCACTCTACGGTTTTCTCACCTGCTTCACGAGCCTGGATACATGACACCATAATCGGGTACCAGATCCGCGGAAATAGTCACTGGAAGTGAGTTTGTGCCGGCCATAAGGAATACCTTGTGTCATGCTTAGAGTGTAAATATCTTACATAAGAAGAAGTCACATACGCTCGCCTGCCGACTGCACAACAAGAAAAACCACCATACAACGACTTCATGTATTGACCTAACGATGAGAAACTCCTCGAGACTTGTGTCCACACAGCTAGAAAGCGTCCTAATAACCGCACATGTAAATAAATCACTCTCACCCAACAGGAAACTATGTAAAATAGTTTGCGTGTACAGACTGCACTGTGTGAAACACCCGTAAAACCCGCACGTGTACATACTGTACTGTGTGAAACACCCGTAAAACCCGCACGTGTACATACTGTACTGTGTGAAACATCCTTTAGACTCCCTTGTGTACATACTGCACTGTGTGAAATACCCGTAAAACCCGCACGTGTACATACTGTACTGTGTGAAACATCCTTTAGACTCGCTTGTGTACATAGAATGGTTGTAGATAGTTGAGTACCATATGAAATTCCTGATCGGAATCCTGTGTGAGTATAACTTTGACATCTTTCTGTTGTATGATGTACCCTGTTCAATCTGCTCTTTCTGTTGTCTGATGTACCCTGTTCAATCTGCTCTTTCTGTTGTCTGATGTGCTCTGTTTAACCTATTCTTCCTAAATCGATGGCTGCCAATGTAAACTTAGATTAATATTATATTTATGAGGCTTTCTCACTGTGCTGTAGATAAGCCCCGCCACCCCGTTTCCACATCACCGCGCTTTGGTCGAATCGTTAGGGGGGTTAGGCTGATCATGTCATTAGCGCAGTGGGACGAGGATTCAAAGTTTGCGTTAGTCGCCTCCTTAGAGAGGGGAAGACTGACCGCCTTCTCCTTCCTGCACGCAGGGCTGCAACATCTGATGCTCTTAGCACGTCATAGACTTTATAGCAGATTTCTTTCACCCCTCCTCCCTCCCTACCACTACATCACTGTATCATACTGGGTCCTAGGCCCATGTTTTCTGGAACAAACGGCAATGTTTTACTCCCATACAACTGAACGGTACGTATTTTACCAGACTGGGTGGACCCCGGACCCATGTGTACAGCGATACCGCACGGCGAGAAATCCCCTATAAAACACGCTCGTCTGTCAGCCGTACTCTAGCAGACGAGTAGCTGGCGCGCATGCGTGTGTATATTTTTAGTTGCGTGCCATCCCAGGTCCACATTACATTTGTCCAGTTCTAGTGCCAGGACTTGTCCACGGTAATAACTACCACATTCTGAAATCATCACACATATGATGCTTCACTACCGTTTTGTTGATGCCGAGTGATATTTTGGTTGTAATTCCCGTGCCGAGGCGTGTTCGTGTGCCCGTGAGTGCAGTTTGTTTTGGAGGTCGAATGTGTGTTTTCCAAGGTGGTTTGGTTATGGTTCGCCGTTCTTCTTGTCGAGCAAGTTAAAGGACTGCGTGGCAGAAATTATCAATGTCTTGACGTTTTAGTAAACAGCTTACTTAAAACATTTCTGCTGCATGCGGTCTAAATTTATAAAACCAGGTGTGCGTACACGATATATTTTCAAATTTGCTCTTCTTTCGTGAGCGGTAGAGGTATCTTTAGGGCCTTATTTACTCCTTCCATTTCTACACTGGGATATTGGACTACCGTATGGTCTAATCTTTCCTATCCCATGTAAGGGTCAAGTCAAGCAGCAAGGATTGTTGTTGGTACAAAGCGAGTATCAAACATTATGATTGGTTATATTACTTGATAAGTTTTATGTACCAAACATTGTGATTGGTTAAGATACAATACTGGATACGTTAAGTGATTGGTTGAGATATAATGGTGGATAAGTCAAGTGATTGGTTGAGATATAATGGTGGATAAGTCAAGTGATTGGTTGAGATATAATGGTGGATAAGTCATGTGATTGGTTAAGATATAATGGTGGATAAGTCAAGTGATTGGTTGAGATATAATGGTGGATAAGTCAAGTGATTGGTTGAGATATAATGCTGGATAAGTCAAGTGATTGGTTGAGATATAATGGTGGATAAGTCAAGTGATTGGTTAAGATATAATGGTGGATAAGTCAAGTGATTGGTTGAGATATAATGGTGGATAAGTCAAGTGATTGGTTGAGATATAATGGTGGATAAGCCAAGTGATTGGTTAAGATATAATGGTGGATAAGTCAAGTGATTGGTTGAGATATAATGCTGGATAAGTCAAGTGATTGGTTGAGATATAATGGTGGATAAGCCAAGTGATTGGTTAAGATATAATGGTGGATAAGTCAAGTGATTGGTTGAGATATAATGGTGGATAAGTCAAGTGATTAGTTGAGATATAATGCTGGATAAGTCAAGTGATTGGTTGAGATATAATGGTGGAGTCAGGCACCAAACATTGTGAATGGTTGAGATACAGTGCTGGATAAGTCAAGTACCAAAAATTGTGATAGGTTGAGATAAAATGCTGGACAAGTCAAGTACCAAACATTATGATTGGTTGCGACAATTTCTTGGAAGAGTCAAGAATGAAACATTATGTAGGCCCAGAATACTTGGTATAAAGTGGCAAGATAAAATCACAAATACTGAAGTATTGGAAAGATCAGGTTGTGTGATGGTTTATTCCATGCTCAGTATTCGTAGACTTAAATGGATAGGACATGTTATGAGGATGGATGGCGTTAGCATACCAAAGATCTGTTGTGGTGAATTACTACAGATGGGTAGGAGATCTCAGGGTCGACCTCTACTACGATACAAAGATGTGTGTAAGCGGGACATGATTGATACAGGCATTGATAATGCACATTGAGAGCAACTTGTTGCATGGATAGCAAAATATCAGAAACGGAATAAAGACACATGAGAAAATGATTGCAGATAGGTCACACACTGAGCGCGTGAGACGTAAGATGGCGCGTGGTGGTGACAATGACAATGTGTTCACATGCATCCATTGTGGACACACATCTACAGCGTGAATGGGTCTGATCAGTCACATTCGCTACCGCAAAGGGTCGTGGTTATTAAGCCTTTTTGAAGCACAATGTAACAATCTATCCTCTGTCAAGATGGCCAGGTGCCAGTACCAATTCCAGGTTGGTCCAACACGGGACCTCGATGTTTCCGATGACCTGCATGCAAGCAAGGTCACGACACTGATAACACATTCGCTTGTATTAATAGAGGATTTAGCGCCTGGTTTATTTGAGGGGGTGGAGGGGTGGAGCGGAGTGGGGACTGGGATGAAAGGAATTGATTAATTCATCTCACAGCCTGTGAGGTCTGTAGCATTAGACTGGCTTTTGGCCGTGTGCAATGGAACAATTAGGTTGTGAGGTAAACTGGGGCCCAAGGATGCAACAGGATGAGCTGTGAATGTGGGCCAGGAGGAGCTGTGAATGTGGGCCAGGAGGAGCTGTGAATGTGGGCCAGGAGGAGCTGTGAATGTGGGCCAGGAGGAGCTGTGAATGTGGGCCAGGAGGAGCTGTGAATGTGGGCCAGGAGGAGCTGTGAATGTGGGCCAGGAGGAGCTGTGAATGTGGGCCAGGAGGAGCTGTGAATGTGGGCCAGGAGGAGCTGTGAATGTGGGCCAGGAGGAGCTGTGAATGTGGGCCAGGAGGAGCTGTGAATGTGGGCCAGGAGGAGCAAGACACATAGTGTGTGATAAGGTCAGCGCGTGCTGCTCCCCCAGCGGTGTATAGCGCACACGTATGTGTATGTGTGTCTGTGAGCACTTGCTCCTCCCATGGGTCGTGTGTGTATGTGTGTCTGTGAGCACTTGCTCCTCCCATGGGTCGTGTGTGTATGTGTGTCTGTGAGCACTTGCTCCTCCCATGGGTCGTGTGTGTATGTGTGTCTGTGAGCACTTGCTCCTCCCATGGGTCGTGTGTGTATGTGTGTCTGTGAGCACTTGCTCCTCCCATGGGTGGTGTGTGTATGTGTGTATGTGTGTCTGTGAGCACTTGCTCCTCCCATGGGTCGTGTGTGTATGTGTGTCTGTGAGCACTTGCTCCTCCCATGGGTCGTGTGTGTATGTGTGTCTGTGAGCACTTGCTCCTCCCATGGGTCGTGTGTGTATGTGTGTCTGTGAGCACTTGCTCCTCCCATGGATCGTGTGTGTATGTGTGTCTGTGAGCACTTGCTCCTCCCATGGGTCGTGTGTGTATGTGTGTCTGTGAGCACTTGCTCCTCCCATGGGTTGGTGTGTGTATGTGTGTATGTGTGTCTGTGAGCACTTGCTCCTCCCCATGGATCGTGTGTGTATGTGTGTCTGTGAGCACTTGCTCCTCCCATGGGTCGTGTGTGTATGTGTGTCTGTGAGCACTTGCTCCTCCCATGGTGGTGTGTGTATGTGTGTATGTGTGTCTGTGAGCACTTGCTCCTCCCATGGGTCGTGTGTGTATGTGTGTCTGTGAGCACTTGCTCCTCCCATGGGTCGTGTGTGTATGTGTGTCTGTGAGCACTTGCTCCTCCCATGGGTCGTGTGTGTATGTGTGTCTGTGAGCACTTGCTCCTCCCATGGGTCGTGTGTGTATGTGTGTCTGTGAGCACTTGCTCCTCCCATGGATAGTGTGTGTATGTGTGTCCTGTGAGCACTTGCTCCTCCCATGGGTCGTGTGTGTATGTGTGTCTGTGAGCACTTGCTCCTCCCATGGGTCGTGTGTGTATGTGTGTCTGTGAGCACTTGCTCCTCCCATGGGTCGTGTGTGTATGTGTGTCTGTGAGCACTTGCTCCTCCCATGGATCTTGTGTGTATGTGTGTCTGTGAGCACTTGCTCCTCCCATGGGTCGTGTGTGTATGTGTGTCTGTGAGCACTTGCTCCTCCCATGGATCGTGTGTGTATGTGTGTCTGTGAGCACTTGCTCCTCCCATGGATCGTGTGTGTGTATGTGTGTCTGTGAGCACTTGCTCCTCCCATGGGTGGTGTGTGTATGTGTGTATGTGTGTCTGTGAGCACTTGCTCCTCCCATGGATCGTGTGTGTATGTGTGTCTGTGAGCACTTGCTCCTCCCATGGGTCGTGTGTGTATGTGTGTCTGTGAGCACTTGCTCCTCCCATGGATCGTGTGTGTATGTGTGTCTGTGAGCACTTGCTCCTCCCATGGATCGTGTGTGTATGTGTGTCTGTGAGCACTTGCTCCTCCCATGGGTCGTGTGTGTATGTGTGTATGTGTGTCTGTGAGCACTTGCTCCTCCCATGGATCGTGTGTGTATGTGTGTCTGTGAGCACTTGCTCCTCCCATGGGTCGTGTGTGTATGTGTGTCTGTGAGCACTTGCTCCTCCCATGGATCGTGTGTGTATGTGTGTCTGTGAGCACTTGCTCCTCCCATGGGTCGTGTGTGTATGTGTGTCTGTGAGCACTTGCTCCTCCCATGGATCGTGTGTGTATGTGTGTCTGTGAGCACTTGCTCCTCCCATGGGTCGTGTGTGTATGTGTGTCTGTGAGCACTTGCTCCTCCCATGGATCGTGTGTGTATGTATGTCTGTGAGCACTTGCTCCTCCCATGGATCGTGTGTGTATGTGTGTCTGTGAGCACTTGCTCCTCCCATGGGTGGTGTGTGTATGTGTGTCTGTGAGCACTTGCTCCTCCCATGGGTCGTGTGTGTATGTGTGTCTGTGAGCACTTGCTCCTCCCATGGATCGTGTGTGTATGTGTGTCTGTGAGCACTTGCTCCTCCCATGGGTCGTGTGTGTATGTGTGTCTGTGAGCACTTGCTCCTCCCATGGGTCGTGTGTGTATGTGTGTCTGTGAGCACTTGCTCCTCCCATGGATCGTGTGTGTATGTGTGTCTGTGAGCACTTGCTCCTCCCATGGGTCGTGTGTGTATGTGTGTCTGTGAGCACTTGCTCCTCCCATGGGTGGTGTGTGTATGTGTGTATGTGTGTCTGTGAGCACTTGCTCCTCCCATGGATCGTGTGTGTATGTGTGTCTGTGAGCACTTGCTCCTCCCATGGGTCGTGTGTGTATGTGTGTCTGTGAGCACTTGCTCCTCCCATGGTGGTGTGTGTATGTGTGTATGTGTGTCTGTGAGCACTTGCTCCTCCCATGGGTCGTGTGTGTATGTGTGTCTGTGAGCACTTGCTCCTCCCATGGATAGTGTGTGTATGTGTGTCTGTGAGCACTTGCTCCTCCCATGGGTCGTGTGTGTATGTGTGTCTGTGAGCACTTGCTCCTCCCATGGGTCGTGTGTGTATGTGTGTCTGTGAGCACTTGCTCCTCCCATGGGTCGTGTGTGTATGTGTGTCTGTGAGCACTTGCTCCTCCCATGGATCTTGTGTGTATGTGTGTCTGTGAGCACTTGCTCCTCCCATGGGTCGTGTGTGTATGTGTGTCTGTGAGCACTTGCTCCTCCCATGGATCGTGTGTGTATGTGTGTCTGTGAGCACTTGCTCCTCCCATGGATCGTGTGTGTGTATGTGTGTCTGTGAGCACTTGCTCCTCCCATGGGTGGTGTGTGTATGTGTGTATGTGTGTCTGTGAGCACTTGCTCCTCCCATGGATCGTGTGTGTATGTGTGTCTGTGAGCACTTGCTCCTCCCATGGGTCGTGTGTGTATGTGTGTCTGTGAGCACTTGCTCCTCCCATGGATCGTGTGTGTATGTGTGTCTGTGAGCACTTGCTCCTCCCATGGATCGTGTGTGTATGTGTGTCTGTGAGCACTTGCTCCTCCCATGGGTCGTGTGTGTATGTGTGTATGTGTGTCTGTGAGCACTTGCTCCTCCCATGGATCGTGTGTGTATGTGTGTCTGTGAGCACTTGCTCCTCCCATGGGTCGTGTGTGTATGTGTGTCTGTGAGCACTTGCTCCTCCCATGGATCGTGTGTGTATGTGTGTCTGTGAGCACTTGCTCCTCCCATGGGTCGTGTGTGTATGTGTGTATGTGTGTCTGTGAGCACTTGCTCCTCCCATGGATCGTGTGTGTATGTGTGTCTGTGAGCACTTGCTCCTCCCATGGGTCGTGTGTGTATGTGTGTCTGTGAGCACTTGCTCCTCCCATGGATCGTGTGTGTATGTGTGTCTGTGAGCACTTGCTCCTCCCATGGGTCGTGTGTGTATGTGTGTCTGTGAGCACTTGCTCCTCCCATGGATCGTGTGTGTATGTGTGTCTGTGAGCACTTGCTCCTCCCATGGGTGGTGTGTGTATGTGTGTCTGTGAGCACTTGCTCCTCCCATGGGTCGTGTGTGTATGTGTGTCTGTGAGCACTTGCTCCTCCCATGGGTCGTGTGTGTATGTGTGTCTGTGAGCACTTGCTCCTCCCATGGGTCGTGTATGTATGTGTGTCTGTGAGCACTTGCTCCTCCCATGGGTCGTGTGTGTATGTGTGCATGTATACATCTGTATACACATCAAAACACATAACCACACATACACAAGTACACACACACACACACACACACACACACACACACACACACACACACACACAAACACATCATATGTATATGTATGTGTGTGAGTGTGCAAGTATTTGTATATGTATGTGTGTAGGTACTTGTGAGTGTGTATGTATGTGAGTATGTATGTACTTTGATGTTTGTGTATGAATGTGTTTATGTATGTGTGCTTGTATATATGTGTATCTATGCATGTATGTATGTATATGTGTATGTATGTGTGTCTAATGTGTGTTTGTATATGTATTTATGTGTGTATGTATGTATTTGTGTATGTATGCATATGTGTGTGCATAGTTGTGTATGTATGCCTGTGTGTGTCTGTACATTTGTGTGTAAGTATGTTTGCATATATGTATACATGTGTTTGTGTGTAACTGTACATCTGTTACAATTTCTGCTGTGTCATCTAGTATAGTATATTGTGTCCTGTTGCCTACTGTATCCTCTAGTATAATATATTGTGTCTTGTTGTCTACTGTGTCCTCTAGTATAGTATATTGTGTCTTGTTGTCTACTGTGTCCTCTAGTATAGTATATTGTGTCCTGTTGTCTACTGTGTCCTCTAGTATAGTATATTGTGTCCTGTTGTCTACTGTGTCCTCTAGTATAGTATATTGTGTCTTGTTGTCTACTGTGTCCTCTAGTATACTATATTGTGTCCTGTTGTCTACTGTGTCCTCTAGTATACTATATTGTGTCTTGTTGTCTGCTGTATCCTCTAGTATAGTATATTGTGTCCTGTTGCCTACTGTATCCTCTAGTATAATATATTGTGTCCTGTTGTCTACAGTGTCCTCTAGTATAATATATTGTGTCTTGTTATCTACTGTGTCCTCTAGTATACTATATTGTGTCTTGTTGTCTACTGTGTCCTCTAGTATACTATATTGTGTCTTGTTGTCTACTGTGTCCTCTAGTATAGTATATTGTGTCCTGTTGTCTACTGTGTCCTCTAGTATACTATATTGTGTCCTGTTGTTTAATATGTCCTCTAGTATACTATATTGTGTCCTGTTGCCTACTGTATCCTCTAGTATACTATATTGTGTCCTGTTGTCTACTGTGTCCTCTAGTATACTATATTGTGTCTTGTTGTCTACTGTGTCCTCTAGTATACTATATTGTGTCCTGTTGTCTACTGTATCCTCTAGTATAGTATATTGTGTCCTGTTGTCCACTGTATCCTCTAGTATACTATATTGTGTCCTGTTGTCTACTGTATCCTCTAGTATAGTATATTGTGTCCTGTTGTCTACTGTGTCCTCTAGTATACTATATTGTGTCCTGTTGTTTAATATGTCCTCTAGTATACTATATTGTGTCCTGTTGCCTACTGTATCCTCTAGTATACTATATTGTGTCCTGTTGTCTACTGTATCCTCTAGTATAGTATATTGTGTCCTGTTGTCTACTGTGTCCTCTAGTATAGTATATTGTGTCCTGTTGTCTACTGTGTCCTCTAGTATAGTATATTGTGTCTTGTTGTCTACTGTGTCCTCTAGTATAGTATATTGTGTCCTGTTGTCTACTGTATCCTATAGTATAGTATATTGTGTCCTGTTGTCTACTGTATCCTCTAGTATACTATATTGTGTCTTGTTGTCTACTGTGTCCTCTAGTATAGTATATTGTGTCCTGTTGTCTACTGTGTCCTCTAGTATACTATATTGTGTCCTGTTGTCTACTGTATCCTCTAGTATAGTATATTGTGTCCTGTTGTCTACTGTATCCTCTAGTATAGTATAATGTGTCCTGTTGTCTACTGTGTCCTCTAGTATACTATATTGTGTCCTGTTGTCTACTGTATCCTCTAGTATAGTATATTGTGTCTTGTTGTCTACTGTGTCCTCTAGTATAGTATATTGTGTCTTGTTGTCTACTGTATCCTCTAGTATAGTATATTGTGTCTTGTTGTCTACTGTGTCCTCTAGTATAGTATATTGTGTCTTGTTGTCTACTGTGTCCTCTAGTATAGTATATTGTGTCTTGTTGTCTACTGTGTCCTCTAGTATAGTATATTGTGTCTTGTTGTCTACTGTGTCCTCTAGTATACTATATGGTGTCCTGTTGTCTACTGTATCCTCTAGTATACTATATTGTGTCCTGTTGTCTACTGTATCCTCTAGTATACTATATTGTGTCCTGTTGTCTACTGTATCCTCTAGTATACTATATTGTGTCCTGTTGTCTACTGTATCCTCTAGTATAGTATATTGTGTCCTGTTGTCTACTGTGTCCTCTAGTATAGTATATTGTGTCTTGTTGTCTACTGTGTCCTCTAGTATAGTATATTGTGTCTTGTTGTCTACTGTATCCTCTAGTATAGTATATTGTGTCTTGTTGTCTACTGTGTCCTCTAGTATACTATATTGTGTCCTGTTGTCTACTGTATCCTCTAGTATACTATATTGTGTCTTGTTGTCTACTGTATCCTCTAGTATACTATATTGTGTCCTGTTGTCTACTGTATCCTCTAGTATACTGTATTGTGTCCTGTTGTCTACTGTATCCTCTAGTATAGTATATTGTGTCCTGTTGTCTACTGTATCCTCTAGTATACTATATTGTGTCCTGTTGTCTACTGTATGCTCTAGTATACTATATTGTGTCCTGTTGTCTACTGTATCCTCTAGTATAGTATATTGTGTCCTGTTGTCTACTGTATCCTCTAGTATAGTATATTGTGTCCTGTTGTCTACTGTATCCTCTAGTATACTATATTGTGTCCTGTTGTCTACTGTGTCCTCTAGTATAGTATATTGTGTCCTGTTGTCTACTGTGTCCTCTAGTATACTATATTGTGTCCTGTTGTCTACTGTATCCTCTAGTATACTATATTGTGTCCTGTTGTCTACTGTATCCTCTAGTATAGTATATTGTGTCCTGTTGTCTACTGTATCCTCTAGTATAGTATATTGTGTCCTGTTGTCTACTGTATCCTCTAGTATACTATATTGTGTCCTGTTGTCTACTGTATCCTCTAGTATAGTATATTATGTCCTGTTGTCTACTGTATCCTCTAGTATACTATATTGTGTCCTGTTGTCTACTGTATCCTCTAGTATAGTATATTGTGTCCTGTTGTCTACTGTGTCCTCTAGTATACTATATTGTGTCCTGTTGTCTACTGTGTCCTCTAGTATAACTATATTGTGTCCCTGTTGTCTACTGTGTCCTCTAGTATACTATATTGTGTCCTGTTGTCTACTGTATCCTCTAGTATACTATATTGTGTCCTGTTGTCTACTGTATCCTCTAGTATAGTATATTGTGTCCTGTTGTCTACTGTATCCTCTAGTATACTATATTGTGTCCTGTTGTCTACTGTATCCTCTAGTATAGTATATTGTGTCCTGTTGTCTACTGTATCCTCTAGTATACTATATTGTGTCCTGTTGTCTACTGTATCCTCTAGTATAGTATATTGTGTCCTGTTGTCTACTGTATCCTCTAGTATACTATATTGTGTCCTGTTGTCTACTGTGTCCTCTAGTATACTATATTGTGTCCTGTTGTCTACTGTGTCCTGTAGTATACTATATTGTGTCTTGTTTTAATCTTGTTGTGCCGCACAACTACTGGTCACAACAATGAATTGATGAAATATTTCACAAAAGTAGTTAGCTATCCCTTTTGTTTGTTGACAGGAACCCATCAACAGCTCAAGGTTAAACTTTGACAGACAGCAGACATTCTGCAAAACATTCCAGGAATCTAGCAACAGTTGAAGGTCAAACTTTCACAGACAGCAGACATTCTGCAGCGAATTCCAGGAATCTAGCAACAGTTGAAGGGCAAACTTTCACAGACAGCAGACATTCTGCAGCGAATTCCAGGAATCTAGCAACAGTTGAAGGCTAAACTTTCACAGACAGCAGACATTCTGCAGCAAATTCCAGGAATCAGCAAGAGGTGAAGGTCAAACTTACCCAGCCAGCATACAGATTATCATCATGGCAACACACTGCAGCTATACACAAGAAACTATGGAAACTTGAGGATATCAGAAACTCAACTTTCTGTGTAATTTCTTACGTTGAAGCTGTATCACATGTAAGTCACCATTGTGTAGTGAATGTTTTAATTAACATTAATCTCATACACAAGTACGCTTTCTAATGATAGTCTGTGCTGTATTCTGCTGTCTACAGCCTCCTGTCTAGCCTGTTTAGAATACAGATATTCCTCCATACCACAATGTTAAATTGTCCAGATCTTCTTTCCCGACTTTTACCCCTCCAGTTGTACTTTTGTCATATCATGTTCCTGTTCCCTTCCTCATAATGCGCTGTAACAGTGTGGAATGAAACTATGTCATACAGACATACAAGAACACAGACATACAAGAACACAGACATACAAGAACACAGACATACAAGAACACAGACATACAAGAACACAGACATACAAGAACACAGACATACAAGAACACAGACATACAAGAACACAGACATACAAGAACACAGAAATACAAGAACACACACATACAAGAACACAGACATACAAGAACACAGACATGCAAGAACACAGACATACAAGAACACATAATCATAAGAACACAGACATACAAGAACACACACATACAAGAACACAGACATACAAGAACACAGACATACAAGAACACAGACATACAAGAACACAGACATACAAGAACTCAGTCATACAAGAACACAGACATACAAGAACACAGACATACAAGAACACAGACATACAAGAACACAGACATACAAGAACACAGACATACAAGAACACAGACATACAAGAACACATAATCATAAGGACACACACATACAAGAACACAGACATACAAGAACACAGACATACAAGAACTCAGTCATACAAGAACACAGACATACAAGAACACAGACATGCAAGAACACAGACATGCAAGAACACAGACATGCAAGAACACATAATCATAAGAACACAGACATACAAGAACACAGACATACAAGAACACAGACATACAAGAACACAGACATACAAGAACACAGACATACAAGAACACAGACATACAAGAACACAGACATACAAGAACACAGACATGCAAGAACACATAATCATAAGAACACAGACATACAAGAACACAGACATACAAGAACACAGACATACAAGAACACAGACATACAAGAACACAGACATGCAAGAACACAGACATGCAAGAACACAGACATGCAAGAACTCAGTCATACAAGAACACAGACATACAAGAACACAGACATACAAGAACACAGACATACAAGAACACAGACATACAAGAACACAGAATTAAACGAACACGTACCAAAAGAAACTACATTGCACAGACATACAAGAAACAACTACAGTGGAGTCTGGATAAGTAGAAATCGCACGGTTGAAGGAATTTGTTCTACTTATCCGAAATTCTACTTATCCAGACTGCACACATATTAACACTAATTTACACTAATACCATGCAGTAGCATTGAGTAAAATGATTGTACCACTTAGGAAACACAGGCAGTGAACAAATAAATAGCAATACAATATCAGAAATGTTGAAATGTTTAATTTTGAAAATTTCCTAATTAATTAAAGAGAAAGTCTGTGATTTATCTTCCCATTGCCTGTTTAAAGGCACAAAATGGTGAGACTGCATCATCTTAACATCCATTCTGCATCATGTAAATGTCAATTTTGTCAATTGATGCCAAAATATCTGCCTGCGATACATGTTGTGCTTGCAGCCCACAGTCATCCTCATCATCAGTCAGGGCTGGAAGGGTTTGTTGGTTGAATGACTGCCGTACATCATAGCCCTATAATATCAGTGCTTGAAAGAGTGGTACTAGTAGAAACATCATTGTCAATGTTCACAAACTCCTCTGGGTCAATCTTCAGCTCTTTATACAATCTAGCAAGTAATGGCCCCACTGAAATGTCATTAACATTGCTCTCACTGCTCGCAGAATTATGTTTAGCTAAAGCAGGTCTGAGCACGTCTTCTATCCATGAGTGAGTCGTTGCTTCGTCGACTGACTTTCTCTCCACACACATTCTTGTAAGTGATGCAATGTCATTTTTGGAAACGATCCAACCAGCCAGCACTACAATTCCAATCTGTCTGACCTCCAAGACGTGCACATTCTTCTGCTTTCGCAATAAGTAAAGGCCCATTTACTGGTACATTTGCCGATCTAATCACAGTGAATCATTTTAAAAGGGCAGCATGAACAAAATCGCACGCAGCAGTTCTTCTAGCTCTCCCTGTCGATTTGACATTCGAAAAACAATTGTTTGTTGCGGTCTTTATGCTTTAAAATGCCGGAAAGTGTCGATGTTGGAATACCATTTTCTCTAGCTATATCCACTTTCTTTTCCCCACTATGTTCGACCTCTTCCAACAGCTCAATCTTTCTTTTTACAAAGTTTTAAGCTTTCGTCCACTAGCAGCCATTGTTGACATGTAGCAACACATTATGTGTGAGATTGTTCTCCGGGCTGGCTAAAATTACACATTCTTTCGCGAAACAATTTTTTTTTGGTGGGGGGGGGGGGGGGGGGGGGGGGGCTGTGAAATGAACAGTTCGACATAAACGTGGACATTTATATAGTCGGTAATTCATGTTTATGTTCGACTAATCCAAAAATTCGAGTTAACCAAATTTGACTTATCAGGAAGTTTTATACAGTTATCAGTTATCAGTTGGGGTATCTTCATTGCACTCCGTACCATTAATATTGGGACTCATCACTGGTTGTTGAAGATGAGGACGTAGCATGTATGAGAATGTCCCGAGTGTGGTGATGTTGGTTCTTGATTCAACATAACACAACTCAACACAACATAAATCAACACAACTCAACACAACACAACATAACATAATTCAATACAACTCAACTCATCATAACATAACTCAACACAACACAACATAACATAATTCAACACAACTCAACACAACACAGCTCAACACAGCATAACACAACACAACAAAACTCACCTCAACACAACATAACTCAACTCAAAACAACATAACACAACACAACACAACATAACTCAACACAACTCAATTCAACACAACATAACTAACTCAACACAACATAACACAACATAACACAACTCAACACAACATAATTCAACACAACTCAACACAACATAACACAACACAACTTAACACAAAATAACACAACACAACTCAACACAACATAACACAACTCAACACAACACAACATAACTCAACACAACTCAACTCAACACAACATAACTCAACACAACTCAACACAACTCAATACAGCTCAACATAACATAATACAACACAACACAACATAACATAATTCAACACAACTCAACACAACATAACAACACAACTCAACACAACATAACACAACTCAACTAAACACAACTCAACACAACATAACTCAACACAACATAACTCAACACAACATAACACAACTCAACACAACATAACACAACTCAACACAACACAACACAACTCAACACAACATAACTCAATACAGCTCAACATAACATAACTCAACACAACACAACATAACATAATACAACACAACTCAACACAACATAACACAACTCAACATAACACATCATAACACAACACAACTCAATTCAACACAACATAACACAAATCAACTCAACACAACATAACACAACTCAACAAAACACAACATAACTCAACACAACTCAACACAACATAACTCAACATAACTCAACACAACGTAACACAACTCAACACAGCATAACACAACTCAACTCAACATAACACAACTCAACATAACTCAACTCAACACAGCATAACACAACTTAACTCAACATAACACAACTCAACTCAACACAACATAACTCAACACAACTCAATACAACATAACTCAACACAACACAACATAACACAACTCAACTCAACATAACTCAACACAACATAACTCAACACAACTCAACACAACATAACTCAACACAACTCAATTCAACACAACATAACTAACTCAACACAACATAACACAACACAACTCAACACAACATAATTCAACACAACTCAACACAACATAACACAACTCAACACAACTCATCTCCACACACATAACACAACTCAACTCAACATAACTCAACAAACTCAACTCAACACAACATAACTCAACACAACTCAACACAACATAACACAACTCAACATAACACAACTCAACTCAACACAACATAACACAACTCAACACAACATAACTCAATACAGTTCAACATAACATTACATAACTCAACACAACACAACATAATTCAACATAACACAACACAACACAACTCGACTCAACACAACATAACTCAACACAACTCAACTCAATACAACATAACACAACACAACACAACATAACTCAACAAAACATACAGGAATATTGGGGATTATCCTCAGGTTGAGCTGGTGAGAACTGCTGACAGCATGGCGCAGTGGAGTCAGGGGATGTTCTGACTCAAACATGTAATCTTCACACTGACTCCATTGATGTTCAGGATGATGATGATGATGATGATGATTATGATGATTATGATGATGTGGATGATGACGAGAGAAATATGCAAATGATAATAAACAAGTAAGAAGAAGAAGAAGAAGAAGAAGCAGAGAAGAAGAAGAAGAAGAAGAAGAAGAAGAAGAAGAAGAAGAAGAAGAAGAAGAAGAAGAAGAAGAAGAAGAAGAAGAAGGGAAAATAAGGAAGTCTGCATATGCATGAGAGATAAACAAGGTAAAGAGCGTAAAGTGGACGTGCAATTTGCTAAGTAATAACTTGTCAACACAACAAACAAAGATGCAAAGATGATATGACACACAATAGAGAGATCCTGACAGATGACACGTCACACAACAGACAGATCCTGACAGATGGCTTGACAAAGTCGATAGACAAGGTCGATGGGGAGACACGGAGATCACAAATGGAGTTAACTGTGATCCCGTCAACAGTCAACAGTGGACCGGTCCCAGGTGGCAGCAGCGGGCCGGCGCACGGAAACTTGCCCTGGATGTGAGTACAGGACCATCCACTCCACACCTGCTCCTCTGACCTTTGACTGACACCATCGAGAAACACACGGTCAAGGACTCTTGTACATGTCCTGAGGTTACTGTGTATATAGTGCCAACTTCCTGTGTTTATCGAGCAGACGGCATGGTACTAGATGATGGTCTGTTCACGGGAAGGTCTAATGCCAGCCTTCAGCGTTCAGTGCGGCAGGGACAGACTGGTATTGGCCACCCAGTGGTCCCTGCACTCCTGCCTACACATGCGATGGACCCAGCATTCTGTGTACTCACGGCACATTCCTTCTAGGGGTCGTGTTTTTGTTTTTACATAGCTAGGCGAATATTAATAACATCAACAATAGGCCTACTGACTTGATTAAAGTGTCAGACAAGAGAGGGGGCAGGAGATTAATGGTCACCAGTGTCTGCTCCAGACCAGCCATCTGTAGAAGGAGAACAGGTCAAGTGTTGTCGGGCATCAGTACCTGCGGGCGGGCATCAGTACATGCTAGAGAGGGTATCAGCACCTGCTGGAGGGTATCAGCACCTGCTGGAGGGTATCAGTACCTGCTGGAGGGTATCAGTACTTGCTGGAGGGTATCAGTACCTGCTGGAGGGTATCAGTACCTGCTGGAGGGTATCAGTACTTGCTGGAGGGTATCAGTACCTGCTGGAGGGTATCAGTACCTGCTGGAGGGTATCAGTACTTGCTGGTGTCAACATCTCTTTAGACCTGTTCCTAATTCATTAGGCGTTAGATATTCATGCATACGAAAATATAGCTTGCTATCCTTTCCAGCGAATTTCTTCTTTCGAGGGGCGTCTGTAATCCGCCGCATGAAAGAAGCCTTTGTGCCTGTACATGAGTGGATGCGACGTGTGGCCAAGTGCTCTGGTATGACGTGTAACCAAGTGCTCTGGTATATAAGTGGATGCGACGTGTGGCCAAGTGCTCTGGTATATGGATAACACTACAAGCATCATTTTGCTACAATCTGATGGCTGTAGATTTCACTTCTATACAAATAAAACCATTTGCCAGACGACAGTTCTGACAAGCTTGGTGGTTCTCTACACGGCATGACGCAGTCGACCTGCATATGTGCTGCAGCATCTGGCCAGAAGGTGCGAGAGTAATCAGGGCTGTAGTTGAGCAGCCCACCTATAAACTGACTGGGTGTCTGCAGCCAAGCTTGTGCCAAATCCCGGCTATTTATTGCCAAGGTTAGGCTTTTTTCTGTCTCTTTTGTTTACCAGAGTTGACTTCCTGAGATGCTCTGTTGGCTCCGTGACGTAGTTTATCTGCAGACGATTCTGTAGCGAGTGCTGTGTAACAGTCGATGGTGTTCGTCGGGTGGATGGGGGTGGGCTTAAGTGTTCTTCGGGTTGTTGGGGTAGGCTTAGGTGTTCTTCGGGTGGATGGGTGTGGGCTTAGATGAAGACTTGAGTGCTGTTATTGCTCCCACGCAGTGTGGATGCCGGATAGATGTTTCAAAGTTGTATAACCTCACCTCGAAACTGACCGGTGTCCTTGTGGTGTTCGGTTGCAGGCCCTCGAGTTGTATGCGTGTATGCGTGTATAAGAGAGAGAAAGAGAGCGAGAGAGAGAGAGAGATAGTGTGTGCATGAGAGAGATATAGATAGAGAGAGACAGAGAGAGCGAGCGAGCGAGAGAGAGAGAGAGAGAGAGAGAGAGAGAGAGAGAGAGAGAGAGAGAGAGAGAGAGAGAGAGAGAGAGAGAGAGAGAGAGGGAGGATTTACACATTAATCATCTTGTTCCAATATATCAATAGACTAACAGTTCTCAGTAACAATATATCAATATAATAAAAGATGTCAGTAACAATATATCAATATAATAAAAGTTATCAGTAACAATATATCACTATAGTAAAAAAGTTGTTAGTAACAATATATCAATAGACTAAAAGTTGTCAGTAACAATATATCAATATAATAAAAGTTTTCAGTAACAATATATCAATATAATAAAAGTTGTCAGTAACAATATATCAACAGACTAAAAGTTTTCAGTAAAAATATATCAATATAATATAAGTTGTCAGTAACAATATATCAATATACTAAAAGTTGTCTGTAACAATATATCAATATAATAAAAGTTGTCAGTAACAATATTTCAATAGACCAAAAGTTATCAGTAACAATATATCAATATAATAAAAACTGTCTCTAACAATATATCAATAGACTAGAGTCAGTAGCAATATACTATAGAATAGAGGATGTCAGTAACAATATATATCAGTAGACTAGGGGTTGTCAGAAACAATACATACATAGACTAGAGGTTGACAGTGACAATATATCAATAGATTAGAGGTTGTCATTAGTCATTTGTCATTATCAACAGACTAAAAGGTGTCGGGAATAATATGTTAATAGACTAAACGTTGTCGGTAATAATATATCAACAGACTAAACGTTGTCAATAACAAAATATCAATCGACTAGCGGTTGTCGGTAACAATATATCAATAGATTAGAGATCGTCTGTAAAAATATATCTTTAGAATAGTAGTTGTCCCTAAAAATGTAACATCATCATCATGTGGCAGCTTGTTTGTACAACTTTGCTGTCATGATTGGCGGCCGACATCTGTCTCCACCCCTCGTTCATCCTCATGCTGTCATGATTGGCGGCCGACATCTGTCTCCACCCCTCGTTCATCCTCATGTTGTCATGATTGGCGGCCGACATCTGTCTCCACCCCTCGTTCACCCTCATGCTGTCATGATTGGCGGCCGACATCTGTCTCCACCCCTCGTTCATCCTCATGCTGTCATGATTGGCGGCCGACATCTGTCTCCATCCCTCGTTCATCCTCATGCTGTCATGATTGGCGGCCGACATCTGTCTCCATCCCTCGTTCATCCTCATGCTGTCATAATTGGCGGCTGACATCTGTCTCCATCCCTCGTTCATCCTCATGTGCCAGGTGTCCACAATGTCATGTTGTTAGACCTGTCCGCGGTCTGGGCATGTGTCTAGAGCCGTCAGACGTCTGGGCATGTGTCTAGAGCTGTCCCCTGTCTGGGCATGTGTCTAGAGCCGTCACCCGTCTGGGCATGTGTCTAGAGCTGTCCCCTGTCTGGGCATGTGTCTAGAGCTGTCACCCGTCTGGGCATGTGTCTAGAGCTGTCCCCTGTCTGGGCATGTGTCTAGAGCTGTCACCCGTCTGGGCATGTGTCTAGAGCTGTCACCCGTCTGGGCATGTGTCTAGAGCTGTCGCCCGTCTGGGCATGTGGCTAGAGCTGTCGCCCGTCTGGGCATGTGTCTAGAGCTGTCACCCGTCTGGGCATGTGTCTAGAGCTGTCGCCCGTCTGGGCATGTGGCTAGAGCTGTCGCCCGTCTGGGCATGTGTCTAGAGCTGTCCACAGTTTGGACATGTGCCCTACCTGTGTCTGACGCTGCCCGCTTTCCATATCGGAGTTGGGGGGATGATTGCCTCAGAAACTAACGGTGTTTGTAGAAATGCCCAGCGCTATGCTGGGATTCGAACTAGTTAGCTCGAGAGCCTTAATCAGACATCGAAACCTGTCAGCCACGCGGGAAGAGGATGATATAACACACACACACACACACACACACGCACACACACGCACACACACACACTCAGACACACACACACGCACATTCACACACACACATTCACACACACACACGAACACACACACACACACACACAAACACACGAACACACACACACACACAAACACACGAACACACACACACACATATGAGCAGTCGGATAAAGTTATTTTTTGAGTTAGCACAAAATAACTTTATCCGATGAACAGAGCGGAACCAATAAAACCAGTATGAACTAGGACTAACAGTCCACGCGACCACGGCTGTCAACAATAACCACCGTTGAAGAAGCAGGTTAAACAAGACCGAAATTGGATTTTTTTTTTTTTTTTGTGGAATTGGAATTGTACCCTTTAGAATAAGTCAGACATATATGAGCACTAGACACTCGACCATCAGCGACTGGGTCTAGGATGTTTGATTGAGAAAACTGTGTACACTAGACACTCGACCATCAGCGACTGTGTCTAGGATGTTTGATTGAGAAAACTGTTTACTCAGCCGTATTTCCTGACGCCGTGATTACATGCAGATTGTGGCTGCCATCAGATTGATTCGCCGTGTGATTATAGCAATCATGTGGTCGTAATTATCGCCCCAGCGCCCTGGACCTTCTTCTTCTTTCGTTCGCTTGAAATATGTCTATATCTGCAATGTCGTCTCTTGCATGAATTGAACTGTTTTTTTCAGTTCACACAGTGGTCCATAGAGTTTATCTTCCACTGTCGTCTCTCTAGGCCAGAAGGTTTGCCTAGATATGTTATATTTTGGGCAGTCTTGGAGTATGTGCTCTGCTGTCTGCGACGCCAATCCACATGTGCACATGGCTGTTTCACCAATCTTGAATTTTGTATACATGTGGTTGCGTAATCTATTGTGTCCTGTTCTGAGGCGCAGAATAATGACTTGTTCTGGTCTGTCCATAATGTGGTAGTCATCTTGAGCAGGTTTTGGTGGCTTTCTGACTGATTTGATCATTCTTTTCTTTTGGTGGTATGTAACGGGCACATCAAGCTGTTCTTCTTTGGCTCCTTCCTTAGCCAATTGATCAGCTCTGTCGTTTCCGGGTACTCCACAGTGGGATGGTATCCACTGTATGGTGACTTTATGCTGACTGCTAAGTTCAGAAAGTAGTGTCCTTAGTACTGGCAATTTCCCAGAGAGGAGCGCCTCGAGTACTGATTTTGCATCTGTTAGTAGCACCACAGGTTGAGTACCATTGCTGTTATTTAGTAATTTCTCTGTTGCTATCTTGATTGCCTCAATTTCGGCATCATAGTTATGGCAGTACTTTCCTGTGGGTACTCTGGCTGTGTCCCTAGTATTATTTGGGTATTCTATGTACACTCCCGCTCCTCCATTTCGAACAGCATTTTGTGCTGACCCATCTGTGTAGACTCGGATCCAGAGGTCCTGTGGGTATTCTTCATCAAGGAAGCTGAGAGTGGCTGTTCTGCGCTGCACACTGTTCTGTTCTTCCTTGTCAAGTATTCCTCTCACTTTAGTCTGGATTTGTAACGATAGTCTATGCTCATCTTTCCATGGAGTTCGCTCTGGAATAGTTGTTAGGGGGATACCAACTGTGGGCAAATCAGTGGTTTCTCTGCAGAGTCGTTTGGCCTGGTGGATAAAACTACTTCTTTTCAACCGCCCCATAGCTAGGTTTTCAAATCTGTTCTTCATAGGGTGGCCTGGCAAGCTGAGGAACTTTTCTGCTTGTATTAGCGTTTTCGTATCTCTGCGCTCACTCAGTGCCTGTGTCCTCCCCATCTTCTCCATTTCCACTATAGGGGTTGATCTCATCCCTCCTGTGGTGACTCTAAGTGCTTGATTTTGCACCTTGTCCAGCTCTTGTAGTGTGGTATTTGATGCTGAACACCACGCAGTTGACCCATATTCCAGGTGTGGTCGTATGCTCTGTTGGTAAACTTTGCTAAGTATTTTCGTACTGGCTCCCCATGTGGTTCCACTTAGCTTTCTCAGGATGGCTATTTTCCTTCTGGCTTTTGCTACTGCTTTGTTGATGTGCTTTCTCCATGTCAGCTTGCCATCAAATGTTACTCCAAGGTATGTTGGTTCTTTATCTTCTCTTAGGGGTGTTCCATTTATCTGGATGATCCCTGCCTTTTGTTTTGGAGAGAGGGTAAATAGGGTTGTGCTGCACTTGTCAGTGTTTATGCTGACACACCATCTATTTGCCCATACAGCAAATGTATCTACAGCTCTTTGTAGCAATCTGGTGGCCACTGATGCATATTCATTTGTGCTCCATAGAACCAGGTCATCGGCGTACATTGCCGCTTTAATTCCATGCGGTAGGTGAGCAACAAGATCATTGATGAAGATTAGAAAAAGTGTGGGGGACAAGACTCCGCCCTGGGGGACACCGTGACGCAGTAGTACTTTCTTGCTCTTGAGTCCGTCTATCTGTACTCGGGCTCTTCTGTTGTGCAAGTATGCTTTCACCCATTTGTACATTCTTCCATTGACTTTGCAGTTTCTCAGTTTCTTCATCAGACCTTCTTTCCAGACTTTGTCAAAGGCTTTCTTCAGATCTATCCATGCCGCAAGCACCAGCTTCTTCTCTTGGAATGCATCCTCAATTTCTTGAGAGAGGTAGGTTGTCTGATCTTCCGTAGAGTAGCACTGCCTAAAGCCAGCCTGCTGTGGCACAAGGATGTTTTTACTTTCAATGTACCACTGCAGTCTGTGATTGATGATGCGCTCCAGTGTTTTGCAGAGACAGCTGGTGAGGCTAATTGGTCTGTAGCTAGAGGCAATGGAACCATCTTTCCCTGATTTTAGGAGGGGTATCATGATTGCTTCTCTCCAGGCTTGTGGAACACTGCCTAAGGTCCAGCTGTTATTGAAGATCTGCAACAGCTTTGTTTTGGCCTCTGTTCCTAGGTTCCTGATCATTTCATTGGAGATACCATCAGCTCCTGGTGACTTTCTCATTTTCAGTTTTGATATGGCTAGCTCCAGTTCGCTGATTGTGATGGGTGCCTCCAGAATTTCATGTACTATTTCCTTCTGTCCTGTATGTTGTCGTTTCTCTCGAATCTCTTGTTGTTTCTCTGGACTAATTTTGATATTGCTATCTTGTGCGAACGAGTCCGCAAAATGGTCAGCTGCTTGCTTTCTTTTTAAGATTTTTCCATCTTTATGTAGTGCAATTTTTGAGTTTCTCCCTGTGCCCTCGTCATTAAGCTGTTTTATTAGCTTCCACAATTTCCTTGTGTCTCTTTCAAAGTTCAGAGACTCTGTTTTCTCCTGCCAGCTTTTCCGTCTAGCCTGCAGCTTGGCCCTTTGAAATTTGGCTTTTGCATGCTGGAATTTATTGTGGTGCTCTTGGCTGGGTGTGGCCTCTGCTTGCTTTCTACACACTTCAACGTCATTATGCAACTGTTCCAGTTCACTACTCCAGTAGGGGCCCTGGACCTGAAACATTCGACCCGTCAATCTCCGCATTAAACAGCCGCTCTCATACACGGACAAAGACAAGTGACGTGGAGGTCCTTTAAATCATCCCTTGATTCCGTTAAACGCCGCAACCTGAAGAGTCACATTGGGCCACTGATTGCGTTTGTGTCTGGCTGTGTTTATTGTCGTGTGTTGTGGTGTTGGCATACATGTGACTATGTCGTGGCTGTGGTGTTATCATACATGTGACTATGTCGTGGCTGTGGTGTTATCATACATGTGACTATGTCGTGGCTGTGGTGTTATCATACATGTGACTATGTCGTGTGCCGTGGTGTTGGCATACATGTGACTATGTCGTGGCTGTGGTGTTATCATACCTGTGACTATATCGTGGCTGTGGTGTTGGCATACTTGTGACTATGTCGTGTGCCGTGGTGTTGGCATACATGTGACTATGTCGTGGCTGTGGTGTTATCATACATGTGACTATGTCGTGGCTGTGGTGTTATCATACATGTGACTATGTGGTGGCTGTGGTGTTATCATACATGTGACTATGTCGTGGCTGTGGTGTTATCATACATGTGACTATGTCGTGGCTGTGGTGTTATCATACATGTGACTATGTCGTGGCTGTGGTGTTATCATACATGTGACTATGTCGTGGCTGTGGTGTTATCATACATGTGACTATGTCGTGGCTGTGGTGTTGGTATACATGTGACTATGTCGTGGCTGTGGTGTTATCATACATGTGACTATGTCGTGGCTGTGGTGCTATCATACATGTGACAATGGCGTGGCTGTGGTGTTATCATACATGTGACTATGTCGTGGCTGTGGTGTTATCATACATGTGACTATATCGTGGCTGTGGTGTTATCATACATGTGACTATGTCGTGGCTGTGGTGTTATCATACATGTGACTATGTTGTGTGTCGTGGCTGTGGTGTTATCATACCTGTGACTATATCGTGGCTGTGGTGTTATCATACATGTGACAATGTCGTGGCTGTGGTGTTATCATACATGTGACTATATCGTGGCTGTGGTGTTATCATACATGTGACTATATCGTGGCTGTGGTGTTATCATACATGTGACTATATCGTGGCTGTGGTGTTATCATACATGTGACTATGTCGTGGCTGTGGTGTTATCATACATGTGACTATGTTGTGTGTCGTGGCTGTGGTGTTATCATACATGTGACTATATCGTGGGTGTGGTGTTATCATACATGTGACTATGTTGTGGCTGTGGTGTTATCATACATGTGACTATGTCGTGGCTGTGGTGTTATCATACATGTGACTATGTCGTGGCTGTGGTGTTATCATACATGTGACTATGTCGTGGCTGTGGTGTTATCATACATGTGACTATGTCGTGGCTGTGGTGTTGGCATACATGTGACTATGTCGTGTGCCGTGGTGTTGGCATACATGTGACTATGTCGTGGCTGTGGTGTTATCATACATGTGACTATGTCGTGGCTGTGGTGTTATCATACATGTGACTATGTCGTGGCTGTGGTGTTATCATACATGTGACAATGGCGTGGCTGTGGTGTTATCATACATGTGATTATATCGTGGCTGTGGTGTTATCATACATGTGACTATATCGTGGCTGTGGTGTTATCATACATGTGACTATGTCGTGGCTGTGGTGTTATCATACATGTGACTATGTTGTGTGTCGTGGCTGTGGTGTTATCATACCTGTGACTATATCGTGGGTGTGGTGTTATCATACATGTGACTATGTTGTGGCTGTGGTGTTATCATACATGTGACTATGTCGTGGCTGTGGTGTTATCATACATGTGACTATATCGTGGCTATGGTGTTATCATACATGTGACTATGTCGTGGCTGTGGTGTTATCATACATGTGACTATGTCGTGGCTGTGGTGTTGGCATACATGTGACTATGTCGTGGCTGTGGTGTTGGCATACATGTGACTATATCGTGGCTGTGGTGTTATCATACATGTGACTATATCGTGGCTGTGGTGTTATCATACATGTGACTATGTCGTGGCTGTGGTGCTATCATACATGTGACTATGTCGTGGCTGTGGTGATGGCATACATGTGACTATGTCGTGGCTGTGGTGTTATCATACATGTGACTATGTCGTGGCTGTGGTGTTATCATACATGTGACTATATCGTGGCTGTGGTGTTATCATACATGTGACTATGTTGTGTGTCGTGGCTGTGGTGTTATCATACCTGTGACTATATGACTCTTTCAAAGTTCAGAGACTCTGTTTTCTCCTGCCAGCTTTTCCGTCTAGCCTGCAGCTTGGCCCTTTGAAATTTGGCTTTTGCATGCTGGAATTTATTGTGGTGCTCTTGGCTGGGTGTGGCCTCTGCTTGCTTTCTACACACTTCAACGTCATTATGCAACTGTTCCAGTTCACTACTCCAGTAGGGGCCCTGGACCTGAAACATTCGACCCGTCAATCTCCGCATTAAACAGCCGCTCTCATACACGGACAAAGACAAGTGACGTGGAGGTCCTTTAAATCATCCCTTGATTCCGTTAAACGCCGCAACCTGAAGAGTCACATTGGGCCACTGATTGCGTTTGTGTCTGGCTGTGTTTATTGTCGTGTGTTGTGGTGTTGGCATACATGTGACTATGTCGTGGCTGTGGTGTTATCATACATGTGACTATGTCGTGGCTGTGGTGTTATCATACATGTGACTATGTCGTGGCTGTGGTGTTATCATACATGTGACTATGTCGTGTGCCGTGGTGTTGGCATACATGTGACTATGTCGTGGCTGTGGTGTTATCATACCTGTGACTATATCGTGGCTGTGGTGTTGGCATACTTGTGACTATGTCGTGTGCCGTGGTGTTGGCATACATGTGACTATGTCGTGGCTGTGGTGTTATCATACATGTGACTATGTCGTGGCTGTGGTGTTATCATACATGTGACTATGTGGTGGCTGTGGTGTTATCATACATGTGACTATGTCGTGGCTGTGGTGTTATCATACATGTGACTATGTCGTGGCTGTGGTGTTATCATACATGTGACTATGTCGTGGCTGTGGTGTTATCATACATGTGACTATGTCGTGGCTGTGGTGTTATCATACATGTGACTATGTCGTGGCTGTGGTGTTGGTATACATGTGACTATGTCGTGGCTGTGGTGTTATCATACATGTGACTATGTCGTGGCTGTGGTGCTATCATACATGTGACAATGGCGTGGCTGTGGTGTTATCATACATGTGACTATGTCAGTGGCTGTGGTGTTATCATACATGTGACTATATCGTGGCTGTGGTGTTATCATACATGTGACTATGTCGTGGCTGTGGTGTTATCATACATGTGACTATGTTGTGTGTCGTGGCTGTGGTGTTATCATACCTGTGACTATATCGTGGCTGTGGTGTTATCATACATGTGACAATGTCGTGGCTGTGGTGTTATCATACATGTGACTATATCGTGGCTGTGGTGTTATCATACATGTGACTATATCGTGGCTGTGGTGTTATCATACATGTGACTATATCGTGGCTGTGGTGTTATCATACATGTGACTATGTCGTGGCTGTGGTGTTATCATACATGTGACTATGTTGTGTGTCGTGGCTGTGGTGTTATCATACATGTGACTATATCGTGGGTGTGGTGTTATCATACATGTGACTATGTTGTGGCTGTGGTGTTATCATACATGTGACTATGTCGTGGCTGTGGTGTTATCATACATGTGACTATGTCGTGGCTGTGGTGTTATCATACATGTGACTATGTCGTGGCTGTGGTGTTATCATACATGTGACTATGTCGTGGCTGTGGTGTTGGCATACATGTGACTATGTCGTGTGCCGTGGTGTTGGCATACATGTGACTATGTCGTGGCTGTGGTGTTATCATACATGTGACTATGTCGTGGCTGTGGTGTTATCATACATGTGACTATGTCGTGGCTGTGGTGTTATCATACATGTGACAATGGCGTGGCTGTGGTGTTATCATACATGTGATTATATCGTGGCTGTGGTGTTATCATACATGTGACTATATCGTGGCTGTGGTGTTATCATACATGTGACTATGTCGTGGCTGTGGTGTTATCATACATGTGACTATGTTGTGTGTCGTGGCTGTGGTGTTATCATACCTGTGACTATATCGTGGGTGTGGTGTTATCATACATGTGACTATGTTGTGGCTGTGGTGTTATCATACATGTGACTATGTCGTGGCTGTGGTGTTATCATACATGTGACTATATCGTGGCTATGGTGTTATCATACATGTGACTATGTCGTGGCTGTGGTGTTATCATACATGTGACTATGTCGTGGCTGTGGTGTTGGCATACATGTGACTATGTCGTGGCTGTGGTGTTGGCATACATGTGACTATATCGTGGCTGTGGTGTTATCATACATGTGACTATATCGTGGCTGTGGTGTTATCATACATGTGACTATGTCGTGGCTGTGGTGCTATCATACATGTGACTATGTCGTGGCTGTGGTGATGGCATACATGTGACTATGTCGTGGCTGTGGTGTTATCATACATGTGACTATGTCGTGGCTGTGGTGTTATCATACATGTGACTATATCGTGGCTGTGGTGTTATCATACATGTGACTATGTTGTGTGTCGTGGCTGTGGTGTTATCATACCTGTGACTATATCGTGGCTGTGGTGTTATCATACATGTGACTATATCGTGGCTGTGGTGTTATCATACATGTGACTATATCGTGGCTGTGGTGTTATCATACATGTGACTATGTCGTGGCTGTGGTGTTATCATACATGTGACTATATCGTGGCTGTTGTGTTATCATACATGTGACAATGTCGTGGCTGTGGTGTTATCATACATGTGACAATGTCGTGGCTGTGGTGTTATCATACATGTGACTATATCGTGGCTGTGGTGTTATCATACATGTGACTATATCGTGGCTGTGGTGTTATCATAATGTGACTATGTCGTGGCTGTGGTGTTATCATACATGTGACTATGTTGTGTGTCGTGGCTGTGGTGTTATCATACCTGTGACTATATCGTGGCTGTGTTGTTATCATACATGTGACAATGTCGTGGCTGTGGTGTTATCATACATGTGACTATGTTGTGGCTGTGGTGTTATCATACATGTGACTATGTCGTGGCTGTGGTGTTATCATACATGTGACTATGTCGTGGCTGCGGTGTTATCATATATGTGACTATGTTGTGGCTGTGGTGTTATCATACATGTGACTATGTCGTGGCTGTGGTGTTATCATACATGTGACTATGTCGTGGCTGTGGTGTTATCATACATGTGACTATATCGTGGCTGTGGTGTTATCATACATGTGACTATGTCGTGGCTGTGGTGTTATCATACATGTGACTATGTCGTGGCTGTGGTGATGGCATACATGTGACTATGTCGTGGCTGTGGTGTTATCATACATGTGACTATGTCGTGACTGTGGTGTTATCATACATGTGACTATATCGTGGCTGTGGTGTTATCATACATGTGACTATATCGTGGCTGTGGTGTTATCATACATGTGACTATATCGTGGCTGTGGTGTTATCATACATGTGACTATGTCGTGGCTGTGGTGTTATCATACATGTGACTATGTCGTGGCTGTGGTGATGGCATACATGTGACTATGTGGTGGCTGTGGTGTTATCATACATGTGACTATATCGTGGCTGTGGTGTTATCATACATGTGACTATTTCGTGGCTGTGGTGTTATCATACATGTGACTATGTCGTGGCTGTGGTGATGGCGTACATGTGACTATGTCGTGGCTGTGGTGATGGCATACATGTGACTATGTCGTGGCTGTGGTGTTATCATACATGTGACTATGTCGTGTGTCGTGGCTGTGGTGTTATCATACATGTGACTATGTCGTGGCTGTGTTGTTGGCATACATGTGACTATGTCGGTGCTGTGGTGTTATCATACATGTGGCTATGTCGTGGCTGTGGTGTAATCATACATGTGACTATGTCGTGGCTGTGGTGCTATCATACATGTGACTATGTCGTGGCTGTGGTGTTATCATACATGTGACTATGTCGTGGCTGTGGTGATGGCATACATGTGACTATGTGGTGGCTGTGGTGTTATCATACATGTGACTATGTGGTGGCTGTGTTGTTATCATACATGTGACTATGTCGTGGCTGTGGTGTTATCATACATGTGACTATGTCGTGGCTGTGGTGTTATCATACATGTGACTATGTCGTGGCTGTGGTGATGGCATACATGTGACTATGTGGTGGCTGTGGTATTATCATACATGTGACTATATCGTGGCTGTGGTGTTATCATACATGTGACTATGTCGTGGCTGTGGTGTTTTCATACATGTGACTATGTCGTCTCTGTGGTGTTATCATACATGTGACTATGTCGTGGCTGTGGTGATGGCATACATGTGACTATGTGGTGGCTGTGGTGTTATCATACATGTGACTATGTGGTGGCTGTGTTGTTGGCATACATGTGACTATATCGTGGCTGTGGTGTTATCATACATGTGACTATGTCGTGGCTGTGGTGTTATCATACATGTGACTATGTCGTGGCTGTGGTGTTATCATACATGTGACTATATCGTGGCTGTGGTGTTATCATACATGTGACTGTGTTGTGTGTCCTGGCTGTGGTGTTATCATACATGTGACTGTGTTGTGTGTCCTGGCTGTGGTGTTATCATACATGTGACTGTGTTGTGTGTCCTGGCAGTGGTGTTATCATACATGTGACTATGTTGGGGCCGCACACGGTGGCAGAGGGCATTCCTCTCATAATGCTCATCATCATCATCCCCATTCACATCTTGCAGGTTCCTTGCAGAACTTGGATCCCTTCACGCCGCCCAGAAAGATTGACTAATTGATGCGTCGGTGGTTAAAGTACCCCGGTGGTTAAAGTACCCTGGTGGTTAAAGTACTCTGGTGGTTAAAGTACTACAATGGTTTAAGTACTCCAGAGGTTTAGGTACTACAATGGTTGATGTACTATGGTGGTTGAAGTACTTCAGTGGTTGAAGTACCACAGTGGATGAAGTACTCCAGTGGTTGAAGTACTTCAGTGGTTGAAGTTTTTCAGTGGTTAAAGTACTTTGATGATTTAAGTACCTCAGTGGTTGAAGTACTCCGGTGGTTGAAGTACTCCTCTGGTCGAAGTACTTCTGTGGTTCAAGTACTCCAGTGGTTGGAGTACTCAGGTGGTTGGAGTACTCAGGTGGTTGGAGTACTCCAGTTGTTGGAGTACTCAGGTGGTTGAAGTACTCCAGTGGTTGAAGTACTCAGGTGGGTGAAGTACTCAGGTGGTTGGAGTACTCCAGTGGTTGAAGTACTCAGGTGGTTGAAGTACTCAGGTAGTTGAAGTACTCAGGTGGCTGAAGTACTCCAGTTGTTGGAGTACTCAGGTGGTTAAAGTACTCCAGTGGTCGGAGTACTCAGGTGGTTGAAGTACTCAGGTAATTGAAGTACTCAGGTGGCTGAAGTACTCAGGTGGTTGGAGTACTCAGGTGGTTGAAGTACTCAGGTGGTTGAATTACTGAAGTGGTTGTAGTACTCAGGTGGTTGAAGTAGTCAGGTGGTTTATCTGGTAAAGGCGGACACAGGACATTGCAGATACTGTAGGCATGAAGTTGCATGATTCAAGGGTTGACCCGGACATTACAGGTACTGTATGCATGAAGTTGCATGATTCAAGGGTTGACCCGGACATTACAGATACTGTAGGCGTCAAGTTGCATGATTCAAGGGTTGACCCGGACACTACAGATACTGTAGGCATGAAGTTGCATGATTCAAGGGTTGACCCGAACATTACAGATACTGTAGGCATGAAGTTGAATGATTCAAGGGTTGACCCGGACATTACAGTTACTGTAGGTATGAAGTTGCATGATTCAAGGCTTGACCCGGACATTACAGTTACTGTAGGCATGAAGTTGCATGATTCAAGGGTTGACCCGGACATTACAGTTACTGTAGGTATGAAGTTGCATGATTCAAGGGTTGACCCGGACATTACAGATACTGTAGGCATGAAGCTGCATGATTCAAGGGTTGACCCGGACATTACAGATACTGTAGGCATGAAGTTGCATGATTCAAGGGTTGACCCGGACATTACAGATACTGTAGGCATGAAGTTGCATGATTCAAGGGTTGACCCGGACATTACAGATACTGTAGGCATGAAGTTGCATGATTCAAGGGTTGACCCGGACATTACAGATACTGTAGGCATGAAGTTGCATGATTCAAGGGTTGACCCGGACATTACAGAAATTGTAGGTATGAAGTTGCAGGAGGCAGAGGAACTGGCAACCGATTGATATTGTTTTCTGTGGGCCATCACGGGAGTGACTGCCACGAGTACAGTCTAAAAGGTCATAATCAAATCAATGATGTATACTGATAGAAAGGGGGGAGGGGGTGTCAACAGAAACAACTGTATTAAACACGGATGTGATACTACATGAACCATCATGCTTGATTTCTGTAAACCACAAATACAACCGCACACAAGTGGCAATGTTTCTCTTTAACACATTCCTGTAAACCACAAATACGAGGGTAAGTTAATAAGTAAGTCACAAATGGCTGTTGAAAAATAACTAAAGATGATAACAATTTGAAACCAGGTTATTTTTTGATCATGCATTGTCCCTTTATTTCTCAACATAATTTACACCAACATTGATGCACTTAGCCCATCGTTTTATCAGTCCTCCCAAACCGGCCGCATAGAACTGCGTGCTTTGTTTTCATTGACCTACTATCCCACAGAACTGTGTGACTTACTTATTAACTCACCCTCGTAACGTTTTCTACCCAGCTATGCACCGCTTTCCGGGACAAACATTTGTCAGCATAAACAGGAAACTCACCTTGGCGGGAGCCATTTCACGAATGACGCCGAAGTTGAATGTGAACGAACGAACGAACGAACGAACAGACTTTATTTTCAAAGGGTAACAAATTGGGCACGCAGGCCCGCCTTACATTCGGCCCTTCCAATCACTCATCTTTCTTTCATGAACAGTGCATAGGAAAAAAACATTTTCACATGAATTTTGTAAAAATAAACAATGCATATTACTATGTTATGAGACACATCCACCACCCACCCACACATCCCCATTCACTCCAACTCCCCCACCCAACCACACACACATACAATACATTCCCCCATCCATCCACCACATCCCTACACATCTCCCCACCCACACACACCTCTCATCCACCACACATCCCATCCACCCACACCCCAAGCACACATACATTCAATAACCCACACATCCCCCACCTACACACATCTCCCCACCCACTCACATATCCTTTACCCGTCCCATTTCCCACCAACAATCACTCACCCAATATCCTCTTCCACCCACACACCTCCAGCCACCCAACCAAACACACATTCCTCAGCCGCACACACATCTCCCCGTCAACTCACATATTCCGCACCTACCCACACACAAATTCCACACTCACCCACATAATCTCCCATCTCCCCCAGCCCACTCACTTATCCCGAGCCCACACCTACAAACATCCCCCACCATCTCCTAACCTGCACACACTCACCCACCCACATATCCTCTACCCACCCACACATCCTCTACCCACCCATCCCCCAACCAAACATCCCTTAACCACACACCCTTACTCATATACAATCACCCACCCACACATCCTATACCCAACCACACATCCTCCACCCAACCACACATCCTCCATCCACCCATTCCCCCAGCCACACATCCCTTAACCACACACCCTTACCCATATACACACACATCCCCACCCACGCACAATCTCCCCACCCATACAAACATCCCTCACACACATCCCCACCCACTAACACATTCCCCATTCACAAACACACACCTCCCATCCACGCACACACAACCCATACATTCATCCCCTCACACATCCCTAGACACACGTACTTATCCCTCAACCACTAACACCCACACATCCCTTACCCACTCATCAACACATACATCTCCTATCTACCCACCCACACTCACACATCCCAACCACCCATCTAAGCACACATCCCCCACCCTCACACACATCATTCACCCACCCACAAACCCAACCACACCTTCACCCACCCACACAAACATCATTTATCCACACCCAGCTCCCCTCCCACACAATACCACACCCACACACATCCCAAAGACACATCCCTCACCCACACACATGTCTCAACATGCATTCAACCGCTGAAGCATTAAAACTCAAACTTGAATGAATGTATGTAAGAAAAGTCGCTCACCTTGAAGACTGTTATAATTTTGAGATAAATCCTTTTATTTCGGATCTGCTCTCTTTTAGACAAAATGAACACAACACTGCGGTATCATATAACGGGGCCCTAACACGGGCACGGGACGTTATATATGTTAATACAACTTGGCCGTTCATCTAATTCTATAATTACCCAATCTCCTAAAGCATATTGCAGCTAATGTCCAACATAACTCGTTAACTCGTTGTCTATACTTGATATATGGTCCGGTCCTGAGTATGACAAGAATGCTATGTAAACAGGCGATATCCCTCAGTAACAATGCCTTGCCCTAAATGATCAAACCTTTTGTTCACGGAGCTTTCAGGGAAAACACACACAGCCGTCTTGATGTCCTTTCTCAAAGTTCTCCGTTGCTCTCTTGACGATGCTTACGTCGTCCTTAGTTTTCCCTAGTGGTCAAGTCATTCTATTGTTAGACTGGGAATCTCCTAATTCCTATTGTGTGGTGCGTGTGAGGTGACCACTATGTGGCATAATGCCCCCTCCCAGAAAAAAAAATGCTATGTCATTTTTTCCTTTCATAATCACCATATATGATACTTACAACTGTAACCATAATTTTCTTTTACCCACAACCACATGGTTCTAGAATTTACCACCTCATTAACCCTAAAAAAAAATTATAAATGCAACATAACGGGCACGCCCACCTGTCCGATCCTACGTCGAACGTCGTGTGACTGATCCTATGGAATCAGTTCAACTAATAACCTGATTATTAGTCCCTACCTTGTCCTAATGACAAGTGTGTCCTAGCTCTAGGTATTACCATGAGTTTCGGACTAGGGTAATAATGCAGATTTCCCAGTCACCATGTTAGTCGTAGTCGTTACTTGTTGTTGTATTGTCATGATATACTTAATCATTCATTTAATGGGTAGGGTGCTTGTTTGTGACTCCACCTTAACTTAACCAATATTTCCTTTGGGATTTGAACTATCATTCGATTATATCTCCTTGTTTAGCTCCTGTTATGCTGATTTATCAACATATAGATATATATAATATAAAACATATCATCTTGTCAATGTGGACCCAAAATTCATAATTAACTAAAATAAACGTTAATTATTCTTATGTAACTCTAATTACTAAACAATTAACATCACATGTCTTTCAACATCACATTTTGATACTTAAGTCTCTTTTTGACTTGTGTTCTGATTTTCCACCAGCAAGCACTTGTGTCCGTTCATAAATTTCATCCTTGCCGTGGCTCTGTTTTGAACACATATCAGATAAAATGTACCTTCACTCTATTTATAATATTTAATCTAACAAACTATATTATCATGTTGTCTATTGTCATGTTGACCTTCTAATAAGGCTTTGTATATAACTATCATTTCAATATACATATCATTATGAACTATGAACTCAATTTATAGCAACAAGAACTATAACTATATTTCAACAATTCAACTATAACTAACCAACAAGAAAATCTGCCATTCTATAATCGACTCAGAATGTCAGCAAGATTATTGTCTTTCCCAGGAATGTGACAGATGTCAAATTCGTAATCCTGTAATAATAATGACCATCTATGTATTCTCGAATTCTTCGGATGACCCGATTTGAAAATTTGTAAAGGTTTGTTATCCGAAAGAACCAGAAATTTCCTACCTAATAAGTATCTAGAAAATTTCTCAATACTTTCAATTAAAGCTAAAGCTTCTAATTCAGTAACAGCATAGTTTCTCTGAGTTTCAGATAGCTTCTTACTGAAGTAAAGAATAGGATGTAGTTTCCCTTCATGCAATTGAAGTAATACAGCTGAAATAGCATGTAAACTAGCATCCGTTTGTAAAACAAAGTCTTTTGAAATATCAGGTAATTTCAAAATAGGATATGTACTAAATAGAGTTTTTATTTGTTGTAATAACTTCTCGTGATCCTCTGTCCAAACTATCTTTGTTGGTTGACCTTTCTTTAATAGTTCTGAGAATGTTGCTGTCATATGTGCAAAATTAGGGATAAACTTTTGATAATAATTAATCAACCCTAATACACTCCTAAGTTCCTTCTTGGATGTTGGAGGTTTGATATTAAGAATCTTTGTCACAACTAATGGATCTGTTTTCCTAAATCCGTTAGAGATTCTATGACCCAGAAATTGTAACTCAGTAAACCCTATCTCAATTTACTTGGTTTAGCTTTCAACCCATGTTCTTGTATTTTCTGGAAAACTTGTTTTAGAATTCTAACATGTGTATCAATATCACAAGTATGAATACAAATATCATCCATATACGATGCTACGTTGGTAATTCCATGAAGTAATCTTCTCATCATTCTCATGAATGTACTTGGTGCATTTTGTAAACCAAATGGAAGATATTCCCATTCATATAAACCCAACGGCGTGCTAAATGCTGTAATATGCTTTGAATCTTCCTCCATCGGGAATTTGCCAATATCCTTTTGTAAGGTCAATTTTCGAAAATAGTTTCGAGTTTGCCATGGTTTCAATTAACTCATCGATATTTGGCATAGGTTCATGCATCTAGTAAAGTCAATTCATTAACTTTCCTATAATCAACACATAAATCGTAATGAACCATCTTTTTTCTTAACAATTACAACCTGGTGAACAGTAATTTGAAATTGATTTTTTTATAATTCCAGTTTTATCTAGATCTGAAATTTCTGCAGTAACTTTTTCCAAATAATGTATTGGATAGGATACTGGTTTCACTTTAACTGGGACATTTGATAATAAAGTTATTTTATGTTTAATCAGTGATTGTCTTGCCCCGGTTTATCTGAAAAAATTGAACTATATTCCTTTATTGCAGTAATAAGCTTATCTCTATCTTGTACTGATAAATCTTTACTTATCTGAATCGCTTGCCAATTACTGTCGCTATTAACTATAGGTGTTGGAATCTGTTGTTCTATCGCATCTTCTTGTTGCTCATTAATTACCCAACAAGCTGTTGCTATCCTATGAGGAATTTGTTGTGTCACTTGACCTGCGTTATCCACACGTTGAATATATGGTTTCAACATATTAATATGAAAAATCTTATGTTTGCCATTCACATCAATACGATAATCAACATCGCTAATTTTCTTAATTACCTTAAATGGACCTTGCCATGAAGTAACCAGACAATCTCGAGGATCAGGTAATAATAACCAAACCTCTTCTTCTTCTTTCAAGACTATTGTCTTGGCGTTCCTATTACCATACTGTCTGTATCTTTCTCCAGCTTTATCCAGTGCAGATTTTGCAATCTGACAAGCTGTGATAATTTTATCTCTTAATTGTGTGACCATTTCATATGCATCTCTTTTCGGATGATCATATGTTTTATTTGTGAGTAAATCATTATATATTAATAATGGACCTCTTGGATTAGCTCCATATACCAATTCGAATGGAAAAACCCTGTACTAAATTGTGGTACCTCTCGGTATGCAAATAATACAGCTGGTAATAAAATATCCCAATCTTTTGGTCTTTCTGCAGCTACTTTTGCCAGAGTTCGCTTAAGAACTCCGTTGTAATTCTCATTCACCCCATTCGTCATCGGGTGCCAAGGTGAACTAAATACTTGTGGAATTCCAAGTATCTTCATTGCCTCTTGAGTAGCCGTTGATATGAATTGACTACCTCTATCTGATAATATACAACCAGGAAATCCTATTCTGCTAAATATTATCAACAATGAATCTAGAATGGATCTACTTGTGATATATTTCAAAGGAATAGCCTCTGGCCAACGTGTACAAAGATCTATCATAGTTAATATAAATCTATTGCCTCGATCAGTAGTTGTATTTAGCGGACCCACAATATCTATGGCGATTTTCTGAAATGGTCGCGATGCCAAATCAGTTTTCTGAACATGCGCTTTAGGATGTTTGCCTTTTTGTGTGGTCATCTGACATAATGTACATGAGCGTACATATGTGGTAATGTCTTTGTTATACCCAGGCCAATAGAATTGCGTTAGCAATCTATTAGTGGTTTTAGCAATTCCCATATGACCAGCGAATGGAGAATCATGTGCTAATTTTAATGCCTCAGTACGATATTTCGATGGGAGTACTGTCTGAAAATACCGTGATGTACCTCTATCATATCGTCTCGATAAAATATTATTGTCTAGGAAAAATTTCCAATTACCTCTTTTACCTTGTTTTATTGGTTCAGTCAGTTTCTTAAAACAAGATTTTAGAGTAGGATCCTGTTTTTGATCTTCTGGTAAATCAGTCACTAGTCTGATATTATTTTCTAATTTGTCACTGTCTTTATCCCTTTTGTCTTGAGCTCTTGTAATTGCATTAGCTCTTGCATGATCAATTTCCCATTGCTTTGCTTCATCATGCATTAATTGTTTCGCATCTGGTATGTTACCAATCAGTAATCCGGCACATGGATTTGGTAATACTGGCTGCATTTATTGTGCCTTCGTAATATGGTGACATAATTGTAATCGTGGCAATCTTATATCTTTCTATTGTGCCACCGAATGTTCTGCACTCTACAGTTCCGCCTGTATAATCTTCTTCTTTTATCAGCTTTCGATCTACTCCGACAATCGAAGCTCCCGAATCACGAATGCACGTAGTGGGTTCACCATTTACCCATGCTTGATGGATTTTTAGTTTGCCATTTTGTATGCTAACGGCATTAGCTTCATGAATTGTGTCTATAGATTCATTACTAACATTGTCAGTTATACCTTTATTTAACTTGTCAGTCTGATCATCATACTGTTGTATGATGGCTGCGTGTGTCTCTTCTAAATCGTCTGAGTCACTACTGGAGTATATGTATGCTGTACTAGCTTCCTTCCAGGAATTTCTCATCGGACAAGACCTACTAGTGTGTCCGTACGCCCTACATGAGAAACATTTTATACTTCTTTTAAAAGAGTCATACTTATTTCTCTTCTTCGAAGTAATATCTTTAGATATGCGGAATAACCTGGATGTTTATCACACATCTCTAAGTTTCCATGTGATAATCTACAATATTGGCATATGGTGAATTGGCCTTTTCTTGGTCTTTCACCTTCTCTATTGTAAGGACTACTTCTATTGCTACCACTACTAAACTTTCTAAACTTATTGTTTCCTCTTTGAAATTTTGCACTTGCTCCTATCACTTATTCAGGTTGTGCACAGTTAGCAAAAATATCCTTATGTGCATTGAAATAAGATTCACCCTTAGTTTCCATCTCACTTAAACTTTTACATTTGTTTTCCATAAGAAATACTGACATAGGTTCTGGTATTGCAGATAACATTCTATCTCTGATAATTAAGTCTCTCACTTTCTCATAACTATCATTAATATCCGCAGCCTTACACCACTTATCAAAACTAGAAGACATTTCCGAAGCGAAATCCAGGAATGTTTGATTCGATTTCGGTGTAAGTGTTTTAAACTTAGTTCGTAAACCAGATTCATCCAAAGAAAAATGTGATAGCACACGATCGCGCATATATTTATAGTTCGTACGTAAATCCTCAGGAATTAACTCAATCACTTTCAGCGGCTCTAACGCGAGGTGACGGTGAAACAGAATTGGTACGTCCTTTTCCGGAACTTTGTAGTGCTTTACTAGCACTTCGAAATTCGTTATCCAAGAACTAACCGAATCACCTTGTTGGAAATTCCTGAATAAACCTTGGTACTTTTTCACAGGATCGTTCTGCTTAGTCAGCATTTTCTCTCGTTCGATTTCAGCTCCACGTTCCATCTCAAGCGTCTTGACCCTTAGGTTACCTTCAACCTCTTTGTCCTTCCAGAGTGTCTCTGTAGCAAGTCTCTCCCTATCAAAAGCCAATTGTTTCTCTTTAAGTTCTGCTTCAGCAACAATTTGTTTCATCTTCAAATCTGCCTCTGTAGCCATCTGTTTCTCCTTTATTTGCATCTCTATCATTAACTTCTCTTTTTCCGCATTTAATTTTTTTTCTCTAGACTCCATTCGTTCGCGTTCCAAAATTATCTCACTTTGTCTGATCGCTATCTCTTTTTCTTTCAGTTCTCTCTCAAGTTGTTTCGCTTGCTTCTCTGCTGTCAGTCTTTCCTGTCTTTCCTCCTTCTCACGTGTGGCCTGAAGTTGTCTTTCCTCTTTCTCACGTGTGGCCTGAAGTTGTCTTTCCTCTTTGTCAAGTTTCTGTTGTTCACTGAACTCAAGCTTTGCCCAATTTCGAAGCTCAGCACCAGTTAGACCAGACTTCTCACCCATTTCAAAGTAATATTGCAGCGTAGACATCTTCTCTTCTTTTCCCACCTGTAAAATGCTATCTGGCTGAAATAAATATAGTAGTAGGTAAGAGAAGAAAAGAATCGACAAGAATTGTGATATTGTCTCAACTCACTATCACTTAGATAGTAAGGTAAATCTCGTATCACCGTTGAGAAAATATAGACTCAATTAAATTTGTAGTGTAAATTCGAACACAACAAAAGAATCAATCAAATATATCTATAATGAACGAAACAGATCTAAATTATAAAATAAATATAAAGAAATATGTCTAATATACAATGTGTGTGACGCAAGACAACTACTAATCATAAGAGACGATCGACGACTGACGTAAATACATATTACTGTTTACAAACGATAACAAAATTTTATCCCCATTTTTTTTAACGGATAATGTTCCTACTATACTACTAACGTAAAGACGAGACTATAATATTGTGGTGACGCCCGCAAGATCAAAAACCAAACAAAATTAATTCGTAATGACCTGGCGCTTGTCAACCCACAAATCACTTCATGAACTAATCAAGATATCAGATATCCTTAGCCCATCAAGGCGTTCTAACCACCCGCAAATAAAATAAATAGCCTTATTATGAGTCAACATAACATCAATCAACAATGAATAACAATTACTGGCCTTTTTCCGGCTCTGTTGTACATAGATAACCGAGTAGAGTTCCTGTCGTTCAAAAATTTTGACATAGAATTGTGTCGATCAATTCATTAAGAAATTGATCCGTGGTCACCACTCGAGTATTAGTATGATTGTTGATTTCTACCCGAGAAACTGTGTCCACAATAGACTGTTGCTCCTGGCTTGAACGATAGCACAATTAATTTGTACTTTCACCCTGGACTCAGGAAGTCCGTAACCAACCCATAACACGTAGTTGGCTGTAGTGTAACGACGACGTTTGAATTTTGTTCTGCAGCCTTATTGTGATAAGTTTAGGCTGTTGTAGGTATCCGACTGAATGATGCCCACAGTGAAATCAGTAGATCTGCTTGCATCCAGTTCTGGTACATAAAGTCCAATGCGTGAACAAGCTGACTGTGTCTGGTGTCACGATGAAAAATGGTAGTTGTCAATCCGTGTGATAGTACGTCAGAGTCTTGAGGAACATGTAACGTTTCGATGCGTTTCAGATGCAGTGTAGTGTCCAGTAGTATTCTGTCACGGTGTCGTGTGCAGAGGTGTAGTGAAATTTCGTATGCGTTGATATTACAAGAGACGTGTCAATCCACAATCATGAAATGGTGTCGTTAGACGAACGAAGTGTTATTTCCATGTCCGTAAATGAGCTCAATGGTGTCCTAGTGAGGATCGCTAACATTGGAACAATGTCAATAAATAACTGAGTCATTTGCTACAGCTGTGCACTGTGTAACATCCATAAGTGTCTTTATATGTTCCTGATAATGGCATGGTAGATGTGTAGAAGTTGGTGAAGTGGTATAAATGCCGTGTGGAGGTCAGTGTCCTGTGTCTGTGTTCTATATGTGGCCTTGTCTGTGTATCTATATGTGGCCTTGTCTGTGTATCTATATGTGGCCCTTGTCTGTGTATCTATATGTGGCCTTGTCTGTGTATCTATATGTGGCCTTGTCTGTGTATCTATATGTGGCCTTGTCTGTGTATCTATATGTGGCCTTGTCTGTGTATCTATATGTGGCCTTGTCTGTGTATCTATATGTGGCCTTGTCTGTGTATCTATATGTGGCCTTGTCTGTGTATCTATATGTGGCCTTGTCTGTGTATCTATATGTGGCCTTGTCTGTGTATCTATATGTGGCCTTGTCTGTGTATCTATATGTGGCCTTGTCTGTGTATCTATATGTGGCCTTGTCTGTGTATCTATATGTGGCCTTGTCTGTGTATCTATATGTGGCCTTGTCTGTGTATCTATATGTGGCCTTGTCTGTGTATCTATATGTGTCCTGTTGTCTGTGTATCTATATGTGGCCTTGTCTGTGTATCTATATGTGGCCTTGTCTGTGTATCTATATGTGTCCTGTTGTCTGTGTATCTATATGTGGCCTTGTCTGTGTATCTATATGTGTCCTGTTGTCTGTGTATCTATATGTGGCCTTGTCTGTGTATCTATATGTGTCCTGTTGTCTGTGTATCTATATGTGGCCTTGTCTGTGTATCTATATGTGTCCTTGTCTGTGTATCTATATGTGGCCTTGTCTGTGTATCTATATGTGGCCTTGTCTGTGTATCTATATGTGGCCTGTTGTCTGTGTATCTATATGTGGCCTTGTCTGTGTATCTATATGTGGCCTTGTCTGTGTATCTATATGTGGCCTTGTCTGTGTATCTATATGTGTCCTGTTGTCTGTGTATCTATATGTGGCCTTGTCTGTGTATCTATATGTGTCCTGTTGTCTGTGTATCTATATGTGGCCTTGTCTGTGTATCTATATGTGTCCTGTTGTCTGTGTATCTATATGTGGCCTTGTCTGTGTATCTATATGTGTCCTGTTGTCTGTGTATCTATATGTGGCCTTGTCTGTGTATCTATATGTGTCCTGTTGTCTGTGTATCTATATGTGGCCTTGTCTGTGTATCTATATGTGGCCTTGTCTGTGTATCTATATGTGGCCTTGTCTGTGTATCTATATGTGGCCTTGTCTGTGTATCTATATGTGGCCTTGTCTGTGTATCTATATGTGGCCTTGTCTGTGTATCTATATGTGGCCTTGTCTGTGTATCTATATGTGGCCTTGTCTGTGTATCTATATGTGGCCTTGTCTGTGTATCTATATGTGGCCTTGTCTGTGTATCTATATGTGGCCTTGTCTGTGTATCTATATGTGGCCTTGTCTGTGTATCTATATGTGGCCTTGTCTGTGTATCTATATGTGGCCTTGTCTGTGTATCTATATGTGGCCTTGTCTGTGTATCTATATGTGGCCTTGTCTGTGTATCTATATGTGGCCTTGTCTGTGTATCTATATGTGGCCTTGTCTGTGTATCTATATGTGGCCTTGTCTGTGTATCTATATGTGGCCTTGTCTGTGTATCTATATGTGGCCTTGTCTTAATGACCTGGTATCAGAGTGGTAGTGTAGGCCTAAATGCAATAAGTCCCGACGTACTATATCGTGTGTAGAGTTCCACTGAATGTCCCACCCACCTATATTTCCTTCAGACTCTTGGTGGAGGGAAGTGTAGGTACTCCCGATAATGTATAATGTACCTTCATAGTTACATCCGATATAGATAAATGTACAATAGTTACTGTCCCCCAGAAGAATAATGAATGATCCTTGTGTCGATAGTGTACATTTGGCAGAGTGTCGGCAGCCAATAATAATAATCTTATGGCGGTATCATTCTTCTCGCCAAGTGTATCTTGATTGTGTGGTATATTACTGTTCAAGCGTTGTGCAGTGTACTGTGTCAACTATGTCTAATTCCAAGACATATCTAGTTCCGCCCTGGTTACAAATTTGGTACTAGTAAGTGTAGTATGTCTCCTGATAGCGGACATAGACACTGATAATGTGTTCCATTGTCATTTAGATATGTGGAATAGTATAGGTTTAATCTCTTAAGTTGTGTGTGGCGAATGACATCCACTTAATATCGACAAATATTAAATACTTGCAGTCTGTAACTGATCTTTACACGAGCTGCAATTTTGGCTTCCGTTGAGTTTAGAATGGTGCGTATCGTTTGCACTTCAACTTGATGTGCAATTATTTATCTTTACAACGACACACATAACTCGGAAGGTTACAATAATGTCTTACTTTGTGTACAAGCGATAATGTGCAATGCACAATGTCTCGTTTATCTCTGGCAGCGTAATAAAGCTTACATTAACTCAGCCGCCATGTTGTCGCATTCTGTGTACTCCTGATGTCTTTTCGTGCAAAGGAATTTATCATCGTGGCGTGCATTCTTTGTATATTTACTTCTGATATGGCGGGAATCAATCGTCGCTTGTTTGCATTACACCATTGTTTCCTCGGATCGAAGTCCCCACGTGTCTCAACATGCATTCAACCGCTGAAGCATTAAAACTCAAACTTGAATGAATGTATGTAAGAAAAGTCGCTCACCTTGAAGACTGTTATAATTTTGAGATAAATCCTTTTATTTCGGATCTGCTCTCTTTTAGACAAAATGAACACAACACTGCGGTATCATATAACGGGGCCCTAACACGGGCACGGGACGTTATATATGTTAATACAACTTGGCCGTTCATCTAATTCTATAATTACCCAATCTCCTAAAGCATATTGCAGCTAATGTCCAACATAACTCGTTAACTCGTTGTCTATACTTGATATATGGCCCGGTCCTGAGTATGACAAGAATGCTATGTAAACAGGCGATATCCCTCAGTAACAATGCCTTGCCCTAAATGATCAAACCTTTTGTTCACGGAGCTTTCAGGGAAAACACACACAGCCGTCTTGATGTCCTTTCTCGAAGTTCTCCGTTGCTCTCTTGACGATGCTTACGTCGTCCTTAGTTTTCCCTAGTGGTCAAGCTATTCTATTGTTAGACTGGGAATCTCCTAATTCCTATTGTGTGGTGCGTGTGAGCGTGACCACTATGTGGCAACACACATCTATCCACACATCTCCTACCCATCCACACACCCCCCAACTACAATCATCCTCACTACCCACACATACATCCTCCATCCAGCCCCACACACCTCCACCCAGCCAGACATATCCCCCACCCACACACACATCTCCAAATCCATCACCCACACCCATCACACACCCCTCCCCCAACCCACACACATCAACCACACACATTCACCCACACATCTCTCACCCACACACACTCCCCACCCATCCACCCAAACATCCCACACCCACATACACATCCCCAAACCCACAACCACCCCCACCTGCACACATCTCACACCCACCACATATCCCCACACCCACATCTCCCCACCCACACATATACCCACACCCACATCTCCCCACCCACACATATACCCCCACCCATCCCATAACCCACCATCAATCATCCACCAACATATCCCCCTCCACCCACTCACCCACAACCACCTAGACAAACACACATCCCCACTCACAAACACATCTCCCCATACACCCATACATCTCGCACGCACCCACACACAAATCCCCCACCCACCCACACAAACCCACCCCGCCCATCCACACATCCTGAGCCCACCCACACACATCACGAATCCACCCACACACACATCCCCCGATCCCCCAACCTACTATTATGATCAAACTCCCACACTTTACACACACATACAGTGACGATTGTCGTGAGCATTGTCTCAAAATTGTGAAGAAAATGGAGAAAAATTGTACATATACATTTTGTAACTTAAAAATTAGTGATGCAATTCAACTCTCTCTCTCTCCCCCCCCCCCCTCCTCTCTCTCTCTCTCTCTCTCTCTCTCTCTCTCTCTCTCTCTCTCTCTCTCTCTCTCTCTCTCTCTCTCTCTCTCTCTCTCTCTCTCTCTCACTCACTAACTCTCTCACTCACATCACAGTAATGTTATATTATACAGGATAAAATCAAACTACATGAAATTAGTGAAGTGAAAACGTGGTTTAGAAAACACAGCACGTCTATGCAGCTGGTTTGGGAGGACTGATAAAACGATGGGATAAGTGCATCAATGTTGGTGGAAATTATGTTTGAGAAATAAGGAGACAGTGTATCTATAAAAATAAACTGGTTTCAAGTTGTTATCATCTTTAGTTATTTTTCTACAGCCATTTGATACTTACTTATTAACTTACCCCCGTACAACCACTCAAAAGTCGCCGTGTTTCTGGCTCACACATTCCGGGGACGTAGCAAGACACCCAGTAGTGTAGATGCCCCTGTTTACAGATGTGGTCGATATCCTGGGTGTTATTGGCCGACAATACATGACAAATGTGATTGTTTCTCTGGGTCAGGCCCATAAATCTGGTGTGAGCCAGATGTGGTGTACAGCTGAGTGCGGTGAGTGGGTGGCTCCCTCTCTCCCACTCCCAGCTCAGTCAGATATATGGGCATACTGATAATACCATACTTGTGTGTCCTGCTGTGTCTCCTGTCTACACATGCTAGTGACACTCCTGTCTACACATTCTAATGTTTCTCCTGTCTACACTTTCTAATGTTTCTCCTGTCTACACATTCTAATGTTTCTCCTGTCTACACATTCTAATGTTTCTCCTGTCTACACATTCTAATGTTTCTCCTGTCTATACTTTCTAATGTTTCTCCTGTCTACACATTCTAATGTTTCTCCTGTCTACACATTCTAATGTTTCTCCTGTCTACACTTTCTAATGTTTCTACTGTCTACACAATCTAATGTTTCTCCTGTCTACACATTCTAATGTTTCTCCTGTCTACACATTCTAATGTTTCTCCTGTCTACACGTTCTAATGTTTCTCTTTGCATTATGTGCTAGTCGAGCATGCGATCACCACACATGTTAACACTTACACGTCCATATGCCACTTGATGTGGTGGGCATTTAGGGCCAATAATACTGTCGGTGCTGCAGATAACTGTAGGAAGGAAACTGTTACGAACATTACAGAGAGAGAACGAACGAACGAACAAACTTTATTTTAAAAGGGTAACAAATTGGGCACGCAGGCCCGTCTTACATTCGGCCCTTTCGATCACTCATCTTTCATTCATCAAATGTGCATGTTACATTTACATAGGGAAAAAAACATTGTCAAATGGAAGTTGTAAGCATAAACAATGCATATTACGCATGATACATTCACATGAGAAACAAAGAACACCGTCAAATGGAAGTTGTAAACATAAACAATGCATATTGCAATGTTGTGAGACACATCCCCCATCCACCTTCACACTCCGCAGCCACCCACACATCCCTCAGACACCCACACATCCCCCACCCACCCACACATACCTCCAAGCACTCACACAGACTCAGGCAAACATACATGCCGCCACCCAACCACTGATCCCCCACCCACACACATTTCCCCACCCTGACATACATCCCCCACCCATCCCATAACCGACACGCACACACCCACCCACATATTCTTCACCACACACCCACACACCCGCAACCACCCAGCAAAACACACATCATAAAACCACACACACATACCCCCGTCAACCCACACATCCCACACCTATCCACACATACATCCCGCACCCTCACACTCACAATTTTCCCCACCCACCCACACACACATTAGCCAACCTACACCCACTCACCCACCCAATATCCGCCACCTCTCAACTACACATCCCCCACCTATACACACATCCCCACCCACAAACACATCTAACCACCTGCCCACACATATCCCCCACCCATAAACACAAAATAAACACACACCTCCCACCCCACCACCCACATATACCCCACCCACACACGTCCGCCGCTCACACACATCTTCCTACAAACACACACATCCCCCAACCATACACTCATCTCTCACACACATCCACCCACTCACGTACTCATCCATCAACCACTCACACCCACACATCACCCACCCGCCCATCAACACATGCATCTCTCACCTACCCTCCCACCCACACACACTCCAACCACCCAGCCAAACACAAATCCCCCATCCTCCCATACATCCATCATCCACCTGCACATCCCATGGCGACGGACGGTCGTGTTGTTTTGTGTTCGTTAACTTTTTCGCGAAGGGGATGGATTTATTCATCTCTTGCGTGTAATTGGTGTGCCAGGATGTAAAACCAGGAGTTTCTACTCAAGATCTGCGCGGGTGCTACGGAGTTCGTGCATCGAGCGAAGCCATCCTTGAGTGAATTTTCAGCAGCGTGTGTGGTTCTCATCAGTCTGTGTTTACGTTTTTTCAACATGGCGGAACAACGTGTGTTTTCCGAGCGTTCAGCAGTCAACATAATTAAGCGGCGTGGTAGCCGCGCAGGGAAAAAGAAACTAGGTAAGCGCGGTGGTTTGAGACGTTTTAGACTCAAGTGTCACCGTCTAGGACTCAGGAACATTCGTATTCTATATTGGAACTGTGCCAGTGTAAAACAACGGGGCTCTATTTTAGAAACCCTAGTTTACAGGAACGACATTGTAGCACTCCAGGAGACGAGACTGGGCGATCAGCTACTCCGAATTGCCGGCTTCAAATGTTTCTACAACAGACGACATCTGGGAACGGCGATTCTCGTTCGCGACAGCATGGTGGCGTCAGAGCTAGACATGTCCAGTTGTGACAGTGACGATATACAAATACAGGCGTTGAGAGTTCATTCCAGTATACCATTCGTGTTGGTTAATGTTTATGCCCGCAATGCGAGCATGGACGCCCAGAAGTGGCAGTGCTTAAGTGGCATATTAGGCCACGAGAGAAATGTTATTTTCTGTGGTGACTTCAACGCAAAAGGCAGATCATGGGGAAACACTTCCTCCAATACACAAGGGGAGGAGCTCGACACTGCACTGGAAACCATCGACCTAGTTTGTATCAACAGTGGCTGTGTCACCAGGACAGCAAGCCGTCCAGGCGATGAGGACAGTGCTATTGATCTGGCGCTAGTTTCACCTTCACTCACTACAGTGTGTAGATGGGGTGTCCTAGGACACCATGGCAGCGACCACCACCCTTGCAGCATTTTGGTGGAGAAAGGCAGAACCAGACAGCACAAGCTAAAGGTAAAGACGTTCCAGTATGACAGTACAGGGCAAGATGTGGTGAGTAAAATAAGACGTGACAAGCGCAGAACGTGTCAGGGCAGGAAAAAAAGCTGGGAGCAGCCACCGTGGTGGAGTTTCGAGGTGGAGAAGGCTTGGGTGGATAAGCGTAGTGCTGTAAGGAGATGGCAAAATGCCAAGAAGAACAGAGCTGGTCATCCTAGTCCCTGCTTGCACTTAGAAAGAGAGATGCACACAAAAGCCTGTATAAACGCCTTCAGTTACTACCACTCCGCAAACGCCTGCTTTTCAATAAAGCTAAACTAATTCACAAAATCCTGCATCGGAATGCCCCAAATTACCTTTGGCCATTGTTTAAATATAATGCTAGACACAGTAAACGTTTAAATATATTACACATTCCGAAGCCTAGGATTGACTTATACAAAACAAGATTAACGTACTCTGCAGCTCAGCTGTGGAACAATCTTCCACAAGAAATCAAAAACATCACCAATCCCTATTCATATAATCGCAAATTACTCGAACACTATCTCAGTACTGGATTATCTTCCCCCTTAATAATAGAGATAATAATAATAACAAAACCCTAGTATAACAGCCAGTCCCCTTTTGGTAGGCCAGTATATTCCACATGGCTAATAACAAGTGTCAGACCATTATCTAATTTTACTGTGTCGTGTAGTTTTGATGTTCGCATTTTGCCCATGCCTTTATAATGCATATCTTTTATATTGTTGCTGTTCTCTGTTAGCCTTGAATGATGTGTGAATGAAATAATGTATGAAAGAGAGTGATAGAAGGGCAGAATGTTAGATGGGCCTGCGTGCCCAATTCTTAACCCTTTGAAAATAAAGTTTGTTCGTTCGTTCGTTCGTTCTCTCTCTCTCTCTCTCTCTCTCTCTCTCTCTCTCTCTCTCTCTCTCTCTCTCTCTCTCTCTCTCTCTCTCTCTCTCTATCTCTCTCTCTCTTCTCTCTCACACACACGTACATACACACACGCCCACACACAAAATACATACGCAAATACACACATATACCCACGCACATAAACACACCTACACACATCCACATATTTACGCACACGTACTCCCATAAAACACAAGTACACACTCCCTCGCATACACTGCATGCATGCACACTTACACACACAAACACATACATATACGAGCACACACACAGACATACACACATACATACACACATATACACACGCACATACATATAAACACATATAAAAACACATGAACGCACACCTTAACACACGTACAGACATACACACACACAGAGGCACACACAGATACACACATGTACACACAAATATACACCCATACACACATACAGACAAGCACACACACGTACATCCACACATATAAACACACACACATAGACACACATAGACACACCCATCCATCCACACACATATATGCTGCCTAACATAATCACTAAAACTAATATGAATAAACTCTGACGACTATCGTGAGCATCCTCACAAGAACTTTCAAAATTGGGAAACAATGGGGAAACATGGAAAATATGGAAATTGGTGATGAATATATGGTATACTTTGTGTAACGTAAAAATAAAATAGTGGTCCAATCCAGTAAGATAATTCCTGGAATTGACATAAACATGATGAAATAAGCAGTGCATGTTAAATTCAATCGGCAGTAAAAATGCTAATATGAAAGATGAGGATACAGAAAAAAAAAATGGCATAATGATATGCTTGCGCTCATCTCTCTCTCTCTCTCTCTCTCTCTCTCTCTCTCTCTCTCTCTCTCTCTCTCTCTCTCTCTCTCTCTCTCTCTCTCTATTAATTTTCTTTCACGCACACTGGAACACTAACCCTCTCATTGTCTCATTCTCTCCCTCTCTCCCATTCACTCTTTCTCTCTCTCTCATGCTTATACGCAGTCGCTCTCACATTCGCCATCACTTACACACACACGTACTCACATATTCCCTCTCACTCAATCTCTCACTCACCCTCCAACTTACACTCTCTCTCTCTCTCTCTCTCTCTCTCTCTCTCTCTCTCTCTCTCTCTCTCTCTCTCTCTCTCTCTCTCTCTCTCTCTCTCGCTCGTTCACCTTCTAAATCACACTAAATCACTCTCTTATTCGCACACACAGACAAGCAAACAGACACACACACACTGACTCACTCTCACTCATTCACTTTCTCATGCACTCTCTCACTCACCCACTCTCTCTCTCTCTTTTACACACTCACTCGTTCTCACACTCACTCACTCGTGCGCATACACGCATGCTCACAAATTCTCTCTCACTCACTCACGCTCCCTTACTCACTCACTCATTCACTGACTCTCTAACTCACACTCACTCACTCACTTTCTCACTCTATCACACAGACAGGCAGACACACAACACACCCACTCTCTCAGATTCACTCATTCTCTCACTCAATCTCTCACACATACGTACACACACACTCACTCACTTTTATACTCACTCAGGCACACGCGCATGCATACTCTTTCACTCTCTCTAAAACTCATACTAATTCTTCCACTCACACTCTTTCTCATTCACTCTCTCACCCACTTTCTCGCTCACACATATACAGTGAAGAATGATAGTGAAAAAAATGATACCAGTAGATGACTTATGGAGGCATATAGTCGGTATGAAGTAAGTATTGAAAGAGTTTTCGGTTGAATGTGTAGGAACTCATTGGAGTTTTCAGATCTGGTGGAAGGCTATTCCACAGGTGAGCACCAGAATATGCGAAACAAGTTTTGTATATAAGTCCAATCTAGGCTTAGGAAGCTATAATAAATTTAAGCGCTTACTGTTCATTGCATTAGATTGAATTAACGGTAGAAGATTCTCTGGGGTATTTTCAGATATAATTTTATTCACTAATTTGGCTTTGTTAAAAAGGAAGCGCTTTCGAAGTGGTAGAAGTCTTAGATGGCTGTATAATTTATTACTTTCAAAGTGCTTTATGCTAGAAATTAGACGTATAGCGTGGTTTTGAAGCGAACACAATCGTTTCATATTAGATTTAGGGCAACCATCCCAGACTGTAGAACAATAATCGAGAGGTGATTGGATATAGGATGCATAGAATACTTTTCGTGTGCTTTCATCCAAAAGTGCTGAATTTTAGCAAGTTGGTAAACTTTTTGTGCTATTCTCTTGGTGAGGACGTGAACACGAGGGCTCCAGTTTAAATGTCTGTCAATTAAAAGACCTAATGTTTTATGTTCATTTACATTAATTATAGGTAACGTGTCCACGTGGAGCTCGAGCGGTGTCCCAGTTATGGATAGGGTCTGTAGTTTTTGTCTGGTCGTTATAAGCATGGATTTGATTTTGTCGATGTTAATTAACATGCGGTTTTCATTGCTCCATCTGCTAAGGTTGTCAAGTTCGTTTTGTAAAGAGCTCTCTAAGTCACTAAGGCTCTCTTGACTAGTGTAAATAGTGCAGTCATCCGCAAATAGATCACACGAAGTATTGAGGTATAAAGGAAGATCGTTAATATACACTGCAAAAAGCAGCGGACCTAGTATTGAGCCCTGAGGCACACCAATATTAAGTTGTGTGGGTCTTGATAGACAGTTATTGAAGGACACTACTTGTTGTCTGTCAGATAAAAATGACGTAATTAGGTGCTAGTCTTCATTTGTTTTAATTTTCTAATTAAAATATCATGATCTACCATATCAAAGGCTTTTTTAAAGTACAAATACTGCTCCACAAGAGAGAGAGAGAGAGAGAGAGAGAGAGAGAGAGAGAGAGAGAGAGAGAGAGAGAGAGAGAGAGAGAGAGAGAGAGAGAGTGGGTGAGTGAGAGAAGACAGAAACGGAGAGAGAGAGAGAGAGAGAGAGAGAGAGGGGGGGGGGGTGAAACAGAAATCGGCAGAGAGACAGCGAGAAAAAGATAAACAGACTGATCGAGAGAGTGTGTGTGAGAGAGAGAGTGGGTGAGTGAGTGAGTGAGTGAGAGACAGAAACGGAAAGAGAGCGACAGAGAGAGAGAGAGAGAGAGAGAGAGAGAGAGAGAGAGAGAGAGAGAGAGAGAGAGAGAGAACGAACGAACAAACAAACGAACAAACTTTATTCGCAAAGGGTTAAGAATTGGGCACTTAGGCCCGTCTGATATTCTTCTCTTCTTCTCTCTTTCCTCTCATACGTTGTTTCACCCATACATCACGCATGAAGCTAATCTTAGACAACAAAAGAAAAATATGCATTGAATCGCATGGAAAATAATCAGTAATACATAACTCAATGAGGCAATGTTTAACATGGGCATTATAAATACCTAAGGAAGGTGTTAGTTAATTAGTTAGTTAGTCGACAGATCATCCTCATTGCACATCGAACCATTCAGTCCATAAGTGCTCGGATCCCCTCCTCAGCAAATCCCGCAGCGTGTAGCGGCTAACGACGCCAGTTCTGTGTTGGTTTATCAATCTTCTTTGGCTTCCTACGTAGTGGTCTTGTTTGGCCACCCCTCTTTTAATTTGCTGTTCTCGCAGTCTGGCCATGGTTGTAGTTCACAGTCATCACTTGGTTCTCGCAAAAGTCTCACTTCTCGTAGAGCATTCAGAATGTCAGCCTGGTCCATGGCGCGTCCGCCCTCCACCGTAGCCTCACCTGCGAGCTTGACAGCCCGCTCATTTCCTTGTACTCCCGCATGCCCTGGCACGAAGATGAAACTAATCTTTGCCAGCCGAGACCGCTCCAGAGACAGCAACCATTCTCTTCGGATCCACCCCACCTCTATCCTCTTGATCATGTTCATTGAGTCGCTAAGGAAATAAGCCCTAGTGAATGTCTGTGTCTCGAGCCATGTTATTGCTTTACTTACTGCCATGACTTCCATAGTCAGACTACTTGTGGTCTCAGTAAAAGCACCAGTCCTCCTTCACAATTCTCCCTCCGGCCCGCGCAGTAAAGGCCCATGAGCTTCTCACATGTCGGATGACCGATCCATCTGTGTAGATGACCGCGTCACTGTCTAGCGAATTCTCGAAAATCAACGCTTGTACTTCAGCCTCCACAGCAGCCGGATTTTCTTGTCTGCATTTTCTATCTAGTTGGATGCAAACTGAAAAGGATGTGCAGAAATCTGTTGGCACTTGTACCCACTTCTCGCCAGGTTCTAAGTCCTCAAGTGAACACGCCTGTTGAAGAATGTCTTCGGTTTGACCCATCCACGACCGCCCTCTTTTTAACTTGCTGCCCTTCATCTTCATAATTCCACTATGCAGTGGATGTTGTGTGTTTGCATTAACTCTGAGGTAGGCATGTGCTCTGCAAACTTGTATTCTCTCTTCAATGGTTGGAAAATCAAGAAGGTAGCGCACCGCCCTGCATGCTGTATCTCTTGTACATCCAAGAATAATGCGCATAGCTTCTTTTTGTATCCTTTCCATCCTTTCTATCTGCTTACGGCTGAGAGTCAGGATTGCCATTGCATACTCCAAAACAGACATGACCAGTCCCTCGTACAGAAGACATGGATGGCGCTGCTCACATTTTGCTGCCGCCATCACCCGCATCGCAGCCAAACCCCGCTTGGCCTTTGTTATCACCTGGTCTATGTGCTCATTATAAGCAAGGCTGCGATCAAACCGTATCCCCAGGTAATTCATTGCCTGCGTTCTTTCCACCGTCTCTGAGCACAGCATTACAGTTGGTGTTGGATTGTTGACAATATGATTATTCAACGAGAACCAAGTTGTTGCATTTGTTGGGTTGACCATTGCCCCAGCCTCCACACACCAAGTACTTATGCGATTGAGTTCGGTTTGTAGTTCCACTGCAACCCGATCTCTATCCTTACCCTGACATAGGTGGGAAAACACCTTGCTTCTCTAACTGGCTTGATATTTTCCTAGCAATTAACTTCTCCAGCAGCTTGCCAATTGTATTCTGCATGGTTATAACTCGATATCCCTGAATTTTTGTGTGGTCTTTTCCAGGCTTCGGCAAGGGAATCAGATAGCTGTGTAACCACTCCTCCTTGATGCTAGCACTCCCTATACTGTTGTTGTACATGTCTGCTATTTTCTCTAGCTCGTTGTCGGTACACCTATTGATGTCGTCGTATCTTATGCCATCAGGCCCTGGAGCCCTGTTTTTTGATCGTCGAAGCACAGCTTTGATTTCTTTCACTGTCACCGTGTCTTCATCCGAAGTTTTCTGGGCCTTGCACCTGTCTGAGGTGACCTCCTTGGCAAGATTTCGGCCTCCCTTGTCTGTCTGGCTGCTCTGCTATAGATAGCTTTCAAAGAGGGCTTTGCCCTTGTCCTTGTCAGTCCTCTGCAGATGTGGTCTGCACCTTGGAAGTCAGAAATGCTCTGATTCTTGACTACCCCACTCATGCTTTTATCAATTCCAGTGACTTGTCTGTGCTTATTCTTTGACACACCTCTGCCCATTTTTCACTTTTAACCATCTTGACAAGTGTTTTTGACATATCTTACTGTTGTGTGCATCTCTCTTTCTTAGTGCATGCAGGGACTAGGATGGCCAGCTCTGTTCTTCTTGGCGTTTTGCTATTTCCTTACAGCACTACGCTTATCCACCCAAGTCTTCTCCACCTCGAAATTCCACCAAGGTGGCTGCTCCCAGCTTTTTTTTTCCTGCCCTGAAGCTTTCTGCGCTTGTTACGTCTTATTTTACTCACCACATCCTGCCCTGTACTGTCATACTGGAAAGTCTTTACCGTTAGCTTTTGCTGCCTGGTTCTGCCTTTCTCCAGCAATATGCTGCAAGGGAGGTGGTGGCTGCCGTGGTGTCCTAGGACACCCCATCTACACACTGTAGTGATTGAAGGAGAAACCAGCGCCAGATCAATAACTCATCGCCTGGACGGCTTGCTGTCCTGGTGACACAGCCACTGTTGATACAAACCAGGTCAATGGTTTCAAGTGCAGTCTCGAGCTCCTCCCCCTGTGTGTTGGAGGAAATGTTTCTCCGTGATCTGCCTTTAGCGTTGAAATCGCCACAGAAAATAACATTTCTCTCGTGACCTAATATGTCACTTAAGCACTGCCACTTCTGGGAATCCATACTCGTGTTGCGGGCATAAACATTAACCAACACAAATGGTAGACTGGATTGAACTCTTAATGCCTGTATTTGTATATCGTCACTGTCCCAACTGGACATTCTAGCTCTGACGCCACCATGCTGTCGCGAATGAGAATCGCCATTCCCAGATGTCGTCTGTTGTAGAAACATTTGAAGCTGGCAATTCGGAGTAGCTGATCACCCAGTCTCGTCTCCTAGAGCGCTACAATGTCGTTCCTGTAAACTAGGGTTTCTAGAATAGAGCCCTGTTGTTTTACGCTGGCGCAGTTTCAATATAGAATACGGATATTCCCGAGTCCAAGACGATCACCTTTGCGTCTAAAACGCCTTAAAAAACCACGCTTACCTTGTCATTTGCGGCCTGCCCGACGCACACGTCGCCTTGTTAGGTTGACTGCCGACCGCTCTGAGAACACACGTTGTTTCGCCATGTTGAAAAACCGAAAACCACAGAAGCACACACGCTGCGAAAAATTCACTCAAGGGTTGCTTCGCTCAATGCACGAAATTCTGTAGCATCAGCGCAGATCTTGAGTAGAAACTCCTGATTTTACATCCTGGCATACAAATTACACGCAAGAGATGAATAAATCCATCCCCTACGCAAAAAAGTTAACGATCACAAAACACGATCGCCCGTCGTCATCTTGAAACCAGAACCCAGGAAGATGTGACGTACCATACATAAGGGCATGTTATTTTTATACTAGTTGTCGTTTGAGATAATTTTCATTATTCTGTGTTTTTATTTTCAAGGGGACTGTCAGGGTCTTAAACTTGGCTCGCTTTCCTAACAAGTGTGAGACAATACAACTACAACGTGATTTGACGTAAGACTCAACGACACATCGTTCGATGGATTTATTAACGTATCAAATACAGAACGATGATCACAAATATATATAATGGATACTTTATAACTTACATCCACAATACAGTTCACAAGTCTGACTCGCAAGATGTCCAGACACTCGCCTTTCAATACAGAAACGATACAACGCCTTTCTCTCAATCACACGTCCGTCCTGTACCGTGTCCCCAGAGCTGTCTGGACCTGGTTCGCAACTTGCCTCCTGCCTGACGTGGCGTCACGTGGCAGGCGTGCGTCTTGCGTTGGCGGCCTGACCGCTGGTCAGCCAGCGATCTCGCAGGCCGATAACTCATTCACCTGGCGGCACAACGAAGTGGTTGCATCCCTTACTGGGAGCTAAGTCGCCTGGTGGTCGTAACGATGTCCCTGCATCGCTGTCCACTGTCGGACTCTGACACGCTCCCCCGGTAAACTCCATGAAAGATGTCGTCTTTCATGTATAATGTCTGTACCTGTTGAGTTAATCGTATGCCCTTGTCAGAGTCTACCTTTCCATTGTTATACACAACGTTATCAAAATTACACACATGGCATAGAAATATATAAGAACTGGGAGTTGGGTACACAGACATGTGGTGCTTCATGTTCAACACATATCAGGCTTCACCCTCTCGATGGCTGGTTACCTCAATCGTATTATCACCCAGTCGGATCAGTAGCACCAGCTTCACGCATCTACGTCAACGCAATTTGAAAAAAAATAATAATATGGTTCTTGAAACAAAAACCATCTCGCGAGACTGAAATACGACTTTATATAAGTCGTATAAAACACTCAAACCCTGTCCCTACTTGGCCAGGAGTTATTGTGTTGGTATACAATGTTGGCAACCCTCTGCCATGCCCAGTAGATGCCTGCCTGTGGTGTCAACACTTTAACAACAACATGTTATATTACACACAACACATTAGCATATACATTTCAACTAATGGCCCTTTGTGTGAAAATGTAATAACAATAAATGAAAGGGGAATAATTTTAACATTAGTGAAACACAATAATTTACAATAACTATTTAATTTCTTAGTGTCATTGCTTGACGTTTCTTCATATTAACGAGAAAAAGTCGGTAATATGAATACGTTAATCAAGATATGATTCTAAGATTACATTAGAGAAATAAATAAACACACAATTCGTGTATTCAATTTGATAGAATCCTAAACATTTTAGAATCGTCAAAACTTTTTAATCTTTTATATGTTGTCTGCTATTTTTGTTCTAAATTTCTAATTAATCCGGAAGTACACACGAGCTCTAAAATCAGCTGATGGTAAAGCTTATAGAACACACCTGTTCCGGTTTGATGTAGTTTAAGGAAGGTACACTGTTCTCAAAGTTCGTGTTGAATGTTGTTACACAATCTTCTGGATTACGATCGAATGTTCATGTGTTAGATGTTTCAGTCGAACATTAAAGATTCCGGTTCACTGCAGAGGTGTAGAAAAGTCGTCACTGTTCAGTTTTTACTTTCACACTCGTCATTAAAATGTTCCTGGAAGATTCAACACGAAGTTATCACTGTGACGTTGGATAATTCGCTTCAGGTAAGTGCGACTGTGACACTGTTCTTGTACTTAATATATACAGTTAATAAAGTTCGCTTTCTACCACATACTGCACATTTATACACGACAATCACTACATGAACTAGTAAAATAAGAACACTATATATAATGGGTGTAACCCCTATCACAATATTGTAGACATTACACAGCTTTTCGTGAATGAAAAAAAAACATATTCACTGGTAAATGGCTGTGTCGGTCTGAGTGTATTTCTACATACTGCACTCAGAAATTGGTGCTCACTGGGTCGGTCGGGCAACGTGACAAAAGATCGGCAATTGAATTGGTTCTGCCTGGGATATGTCGAACCTCAAAGCTATAATCTTGAAGTTTCAGAGACCAGCGTGCTATCATATGGTTCGATGGCACACCTGAATTCATCCATCGTAAGGGGTTGCTGTCCGATTCTACGATGAAATGGCGTCCTAGAAGAAATCTAGACAATTTGGTGATACCTACTACTAAAGCTAGGGCTTCCAATTGAGGAATGGACCATGCCCGCTCTCGGGCTTTCAGCTTCCGGGATACAAAATAAATTGGGTGGAGGATGTTGTTGTACTCCTGCAACAGGACTACTCCAATCGCCACGGAGCTAGCATCTGTGCGTAATCTGAAAGGTAAACGGATATCGGGCAATTTAAGGATAAGATTATGTTTATTCTTATCGGAAAAACATGATAGCACTTTATGAAATGCGATTTTTAGGCATTGATCGTGTACAATTTTCTCAGGTTTATCCTTTGTTAGTAAATTAGTAAATACCTCGGTCAGTTCCGAAAAATCAGGGATAAATTGCCTATAGTAATTGATTAGGCCCAGCAAACTTCTGACTTGTTTTTTAGTAGTCGGAAGTGAGAGTTTTAGTATCTTGGACACAATTTTATCGTCTGTCGTGACAAAGCCATTGGATATTTTGTAACCCAAGAATGATATTTCCTGGTAGGCTATGTCTACTTTTGCAGGCTTCACTGTCAGTCCGTGACTGAGGTATATCGCGGATCCGTTCAAATGTTTGGTCTAATGTCTTAATGTGCTCCGTCATTGTCTCTGTGTGAATGCATATGTCGTCAATATAGCAAATTATGTTAGGAATGTCTCTTAGCAGTAGTCGTGTCATACGTACGAATGTGGCTGGGGCGTTAACAAGCCCAAATGGAAGTTTGCACCATTCGTACAGTCCCCAAGGTGTGGCGAAAGCTGTCAGATGTCTGCTCTGTTCGTCTACAGCAATCTGCCAATAACCTTTAACCATGTCTACAGTCGTAAAGAACCTAGCGTCTGTCAGTTCTGTCAGAAGATCGTCAGTGTTTGCCATAGGCTCAAGATCTAGAACAGTTATTTTATTCAGTTTTCGGTAGTCGATGCACAGTCTTATTGTATTGTCCTTTTTGCGTACTATGACCATGGGAGATGAGTAGTCTGATTGGGATCGTCTTATGATGTTATTTTTCTCTAAGTTGATGATTTCTTGATGTAACTGTTCCTTGTAATGTAATGGGATGGTGTATGGTCTGCATCTAATGGGTGTGTTTGATGTGAGTGCGATGTGATGTTGTATTAATTCTGTTTGTCCTGGGTTGTTGGAAAAGATGGTGTTGTACTGTTGTATAAGTTGTTTGCACCTGTCTGTGTCTGCTTGAGTTAAATTTGGGTTGATTTTGATCTCCTTCAAGCAGTCTGTCGTGTCTAATGCAGGTGTTGGAATTTCGTCACTAGCATCGTCGTCTTCGTGATCTATTATCACTGTACAAGCTGTTGTATCGTCTTGTTCGTCGTCTCTGTTGTGGTATGGTCTTAGCATATTTATGTGAAATATTTTGTGTTTGTTTTTTATAAGGATCTCGTAGTCTACAGGTGAAATCTGTCTTGTCACTTTAAAAGGTCCCTGCCAAGAATCAGTCAGAAGGTGTCTGTCACTGGGTAGCAGAAGAAGAATGTCCTGTCCAGGTGTCAATGTTATTGTCCTGTTACCTTTGTCAGCATACTGTCTATAAGTAGCACCAGATAGTTTTAGTGCATTCTTTGCAATAACACAAGATTTGATGATTCTTTCACGCAATGATGTCACATATGAGTATGATGATATGGGTTTACGTACTGGTGTAGAGTCAGTTAACATTTGGTGGTAAATGGTCAATGGGCCACGTGGTTTGGCACCATAGATAAGTTCAAAAGGAGAGAAACCGGTACTAGCATGTGGTACCTCGCGATAAGCAAAAAGAATAGCTGGTAGATATACATCCCAGTTGTTGGGGTGTTCTTGCGTTACTTTTGCAAGCATGTGCTTAAGATCCCCGTTAAATTTTTCTATCACTCCGCTACTGTGAGGATGGTAGGGGGAATTGAAACACTGCTTAACTCCCAGCATTTTGGTGAAAGCTTGGGTGGATGCGGCAATAAACTGAGTGCCCCTATCAGATTGGATAGTATCTGGAAACCCTATCCTAGAAAAAATATGGAAGAACACTTCCATTATTTCATTGGCAGTTATGTTCTTTAACGGAATAGCTTCTGGCCAGCGACTACATTGATCAATGACCGTTAGAATAAATTTATTCCCTCTAGTTGTTGTATGACTGAGAGGGCCCACTATGTCAACCGATAGCTTTTCAAAAGGTCGACTGGCTAAGTGGGTAACTTGTAACTTTGCCTGTGGGTGTTTACCTTTTTTAACCAGTTTCTGGCAGGTGTCACAACTTCTGCAATATTCTTTAATGTCATTGCAAAATTTTGGCCAGTGAAATTGTGTCAATAACCTTGATCTGGTCTTAACGTATGCCATATGTCCTGCAAGAGGTATATCGTGTGCAAGATGTAAGGCTTGCTTGCGATAACTAGTTGGCAAAACAGTTTGCTCTGTGGTATTGTCACCTCTGGTGTAATACCTAGTGAGTATGTCATTTTTCATCGCAAAATGCCATTTTGCATTCTTGGTTACTTTTGGCTTTCGGCCGATCAGGTCAAAGTATTTTGACAATGAAGGATCAGCTTTTTGGGCTGTTACAAATGCTTCCTTCATGGTGTTAGTAGGTAGTGAAACTGGGCTGAGTAATTGTATAGCCTCAGTTTGATTTACTTCATCTTGCATTCTAGCAGTAGCTCTTGTTACTGCGTTCACACACTCAATGATATCAGATGATGATGATGGAACAATAGTTTCAATGATGTCATGAGAACTTAGTGCTACATTAGCTACTTTACAATCAATAGGTGGTGTGCCATTTTCAATGATGACATTTGATGGTGATGTTATGGTATCATCATTACATGAAGATGTTATGTCATGAGGTTTATCATTTACCTCAGGTAAATTACCAATAATTATATCACAAACTGGACTGGTTAGTGCAGCGCACTTTACTTTCCCAGTGAGGAAAGGTGTATCAATATATGCCCATGCTAATGGGTATCTCTCAATATTGCCTGAGAATGTTCTACATGTTACGTGCCTGCCTGTGTAATCTGTAGGCAATATGAACGTTCTTTTCAGGCCAATGATTGTACTTCCTGTGTCGCGAAGGACTGTAGCATATTTGCCATTTACATATCCGTGATGGATGTTTATTCTGCCCTTTGAACCTATTACCGAATTAGCTTCTTCATTGGCAATAGGGATGGTATGACCGCATTTTAAAATACCATCTTCATAGAAAGTATTACAAACATAGCATTTGTTTGCGTTGAATATGTCAACAGCCTGTGATGAGTTTACAGGATGTTTCTCTGGCTCTTCTTCTTCAGACGCGGAACTATCATCCGAGGCGGCACCTGCTTTTTTTGTTATCTGCCTGCCCTCACAATCCCTCCGATGGTGTCCGAACGCCTTACAGAGAAAACATTTAGTCAACCCTTTGAAGGTTTCACGCTCCTGATTTCGTTGATTTACCCTGTGTTGTAAGTACGTCTTGTAACGAGGGTTTTTATCACACATCTCACTCTGATGATGAGAATGGTTACAATACCCGCACTGATAAAACTTCTCAGAGGTAGGCTTACGAAATTTCTGCCTACTATAGGGTTGTTTGTCATAATTAGCCGCTGCTACAAAGTTAATGTTAGTATCTTCAGTAGCAAAGCAATCTTTGTTGGCTGTGTAGTAAGCCGAACCCCGTCTTTCAATTTCATCCACACTAGAGCATTCATTCTCTAACAAAAATTTAGCAAAGGCTGAAGGAATAGATGACACAATTTTGTCTCTAATAATTAGATCTTCCAATCTCTGATAACTTTTTTCAATTCTGGCTGCTGACGTCCATTTTGTGAAAATATCTCGGACTAAGCAGAGGTAGTCAGAGAACGTTTGAGTCGGTTTTGGGCTCAATTTACTGAACTGTTCTCTGTAACCTGCCTCATCTAACATAAAATGTGCCATAATCTTAGATTTCAGATAATGGTAATCTTTTCTGAGGTCTTTGGGGATGGTTTCACTAACTTTAAGAGGTTCCCCTGACAAACTCCTCATGTACACAATATTCCATTCAGACAGTGGAACATGATAATGTTCCATTAAAGTTTCAAAATTCTGGGTAAAGGCTGCGATGCAGTCACCCGAGGTATAATTACGTACAATACCTTGATATTTCTTATACTGGTTTTCTTTCTCCAGTCTTTCAGATTTCTTAGACTCTTTGTTAATGGCAGTCTCGGTGTCAAGTTGTTTTATCTTCAACTGTAACTCCAGTTCTTCTCTCTTACTCTGAGCTGCTATTTCTGCCTTTTTCAACTCACTATCTATCTCAGCTTGCTTTGTCTTTGCAGTCAGTTCTAATTCGGCTTGCTTTGTCTTTTCAGACAATTCTGCTTGCTTTAAGGCTGTTTCTGCCTCTACTTGCTTTGCAGTTCTTTCTGCTTCTGCCTGTTTAAGAGCTCTTTCAGCTGCTCTTTCTTCGCGTTCGGTAGCTTTCTCCTTAACTAGTAGGTATTCTGCGTATTTCTGCTCACTCCACTGTGTTAGTTCATCATCATGTAACTGTAACTTTATCCCCATATCAATGAAATCAAATAATGAAGACATGATGGAAAAATGTCAATGAAATACAAGCCACACAAGATAAATTATAAGTGGTTAGTAATCAACAATTTACAATCTGTTTATATGGACGATATGTGCCTAAAAATGCATTTTTAAAGTATACGAAAAGGAAAAAGTATACTCAAGTGCCCTGGATGCGGTGAAGAACGGTTGGAAAATCGGGCTAGGAACTGTAGGGTCGCTACCTCAGACTACAAATGACCTCTACGGCAAGGTTTCGGATGGTACGGAAAAACCTGCTTTTATTTTGGAAGAAGATAAATTAGCGTCTATTTGTTGGTGTGTGCCTGCTTGTCACTAAGTGTTGATTAGGTTTGTATGGCGTTGAGTGTAATTGTATGTCGTAAGTTTGTCCGTCAACAGTTTTTTTTACAATACACGTTACTTTCTTTCCAAACACTTTTCGCGTTCCACAAACTCAATGCACGAAGACAATCTACAAGTATCTTAATACTCTACAACATTGATGACACATCACTTACATCAAGATGACATTCAGTAAGGACATAGACATCAAGTTTACAAGATGGCGACAAGGTCAAAATGGCGACAAGATCACAATGTCGACAAGGTCAAAACGGTGACAAGTTTCACAATCACAAATGTTTTATACGCTTACAGGATCAAACAGAATGTATGCATTGTACGTTTACAAATGGTCCTACACATGTTTAAATAATGTAGTAACAATTAAAATGAGCCTTCCATGATCACATTTAAGTTTAAATCTAATTAAATTAAACGTTCAACAAGGACAAGCTATTCACGTTCAAATATAACTAAATTAAAGCTGGACGAGCCCTCCACGTTCACACATGTCAGGGTCTTAAACTTGGCTCGCTTTCCTAACAAGTGTGAGACAATACAACTACAACGTGATTTGACGTAAGACTCAACGACACATCGTTCGATGGATTTATTAACGTATCAAATACAGAACGATGATCACAAATATATATAATGGATACTTTATAACTTACATCCACAATACAGTTCACAAGTCTGACTCGCAAGATGTCCAGACACTCGCCTTTCAATACAGAAACGATACAACGCCTTTCTCTCAATCACACGTCCGTCCTGTACCGTGTCCCCAGAGCTGTCTGGACCTGGTTCGCAACTTGCCTCCTGCCTGACGTGGCGTCACGTGGCAGGCGTGCGTCTTGCGTTGGCGGCCTGACCGCTGGTCAGCCAGCGATCTCGCAGGCCGATAACTCATTCGCCTGGCGGCACAACGACGTGGTTGCATCCCTTACTGGGAGCTAAGTCGCCTGGCGGTCGTAACGATGTCCCTGCATCGCTGTCCACTGTCGGACTCTGACAGGGACATTTAGTCTGTACTGTAATAGTAGTGTTCAAACAGGTTGCGACTATATGTATAGTTATTGGTGGTGTCTTTGATTTCTTGTAGAAGATTGTTCCACAACTGAGCGGCAGAGTACGCTAAGCTTGTTTTGTATAGGTCTATCCTAGGTTTAGGGACATGAAGTATGTTTAGTCGTTTGCTATGTTTTGCGTTATATTTAAACAGTGGGCCAAAGGTAGCATGGAGCATTTTGAAATATGGTTTTGTGAATTAGTTTGGCCTTATTAAAAAAGTAAGAGTTTGTGGAGTGGCAGTAAACGAACGAACGAACGAACGAACGAACGAACGAACGAGCGAACTTTATTTTCAAAGGGTAACAAATTGGGATCGCAGGCCTGTCTTACTATCGGCCCTTCCAATCACCCGTCTTTCGTTCATCGATTGTGCATGATACATTCACATAGGAAAAAAAATATATCGTCAAATGGATTTTGTAAACATAAACAATGCATATTACTGTGTTGTGGGGCAGGCAGACACACGTACACACGCACATTCATAAACATACACACATACATACCTACATACATACACCATTTGCACACTCTCTCACAGTTATGCACACATTCAATAACACGAATACACACTCCCTCGCGTACACGCACGCACGCACGCGCACGCACACACACACACACACACATATATATATATATATATATATATATATATATATATATATATATATATATATATACACACACACACACACACACACACACACACATACATACATGTTTGCATATCCTTTACAGGACATCGCTGTCAACATCAGCATCTCTCAGCTGATTGTTGATTTCTTTGGCAAGATTACGTTCAGTAGTTCGCCATTGCTTTCTGAGCGGCCGGCTCACATACCCCGTAAGTTACCGACGAGATTCCAACCACTGCTGATTCTCACCGTCGTCACGTTACCTACGAGCGTATACGAGATTACGGAGAAAGGTTGCTAACCTCTAGGCCAGGAAGCGAGAATACACACACACACACACACACACACACACACACACACACACACACACACACACACACACAATGAAGACGTTCATGTAGGCTAGAATTGTCGGTAAGATTTTTACTATTAATTAAATGCACTGCCCTTTTCTGGAGTGAATACAGGCGTTTAGTTATTGTTTAGGAGCATCTATCTGAGAGAGAGAGAGAGAGAGAGAGAGAGAGAGAGAGAGAGAGAGAGAGAGAGAGAGAGAGAGAGAGAGAGAGAGACCCAAACTGGCCGCTGGCCGCCCCACCCCACCCCCAACGACGGCAAACTGTTGCTTTGTATGACTGTGGGCTTCTGCAACCATGGATATTGTTGATTGTGGCCAAAAGTTTGTGTTTCTGCAACCATGGATATTGTTGATTGTGGTCAAAAGTTTGTGTTTCTGCAACCATGGATATTGTTGATTGTGGCCAAAAGTTTGTGTTTCTGCAACCATGGATATTGTTGATTGTGGCCAAGAGTTTGTGTTTAGTGCCTTCCCACAGTAGCCGGTGGTAGGTGTGTTTCCACCAGTTCTCTGTCGGCCACCCGTCTCTCCACCCTGTTCCGATGTCATAAACCCACCCAGGCTGGGGTGCGTTCTACAACCCATGTGCTTGCTGTCATGGTGATGACCTGTTTGTTTTTTCCAATGTGGGTGGACAAGTGAGGTGTGTCCAGTGTGGGTGGACAAATGAGTTGTGTCCAATGTGGGTGGACAAATGAGTTGTGTCCAGTGTGGGTGGACAAATGAGTTGTGTCCAGTGTGGGTGGACAAATGAGTTGTGTCCAATGTGGGTGGACAAATGAGTAGTGTCCAGTGTGGGTGGACAAATGAGTAGTGTCCAGTGTGGGTGGACAAATGAGTTTTTTTCCAGTGTGGGTGGACAAATGAGTTGTGTCCAATGTGGGTGGACAATTGAGTAGTGTCCTATGTGGGTGGACAAATGAGTAGTGTCCAGTGTGGGTGGACAAATGAGTTGTGTCCAATGTGGGTGGACAAATGAGTAGTGTCCAGTGTGGGTGGACAAATGGGTTGTGTCCTATGTGGGTGGACAAATGAGTTGTGTCCAGTGTGGGTGGACAAGTGAGTTGGAGTTAAACACTCACTTCTCGTCCATCACTTGGGACGTAAATTACAAGTACCTCAGAAGTCGGAGATGGCGAGCGACACTTTGTTGAGTTGAGTCCAGAACCGACAACACAACTCTCGGGGCATTCCCATACCTGCTTCGTCCTCATCTTCAACAGTCAGCGAAGAGTCCAAATACTAATGGTATCGGTAGCGGTCTGATTATATATTCGTCTGGCTGGCGAGGGACACTGGTCCGTCTGGCTGGCGAGGGACACTGGACCGTCTGGCTGGCGAGGGACACTGGTACGTCTGGCTGGGGAGGGACACTGGTCCGTCTGGCTGGGGAGGGACACTGGTCCGTCTGGCTGGCGAGGGACACTGGTCCGTCTGGCTGGCGAGGGACACTGGTCTGTCTGGCTGGCGAGGGACACTGGTCCGTCTGGCTGGTGAGGGACACTGGTCCGTCTGGCTGGCGAGGGACACTGGTCCGTCTGGCTGGCGAGGGACACTAGACCGTCTGGCTGGCGAGAGACACTGGTCCGTCTGGCTGGGGAGGGACACTGGTCCGTCTGGCTGGCGAGGGACACTAGACCGTCTGGCTGGCGAGGGACACTGGTCCGTCTGGCTGGCGAGGGACACTGGTCCGTCTGGCTGGCGAGGGACACTGGTCCGTCTAGCTGGTGAAGGACACTGGTAATAGGGAAAGTTTACTCTGCTTGGTAATAGGGAAAGTTTACTCTCCTGGTAATAGGGAAAGCTTACTCTCCCTGGTAATAGGGAAAGCTTACTCTCCCTGGTAATAGGGAAAGCTTTCTCTCCCTGGTAATAGGGAAAGTTTACTCTCCCTGGTAATAGGGAAAGCTTACTCTCCCTGGTAATAGGGAAAGCTTACTCTCCCTGGTAATAGGGAAAGCTTACCCTCCCTGGTAATAGGGAAAGCTTACTCTCCCTGGTAATAGGGAAAGTTTACTCTCCCTGGTAATAGGGAAAGTTTACTCTCCCTGGTAATAGGGAAAGTTTACTCTCCCTGGTAATAGGGAAAGCTTACTCTCCCTGGTAATAGGAAAAGTTTACACTCATGCAACATGAGTTCACTGCACTCACTAGTAGTTGTAGCACGTATACGGACTATGCTCGGGTTCAAAACGAGTAAAAAAAATGTGCTTACTGTGGTTGTGTGTAGTACAACATGTGGTTGTGTGTAGTACAACATGTGGTTGTGTGTAGTACAACATGTGGTTGTGTGTAGTACAACAACCGGTTGACATATATATCTCAACATTCTTTGTCTCGTTGCATTTGACATCTTGTTATTGATCAGTATGTTTTCCATCTTACAAAAGACTTATCTTCGCCATGGAGATTCTTGTTCTAATCTCTTCAAGACACCTCCCATCAGATGTTATGACAGTGTCGAAATTGTTGTACGAACGAACGAACGAACGAACGAACAAACAAACTTTATTTTCAAAGGGCTAAGAATTGGGCACGCAAGCCCGTCTAACATTCTGCCCTTCTATCACTCTCTTTCATAAATTATACCATTCACACATCATTCAAGGCTAACAGAGAACAGCAACGTTGTGTGACTGATCGTCGGTCCGTTTGTTCGAATGGCCGCGCTCTCTTAAATCTGTATGCTCGTCTGTCTGGTCTGTCTGTCGGTCGGTGAGTCTCTCTGTCCGTCTGTCTGTGTCTGTAGTACAACAATGAACACACCCAGAACCTCACAAGTGAGCTGTGAACAACGCTGGAAGAGTTCTCAGAAGGAAGACATGCATGAAGAGAGAAACAGACAGGCATGCAGCGAGGAAAAGATAGGCATGCAGACAGGAACCAGACAGAGGTAGATGTGTGCCGCTCGTCACGCCTGCTCACGCCTGGCTAACTCTGCACATTCAACTGTCGGGTGAACATTGGGGAATTCTACCAACATTCTACTAGCAGAAACTGCTCACGTCAGACGCCCTACACCTGCTGTCCTTGACATTTCAAACATCGACATGGCTGGAGGTAGATTGTGTCTAACAATACCTCTCGAAATCTCGGATGATTATGTGGTTCTCGTTGCCCGTCTCTCATTGACTTTCACACACAGAACAACTTGCGTTGTCCTAAACTGTTCTTGTATGTGGAACTATGTTGTTGTTGAGAATCTCATGGTCGGCTTGTTCATCCTTGAACCCCAGACTGCTGTCGTCTGCCTGCATCAGCAGCTAAGGAGTTAGTAAATCCCTAGCATAATCTTGATCTCTCCACGCGGGGTGTGCAAGACGTGTTTGTTGATGTCAGCGTATAAAATATTCAGGTAGTATAAGGTCATGGTCGGACATAACTGTGGTCGATCGTCCCCTGCTTCCTGGATGCCCCACCCGGGGCTGACCCGAGATATAGGTCAGTGTGGAAGGTGCCTCATCGTCGTCACATCCCCTTAGAACAGTGGTTCTCAACCTTTTTTGGCCCGTGCTCCCCTTCACCATATTTTCAGAACGTCATCCCCCCTTCCTATAAACAATTTGGCCCGTGCCCCCCTTCACCATATTTTCAGAACGTCACCCCCCCCCCCCACTTCATATTTCTACCTAAAAATCCCCCAACCCTACACAGTATACGTATAAATGGAAGGTAAATATGTTAAAACAGGTCTAGACATCCACATAAAACGTGATTTGTGGGTCTACTTACTTTATAACATGAAGTTTAGAAGGATGAGACATGCATAACTGTAAAGTATGAAGGGAATAGCAATATCAAGTAATCGGTTCTTGTATTAACGCGATCTTGAACTGATCTTCATTTCCCCCCCCCCCCCCCCCCCGCCCTGGAAACCCTAAAATTCCCCCTGGGGGGGGGGGGGGAATTCCCCACCGGTTGAGAACCACTGCCTTAGAATAACGATGTCTGCAGCACGTTCCTGTGGTTGTGTTATTGTGGCTGTGTTTGTGGTTTCATGTGTTCGGCTGGCTGTGTTTGTGGTTAAAGTTGTCCCATAACTGACATCAGGCCTGAAGTGTCATCATAATGCATTGCAGTTAATGCTATATATTTCCATATTGTCCCGCATAAACAAATAATAATAATCAATTGTCCCGAGCCTTAATCCCGCCACGAGTTTGTGTTGTGAGAGCATCATCACATGTGATAGTAGGCCCGCACACACACACACAAACACACACACACGACACACACACACACACACACCACAAACACACACCACACACACCACACACACACACACACACACACACACACACACACACACACACACACACACACACACACACTGTCTTTTATTTGCTCTGACACGTTTGTGCATGCAATACAGTAACCAGAAGTGATGTGTTGTATCTCTTAAATGTAAATGCTGAAATAGAGGTTGCTGGACCACACTTGGTAGTTCTATCTTCTTGGCAATCGTCACATGACCTGCACATCTCCCTCCTCTCCACCCTCCCCCCTCCCCCACCACGCCTGTTCAACTGGGCAGCGAGTGTAGATGTCAGGGGGAATATAGATGTCAGGGGGATTGTAGATGTCAGAGGAATGTAGATGTCAGGGGGATTGTAGATGTTAGGGGGAATGTGGATGTTATGGGGAATGTAGATGTTAGGGGGAATGTAGATGTTAGGGGGATTGTAGATGTTAGGGGGATTGTAGATGTTAGGGGGATTGTAGATGTTAGGGGGAATGTGGATGTTATGGGGAATGTAGATGTTAGGGGGATTGTAGATGTTAGGGGGAATGTGGATGTTATGGGGAATGTAGATGTTAGGGGGATTGTAGATGTTAGGGGGAATGTGGATGTTATGGGGAATGTAGATGTTAGGGGGATTGTAGATGTTAGGGGGATTGTAGATGTTAGGGGGAATGTGGATGTTATGGGGAATGTAGATGTTAGGGGGATTGTAGATGTTAGGGGGAATGTGGATGTTATGGGGATTGTAGATGTTAGGGGGAATGTGGATGTTATGGGGAATGTGGATGTTAGGGGGATTGTAGATGTTAGGGGGATTGTAGATGTTAGGGGGTGTCAGAGCCTAGCTACGCAGCAACATCGTTACGGCACCCGGCGGACAAGAGTTGTCGGCTGGCGAGATTCTTACCTGACACGCGACCAGCGCTGACGACAGACGCACGCAAAGCCACGTGACCCCACCAGAGGCAGTGGACAGTGTGCGTGATAGCTGAGACCAGGCTGGGACTGGACTCTGAACGGACGTGTGTGACGAGAGCAAGGCGTTTGTGTGAATCTCCGTGGTTGTAAGCTGAACGACTGATATCTTGAGCGCCAGACCTATGAGCTGTAATGTGGTTGTGAGTTATATGTTGTACATTGCTGTAATTATCGTTATGTATTTAATGTGGCAATAAATCCATAGAACTTGTGTTGCTGTGTCTTACGTCGAATCACGTTGTACTTGTACTGTCTCACATGTGTTAGCCAACGAGCCTAATAGAAGATCCTGACATGTGTGGACGTGGGTTGCTCGTCTTTATTTAAAGAACCTAATATATTTAGACGTGTGTTGTTCGTCTTTGTTATTTAAAACTATAATTCTTGTACTTGTAAAATTTGTCAAGGTTATAGTGATGTACATGTGATCGGAAAAGTCTCAGTGTGATCCATTACTACATTGTCTAAATATGTTTAAGATCATTAGTAAATGTACAGTACATATTGTTTGATCCTGTAAACGTGTTAAACATTTGTGATTTGTGAAAATTATCACCGTTTGACCTTGTCAACATTGTGATTTAGCCGCCATTTTGACCTTGTCGCCATCTTGTAAACTTGATGTCTTTGTCCTTACTGAATGTCATCTTGATGTAAGTGATGTGTCATCAATGTTATTGAGTGTTCAAATACAGATAGATTGTTTTTGTGTATTGAGTTTGTGGAACGCAAAGAGTTTTGGAAAGAGTGTAACTTCTGTTGAAAGAAACACTGTTGACGACAAATTTACGACATACAATTATACTCAACGCCATCCAAACCTAATCAACACTTAGTGACTTGCAGGCACACACCAACAAACACACGCTAACTTATTTCTCTCCAAAAACAAAGCAGGTTTTTTGCGTACCATCCATAACCCTGCCGTAGAGGTCATTAGTGGTTCCGAAGTACGCCCCTACAGTTTTCTAGCCCGATTGCCCAACCGTTCGTCACCATATCCAAGGGCACTTGAGTATATTTTTCTTCACTTTAACTTTACGTATGCATTAGTGGGCACGCATCGTATAGGCAAATCAATTGTAAGTTGTTTTTCTACTAACCATTTACAACATATTTTGTGTGATTGATTTTCATTGACATATTTTCTCCATCATGTCGTCGTTATTTGATTTCATCGATATGGGTTTAAAATTAAAGTTAGAAGGTGATGAATTAACACAATGGAGTGAGAAGAAATACGCTGAATACTGTGAACGCGAAGATAGAGCAGCTGAAAGAGCTCTAAAACAGGCAGAGATTGAAAAAGCTGCCAAGCAAATAGAGGCAGAAACAGCATTAAAGCAAGCCGAAGTAGAAATGGCTGCAAAGACAAAGCAAGCAGAGATGGAAACAGCTCTAAAACAGGCAGAAATTGAAAAAGCTGCCAAGCAAGTAGAGGCAGAAACAGCTCTAAAGCAAGCTGAGATAGACAGTGAACTTAAGAAAGCAGAAATAGCAGCTCAGAGTAAGAGAGAAGAACTTGAATTACAGTTGAAAATGAAACAACTCGACACCGAGACTGCAATGAATAAAGAGTCAAAGAAATCTGAAAGACTGGAAAAAGAAAACCAGTATAAGAAGTACCAAGGTATCGTTCGTAACTATACCTCGGGTGACTGCATAGCAGCCTTTACCCAAAATTTTGAGACATTAATGGAACATTACCAAGTTCCACTTTCGGAATGGAATATTTTATATATGAGGAGTCTATCTGGGGAACCTCTGAAAGTCATTGAAACCATCCCCAAAGACCTCAGAAAAGAGTACCATTACATTAAATCTAAAATAATGGCACATTTCATGTTAGATGAAGCAGGGTACAGAGAACAATTCAGTAAACTAAGTCCAAAATCAACTCAAACGTTCTCTGACTACCTCTGTTTAGTCCGAGACATTTTCAGCAAATGGACTTCATCAGCCAAAATTAACAAAAATTATGATAAATTAGAAGATCTCATCATTCGAGATAAAGTCATTTCTTCTATCCCATCATCTTTTTCTAAGTTCTTGCAGGAGAATGAATGCACAAGTGTGGAAGAAATGGAAAGACGTGGTTCGGCCTATTATACGGCAAATAAACAGTGTTTTGCCACTGAAGCTACTGACAGTAACTGGGTAGCAGCAGCCAACTATGAGAAAAACTATAGTAGGCAAAAACTAAACAGGCCTACCTCTGAAAAATTTAGACATTGTGTTCATTGTAAAATGTCTCATTATTTGAACGAGATGTGCGATAAAAACCCAGGGTACCAAACATACTTGCAAAATATGGTAAACAGACAAGACAGAGAACGTAAATCGTTCAAAAGTTTACGTAAATGTTTTCTCTGCAAGGCTTACGGTCACCATCGCATGGATTGTAAAGGCAGGCATATGACCAACAAAGCCAATGCCGCCTTGTTCGATAGTTCAGCGTCAGAAGACGAAAATACAGAAAAACATCCTGTACATGCAGCACAGGCTTGTGATGCATTTAGTTCCAACACATGCACTGTCTGTAATACCTTCTTTGAAAACGGTATCTTAACATGCGGGCACGCCATCCCTATTGCTAATGAGGAAGGTAACTTAGTAATAGACTCAAAAGGCAAATTAGACATCTATCACGGGTATGTTAATGGCAAGTTTGCTACAGTACTTCGCGACACCGGGAGTACACTTATTGGCCTGAAAACAACATTCATAACGCCTACAGACTACACAGGTAGACACATCACATGTAGAACATTTTCAGGCAATATTGAAAAATATCCATTAGCTTGGGCATACATTGAAACACCATTCCTCACCGGGAAAGTAAAGGTCGCAGCACTTACAAACCCAGTGTGCGATATAATCATAGGAAATTTACCTGAGGTGAATGACAAACCTCATAACCATGACATAACATCACTATGTATTAATGATAACACATCACCACCAAATGTCATTGAAAATGTCATATCACCGGTTGAATGTATGTTAGCTAATGCAGCACTAAGTTCTCATCACATCATTGACGATATCATTCCATCATCATCTGATGTCATTGAGTGTGTGAACGCAGTAACAAGATCTACTGCTAGAGTGCAAGATGAAAATAACCAAACTGAGGCTATTCAAATGCTTAGCCCAGAAGTACCACCTAGTGACTCTATGAAGGAAACATTCATAACAGCTCAAAAAGCTGATCCTTCACTGTCAAAGTATTTTGACCTGATCGGCAAAAAGGCAAGAATAACCAAAAATGCTAAATGGCATTTTGCTTTATACAATGATATACTCACCAGGTACTACACCAAAGGTGACGTTACAACAAAGCAAACTGTGTTGCCAACTACTTATCGCAAGCAAGCTTTACATCTTGCTCACGATATACCTTTTGCAGGTCATATGGCATATGTTAAAACCAGGTCAAGACTATTGACACAGTTTCATTGGCCAAAATTCTGTAATGACATAAAAACATATTGCAGAAGTTGTGATACATGCCAGAAACTGGTAAAGAAAGGTAAACACCCACAGGCAAAGTTACAAGTCACTGACTTAGCCAGTCGACCTTTTGAAAAATTATCAGTTGACATTGTGGGCCCTCTTAGTCATACAACAACTAGAGGGAATAAATATATTCTAACAATTATTGATCAATGTAGCCGCTGGCCAGAAGCTATTCCTCTAAAGAACATTACTGCCAACGATATCATGGAAGTGTTCTTGCATATTTTCTCCCGAATTGGGTTTCCAGATACTATCCAGTCTGATAGAGGCACTCAGTTTATCGCCGCATCCACTCAAGCTTTCACTAAAATGCTAGGAGTGAAGCAAGTCTTCAATACCCCCTATCATCCTCACTCGAGCGGGATTATAGAAAAGCTTAATGGGGATCTGAAGCACATGCTTGCCAAAGTAACTCAAGATCACCCCAATAACTGGGATTATTATTTACCAGCTGTCCTTTTTGCTTATCGCGAGGTACCACATTCTAGTACCGGTTTCTCTCCCTTTGAACTCATCTATGGTGCCAAACCACGAGGCCCATTAACAATTTATCACCAAATGTTAACAGATTCCACTCCATTATTGAAACCCATATCATCATTTGTGTATGTAACATCATTGCGTGAAAGGATAATGAAATCATGTGAAATTGCTAAAAGTGCACTAAAACTATCTGGTGCTACTTACAGACAATACGCAGACAAAGGTAACAGGACTATAACATTGACAGCCTGGACAGGACGTACTACTACTACTACCTAGCGACAGACAGCTACTGACAGAGTCTTGGCAGGGACCTTTTAAAGTGACAAGACAAATCTCACCTGTTGACTACGAAATCCTGATAAAAGACAAACACAAAATATTTCACATCAATATGCTAAGACCATACTACAACAGAGACAACGAACAAGACGATACGACAGCTTGCACCGTGATAATAGATCACGAAGATGACGATTCTAGCGACGAGATTCCAACACCTACATTAGACACGACAAACTGCTTGAAGGAGATCAAGATCAATCCAAACCTAAGTCAAGCAGAGACAAACAGTTGCAAACAGTTGATACAAGAGTACAACACCATCTTTTCAGACAACCCAGGACAAACAGAGTTAGTACAGCATCACATCACACTCACATCAAACACACCCATAAGATGCAGACCATACACAATACCATTACATTACAAGGAACAACTACATCAGGAAATCATCAACTTAGAAAAAAACAACATCATCAGACGATCCCTATCAGACTTCTCTTCACCCATGGTCATTGTACGTAAAAAGGACAACACAATACGACTTTGCATAGATTACAGAAAACTGAACAAAATAACTGTTTTATATCTTGAACCAATGGCAAACACGGACGATCTCCTGACAGAACTGACTGACGCTAAGTTCTTCACGACCCTTGACATGTCTAAAGGTTACTGGCAGATTGCTGTACATGAAGACAGCAGACATCTAACAGCTTTCGCCACGCCTTGGGGACTGTACGAATGGTGCAAACTTCCATTTGGGCTAGTCAATGCCCCAGCCACATTCGTACGCATGACACGACTCCTCTTATCTGACATCCCTAATATCGTTTGCTATATTGACGACATCTGTGTCCATACAGAGACAATGACGGAACATATAAAGATACTGGAACAGACACTAGAACGTATCAGACAGCACGGACTGACAGTGAAACCTTCAAAGGTGAGCATGGCTTACCAAGAGATATCATTTTTGGGGTACAGAATATCTAATGGCTTTGTCATGACAGACAACAAAATTGTCTCCAAAATTCTAAAACTGTCACTTCCAACAAATAAAAAACAAGTCCGCAGTTTGTTGGGACTTATTAATTATTACAGAAACTTTATTCCTGATTTTTCAGAACTGACTGAGGTTTTTTCTAACTTACTAACCAAGAATAAACCCGAAAAAGTTGTAAACGATGAATGCCTACGAAATGCATTTCATAAAGTTTTGGCACACTTTTCTGATAAGAATTCGCCTAATCTCATCCTTAAATTGCCCAACATTCGTTTACCTTTCAGATTGAGAACAGATGCTAGCTCCATTGCGATCGGCGCAGTCCTATTGCAGGAATACAACGACATCCTGCATCCCGTCTGTTTTCTATCAAGAAAACTAAGGCCCCGAGAGCGGGCATGGTCCATTCCGCAATTAGAAGCATTGGCCTTAGTAGAAAGTGTGACGAAGCTGTCCAGATATCTTCTAGGACGTCACTTTATCATCGAAACTGACAACAGTCCATTACGGTATATAAATTCCGCAGTACCATCAAATAATATGATTGCTCGCTGGTCCTTAAAGCTTCAGAATTTCAGTTTTGAAGTTCGCCATATTCCCGGCAGAATGAATACAATCGCCGACCTTTTGTCCCGTTGTCCGACAGACCCAGTAAGCAATGTCTGAGTGCACTGTGTAATATTACACTCAGCCCAACACAGCCACCAATGAGTGAATTTTTTCCATTCACCTACTGTGTAAGGTCTATAATTAAAATTGTGATACGGTTTAGAAACCGACATGTATAATATACTTATTTTAATCAAGTCATATAATGAGTGTAGTATAATTGTGTAGTGTGTGTTAGAATGAGAACAATATTAATTGTATATATACACCGAGAACAGTGTCACAGACGCTTAACCACTTACCAGAAGCGAACTTTACCATTGTGACATCTGTGAGTGATTTTCTTCACCGTGATATTTTAACATGTGCAAATGTGGACCGAACATTGACTCCTACACCACCTCTGCAGCGAATTTAATCCAAATTGTTCGACGTTTGAACATCAGAAATAAGAACAGTCGATCTTGATCCAGAAGTTGTGAACACATCGGAAATAAGAACATTCCACCATAATCCGTTGTGATACTATAACATCAAACACGAACTGTGAGAACATTTTACTATCCGTTCCGAAATAAAACCGGATCATTTGTGTTCAGACAGTGTAACATCAACCAAATTTTGCGTTTCGTGTGCATTTCCGGTATAATTTAAAAAGTATAGCAAAATTAGCAGACTATGTACAAATTTCCAAAAATTTATGACAATTGTAAAATCCTTTTGAATCTATAAAATATAATATACCAATTGGGTACTTATTTATTTTGATTAGTGTAATCTTAGAATCATATCTTGATTAATGTATTCATATTACCGACTTTTTCTCGTTAATATGAAGAAACGTCAAGCAATGACGCTAAGAAATTAAATAATTATTGTAATGTATGGAATTTCTTGAATGTCAAAAATTACTTCCCTTGCATTTCTGAATTACATCAAGGGCCATAATTTGAAACATATTCATTAATGTATATTGTATAGATAGACATTTTGTTGCTCAAATAGTTAGCACAGCAGGTAGGCGTCCACCAAGCATGTCATAGAGCTGCCAACATTGCAAACCAACATAAGAGCTCCTGACCAAATGAGGGCAGAGTTTAAGTGTTTAATACGACTAATACAAAGCCGTATTTCAGTCTGGCTAGATGGTTGTTGCAAAACAATCATATTATTACGTTTTTTTCAAATAGCTGCGAGGTAGATGCGTGAAGCTGGTGCTACTGATCTGACTGGGTATTATTGCAATGAAGGTAACCAGGCATCAGGGGGATGAAACCTGAATTGTGTTAAAAGTTGTACTTCATTTGTCATTTCAATGCAACTTACATTTTTTTCGTATATATTTCTATGCCTTATATGTATTTTCATGCATAACACTGGGAAAAAGTAGTCTCTGACATGAAATTAACACTACCCCAGTATATACATACATCATGAATGAAAGATGGCATCTTTCATTGAGGTACCCGGGGAGAATGTCAGAGCCTAGCTACGCAGCAACATCGTTACGGCACCCGGCGGACAAGAGTTGTCGGCTGGCGAGATTCTTACCTGACACGCGACCAGCGCTGACGACAGACGCACGCAAAGCCACGTGACCCCACCAGAGGCAGTGGACAGTGTGCGTGATAGCTGAGACCAGGCTGGGACTGGACTCTGAACGGACGTGTGTGACGAGAGCAAGGCGTTTGTGTGAATCTCCGTGGTTGTAAGCTGAACGACTGATATCTTGAGCGCCAGACCTATGAGCTGTAATGTGGTTGTGAGTTATATGTTGTACATTGCTGTAATTATCGTTATGTATTTAATGTGGCAATAAATCCATAGAACTTGTGTTGCTGTGTCTTACGTCGAATCACGTTGTACTTGTACTGTCTCACATGTGTTAGCCAACGAGCCTAATAGAAGATCCTGACAGGGGGATTGTAGATGTTAGGGGGGATGTGGATGTTATGGGGAATGTAGATGTTAGGGGGATTGTAGATGTTAGGGGGAATGTGGATGTTATGGGGAATGCAGATGACGGGGAATGCAGATGTCAGGGGAATGCAGATGTCAGGGGAATGTAGATGTCAGGGGGATTGTAGATGTCAGGGGGATTGTAGATGTCAGGGGAATGTGGATGTTATGGGGAATGTAGATGTCAGGGGGATTCTAGATGTCAGGGGAATGTGGATGTTATGGGGAATGTAGATGTCAGGGGGATTGTAGATGTCAGGAGGCATGTAGATGTCAGGGGGAATACAGATGTCAGGGGGAATGCAGATGTCAGGGGAATGCAGATGTCAGGGGAATGCAGATGTCAGGGGGAATGTAGATGTCAGGGGGAATGTAGATGTTAGAAGAATGTAGATGTCAGGGGAATGTGGATGTTATGGGGAATGTAGATGTTAGGGGGATTGTAGATGTTAGGGGGAATGTGGATGTTATGGGGAATGCAGATGACAGGGGGAATGCAGATGTCAGGGGAATGCAGATGTCAGGGGAATGTAGATGTCAGGGGGATTGTAGATGTCAGGGGGATTGTAGATGTCAGGGGAATGTGGATGTTATGGGGAATGTAGATGTCAGGGGGATTGTAGATGTCAGGGGAATGTGGATGTTATGGGGAATGTAGATGTCAGGGGGATTGTAGATGTCAGGAGGCATGTAGATGTCAGGGGGAATGCAGATGTCAGGGGAATGCAGATGTCAGGGGAATGCAGATGTCAGGGGAATGCAGATGTCAGGGGGAATGTAGATGTCAGGGGGAATGTAGATGTTAGAAGAATGTAGATGTCAGGGGAATGTGGATGTTATGGGGATTGTAGATGTTAGGGGGATTGTAGATGTCAGGGGAATGTGGATGTTATGGGGAATGTAGATGTCAGGGGGATTGTAGATGTCAGGAGGAATGTAGATGTCAGGGGGAATACAGATGTCAGTGGGAATGCAGATGTCAGGGGAATGCAGATGTCAGGGGAATGCAGATGTCAGGGGGAATGTAGATGTCAGGGGGAATGTAAATGTTAGAAGAATGTAGATGTCAGGGGAATGTGGATGTTATGGGGAATGTAGATGTTAGGGGGGTTGTAGATGTTAGGGGGAATGTGGATGTTATGGGGAATGCAGATGACAGGGGGAATGCAGATGTCAGGGGAATGCAGATGTCAGGGGAATGTAGATGTCAGGGGGATTGTAGATGTCAGGGGGATTGTAGATGTCAGGGGAATGTGGATGTTATGGGGAATGTAGATGTCAGGGGGATTGTAGATGTCAGGGGCATGTGGATGTTATGGGGAATGTAGATGTCAGGGGGATTGTAGATGTCAGGAGGCATGTAGATGTCAGGGGGAATACAGATGTCAGGGGGAATACAGATGTCAGGGGGAATGCAGATGTCAGGGGGAATGCAGATGTCAGGGGAATGCAGATGTCAGGGGGAATGTAGATGTCAGGGGGAATGTAGATGTTAGAAGAATGTAGATGTCAGGGGAAGTGAGAGCGAATGTAAATTATACAGGAGAGAGCGAGATCGGTCAGCGGATTTTTCTGCCGCTCAACGCGACTTTTTAATTTTTGTCTGCGTCAAAATGTTTGCTTTCAATGTTGAAAATGTGCATGATGAATGTGTTGTGTGTAGTTTAGTTTAGATCTTAGAAAAAGTATTTTAAGTCTCATAAGACGGAAATGTAGTCACTAATTAGTGTTATACACTTGTTTGTGACCTCATTCAACCGAATTATGGCACTTGAAAACGAACTTACATACACATATAGATAGATACACATGTTAGAAGTTAGATTATAGTATTAATCACATCCAAACACGCAAACAACCAGAAAAACAAACATATAAATTGCATACATATTTTGTAGATCAAAGGGAGATAACTCCGGGTCAGGGGACATAATAGACAACGAAACACTAACTTAACAGTGAAATATAACTTTACACGCGGAAGCGAGATAGGTAAAGCCTGTCGCACACAGCTTGGGTAATGGTTGTTTAATATTATAGGGGGGACATGAAGCAATTCATGTGTTGACCATAAGAAAGTCAACTTTGTATGGGTAGTGAGTTAATTTACTATTTGAGGGCAGGTCTTATAAGACAACGGTCCGGTTCAGACATACCTCTAATTAATATAATATTGCGATTGAGAATAGGGCTCACGCCAACCAGACAAGTTTGTGGCGATTGCCAGTAGCCAAGTAAAGTGATACTACATTGTGACATTAGTCAGTAGAAGTCTATGCAGTTACCCAAAGCCAGGTTATCTACAGTCTTTGACAAAAATTAGATACACTAATTTTTTAGAAACCCCTTGCGTCACAACCAACGAGTCAAAGTTGATGACGCAACACAGGAGGGGAGGGTGTGTGTCAAAGACCGGAATATAAAGGCCGAAGGTCTGCCTCAAGATAGAATACCAACGGGAAGAGTGGTCAACTTCAAGAGGTGATACAGTGCCCCGATATGAGGGCAGGGTAGGTGATAGAATGGGGGACTATTAACTAGTTCTCTCATGAGACACGGAGACGTTGACCAGATAGTTAGCACTCTGGTCACGACAGAATCACGGAGCCTACATGATAGCCACGAGTGCCACTCAACAGAAAACAACTAATGTAAGCGTGGCCGTTGTAACGGCACGCAGAAAGCCGAAGGACACACCAAGGTCCTTCCGCGTGGTGTGTAGCCACGCGAGCAAACTCGTCAGACTGGGGACTGACTTTGTAGAGAGCACTTGTTTAGTATTGATAGGAGTTTTGTGTAACCAAATAGATAGAGATAGCATTAGAGGTTAGAAAACTAGTGATAGGCAATTCTGTGGCTTTGTGTGTGGTTTTGATAGCGACTGTTACGTACTTGTAAAGAGCCTACGGCAATAAAATGTACCATTTAATTCCTCTCACACGACTTGCAAGTTTCTTGTATGGTGTGGGAGAAGTAATCTGATGATGCCTTACACATGAGTTGTTGCCAGATGTCAGGGGGAATGCAGATGTCAGGGGGAATGCAGATGTCAGGGGAATGCAGATGTCAGGGGAATGCAGATGTCAGGGGGAATGTAGATGTCAGGGGGAATGTAGATGTTAGAAGAATGTAGATGTCAGGGGAATGTGGATGTTATGGGGATTGTAGATGTTAGGGGGATTGTAGATGTCAGGGGAATGTGGATGTTATGGGGAATGTAGATGTCAGGGGGATTGTAGATGTCAGGAGGCATGTAGATGTCAGGGGGAATACAGATGTTAGAAGGAATGCAGATGTCAGGGGGAATGCAGATGTCAGGGGAATGCAGATGTCAGGGGAATGCAGATGTCAGGGGGAATGTAGATGTCAGGGGGAATGTAGATGTCAGGAGGAATGTAGAAAGATGTCATGGGGAATGCAGATGTCAGGGGGAATGCAGATGTCAGGGGGAATGCAGATGTCAGGGGAATGCAGATGTCAAGGGGAATGTAGATGTTAGAAGAATGTAGATGTCAGGGGATTGTAGATGTCAGGAGAATGTGGATGTTATGGGGAATGTAGATGTCAGGGGAATGTAGATGTCAGGGGGAATGTAGATGTCAGGGGGAATGTAGATGTCAGGAGGCATGTAGATATCAGGGGGATTGTAGATGTCAGGAGAATGTTGATGTTAGGGGGAATGTAGATGTTAGGGGGAATGTGGATGTTATGGGGAATGTAGATGTTAGGGGGAATGTAGATGTTAGGGGGATTGTAGATGTTAGGGGGATTGTAGATGTTAGGGGGATTGTAGATGTTAGGGGGAATGTAGATGTTAGAGGGAATGTTGATTTCCCATATGATGTTTTCGTGTAAGAGATGCACATGGGAATTGCCTTTACACTCAGCCCGGTCTCTGATTGCCCATAGTTATTTGGAATCATTGAGACTTCACATCTTCATTGGTCAGCTCACCCACGTGGATCCATCTGTCAGACAGCCCAGCGTTCACAATCACAGCCTGGCCTAGACTACTGGTCACTCACGTGGATCTATCTGTCAGACAGCCCAGCGTTCACAGTCACAGCCTGACCTGGGCCACTGATCACTCACGTGGATCCATCTGTCAGACAGCCCAGCGTTCACAGTTGTCAGAAGTGGGGTTGCGCCACCGCCTAGTTAAATATCTGGCGAGCAACCCCAGGTTGTCAGAAATTGACCAGGGACACAATCAATATGGCTGAACTACAGATTAAGCAAATGAATATCAAGAGTACAGCTTACAAGTGGCTCGTTAACAAAAAATAAATTAGCTGTTCTTAATATTCGCCAAGGAGTGGGAAGGAGAAGGTTAGATGGGCTAAATTTAAATCTATGAATTGACTACTAGATTGGTGCAGGTTTTTCTCCCGTGACAGTTTCTACTCCCTGATAGTTAAGTAACCCCCTACCAATACACACACACACACACAAACATGCATGCGCAATTGGAAAATAACAGATAACTATGAGTTTAAAACAAGCTACAATCACGTTTATTGTCTATCATTAACAAGTGTACATGATGGTTTCTTATAATGATGATGGTGAATTTATGGAAGTTATACAATATAACAATTATGTAAGTGAAATGATGAAAGACATTACAAAACTTTAATGTTACTTGTCTCCTGTCTGGATCTGTGGTCCCGGTTACAAGTGGAATATGCGAACAGCAGCTATGTTCAGATCAGCGAACAGTCGGACGGTGTTCAGAACAGTAGTGTTCCGTCCTATCGCTTAGTTCCTCCATTATCACAGAACGGGAAAAAATGGGCTCCTGTTGAGGGCTTAGAAGAGATAATCAAGAATGTGTATTATCTAGTTCTACATCAGTACAATCCTAAATAATACATACATTCTATCCCCCCCCCCCCCTATACAATGACCAGTCTGACCGAGTCTCTCTTCCAGCATTACTGCGTTAACTGTCCTTCTCCCTCTATATCTCTCTCCTACTGTCGAGTTTGGGAAGGACTTTTCCAGTTGGCGAACATACCTGTAATTATTACATTTCTGCTAACCATTATAACGCCCCGTCATGAGAAATCAAATGTCCTAAGTTAATGTCACTTATTCAGGCAGACAAGGAGTTTCTCACAGCCGCTCCGTTCAACCGTTGGTTTAGCAGATTAACGGGTCGGTAGTGATATCATAATAATACCTTATCTCCGGGCTTACATGCCGTGATCAGCCTCTGTAAAAGGGTTGCATGAGTTACTGTGAACACTCGTTCATAACACACTGAAAGGGTTAAACACCATAAACCCTATACCAATTGTGGGTAATGTCTGTATCACTACACCGCTACTTGAAGCACAATCAGTAGGCCATATACCAATGCGCGCTGTGCCTTAGAACACAATAGCATACCACTATTCATACTGGTAGGTTTGCATATGACAAATAAATCTCTCACATCAAATACACATAAAGTATACCAATTCAAATTAGGCATATAATTATACTCAACATAATAGTATAATGCATGAATTAGTAACAATATTGTATACATACAAAATGAGACACAAAAAGGCATTGGATTAACCACACAGAACAGCCAAATTGCTGATTTGCCCGGTTTAGTCACTACATAGCTATTATCGTGGTACGAATAAAAGAAATATAGTCAGTTGACTATACTCTGTACAACAAATGCACACAACAAAAGGTGACCAGGCTAGTTTAAATAGGAGTGACAAGCATCTGATAAGACACATGAAAGTCAAACGTCTGTCTAGAACTAGCCGAGATTTGCCTAACATAAGGTTGTTACTTGTAAGAAGAATAACCAATCTATACAATATGATATATACACTGATTGATTGATTTAGGAACCGACATCACAACATTCGGGTTATTCCCATAAGCGTTCCGTCCCCATCCTCAGAAGCCAGCGAAGAGTTCCGACACTAATAGTACCAGTAGCAATCTGACTGATATATACACTGAAAATGAGGAATATGAGTTCATATATCAGTATCAAGAGACATTAATAGTCTCAATGAAATAACCTAGCTCAGACAGAAGGATGAAAATTCGCAGCTTTACTGAATAGTTACTACAGAAAAATACATTTACTCTCTCTCTCCATACCTGTTTCAAACATTTGCCGTGTCTAAAGTGAACAGGTCTAGAAAGTGTATTTATACTAAGTACGACAAACGCCATTAATCTCTTTGGCGCCTACCTGTCTGTTTCAGGTTACAATTCACATTTCTAATTGCCTCCATCAGACACCCAACAGTTGAGTGGTTTTCCTAGGTCCAAGTTGCATCCCCAGCCTTTGTGGGTGAATGACTCCTTTCACAAGGTCCATTTCATGCCTAGGCGGTTTTTACTGCCAGCCGTAGGTCAATTTCACATCTGTATAATTACCTTATCAGTTTGATACGTAATACCTTGAAACTGAACTGGCCGGGTAGGTTGAGGGTTCCATTAGTCTGACTCTATTGTTAATCCAGGGTGTCTTATCAAACAGAACTTTTCACCTGTATTCTGACAGATGAGTCCTGGCGTCAAATTGAAGAGTGTTCCCATGTAGCAACAGCCTGCAAGGCTTTTGTGAGTAATCTTACGTCAAGGCTAGACGGTCTTTTACAATGATTGTAGAGAATGGAGTTCATTCTTCTTTACTTTCTCTAAGTGGTCCATCAGATGTGAACAGAAAAAGCATTCTGGGATGTTAACGCGGCGTTCCACGACAACAATCACAGTCTGACCTAGACAACTGGTCACCCACCAAGCTTTATAACGTACATAGTCTGGCCACTTAACTGATTCAGTGTCAAGGGATACTATATCGCCAAGTATTAACCCCTATTCGGACAGAAGAACAATATATAGGCATACTAAGTTTATCGTGTTATTTGTTTTGTTTCGTGGTGTCTTCCGCAGTTTCAGTGATCAGTGAACGAAAATTTATACGATAATGCTTGTCCATTGACTTGTGCACCTTGCCTGGCCCAGATCTACTTGTTGTACGGCACCGTATCAGTTAATGCCCCCATCTTCTCTGCACCCAGTCTCCTGCAGCACTGCCACATCACACCCGTAGGCGATTCTCTGAATGAACGGCTCCCCGACCAGCACCGCCACATTTCAAATATACCACTCGCAGGTAGCGCACTGTAAGCCGGTCATTTCTTCTTCGTGATGTTTCGTTTGTCAGCTCTTGTTTTCCTTATTGTCGCCCTTTCCCCACGCATCCCTCGACTTTTATGTCCACGACACATCGTGAATCTCACTGCTGCTCCGCCGTGTTTTGGCAACAGATATGTCCCATGTTGTCTCTAGAAGCTATGGTGGGTACAACAGATATGTCCCATGTTATCTCTGGAAGCTGTGGTGGGTACACACGATATTCCTAACGGATCGGCCATGCCAGTGGCGATATCCTGGGTGGTCCACGGCGAGTCCTTCCTACCGGGGCCTCGCGCTCCTACAGTTCATCAGGTCACTTTGGGCTTCGAACCATTCTGCCCAAGGTTTGATGTTTGTCTTGTTATCCCGGCGCTCTCTCCTGGCAAGTATCAACGGGGATCTGACGTGTCCAAGGATTGGCGGACCCACCATCAGCCGCAGCTGATGGAAGAAGTATTCTGCCAGGGGTTCTGCTCTGATCGCCTCACACAAGGTCCAGAGTTTTACCACATGAGTGCATTATCTTATCTGTTGTCCAGTTCTACCCCAGTATTTGTTCATTGTCTTATTTGTTGTATAATACATTGTCTAGTTTGTTGTATAATACATTGTCTAATTTGTTGTATAATACATTGTCTAGTTTGTTGTATAATGCATTGTCTAGTTTGTTGTATAATACATTGTCAAGTTTGTTGTATAATACATTGTCTAGTTTGTTGTATAATACATTGTCTAGTTTGTTGTATAATACATTGTCTAGTTTGTTGTATAATACATTGTCTAGTTGCCACAAGTGTACATATCACTATCTGACCGTGCCACCTGGCAGCTTATATCCCACAAGTGTACATGTGTACATGTCACTATCTGACGGTGCCACTTGGCAGCTCGTATCCCACAAGTGTACATATCACTATCTGACGGTGCCACATGGCAGCTCGTATCCCACAAGTGTACATATCACTATCTGACCGTGCCACCTGGCAGCTTGTATCTCACAAGTGTACATGTCACTATCTGACGGTGCCATCTGTCAGCTCGTATCCCACAAGTGTACATGTCACTATCTGACGGTGCCACCTGGCAGCTTGTATCTCACAAGTGTACATGTCACTATCTGACCGTGCCACCTGGCAGCTGTATCCCACAAGTGTACATGTCTTTATCTGACGGTGCCACCTGTCAGCTCGTATCCCACAAGTGTACATGTCACTATCTGACGGTGCCACCTGGCAGTTTGTATCCCACAAGTGTACATGTCACTATCTGACCGTGCCACCTGGCAGCTTGTATCTCACAAGTGTACATGTCACTATCTGACGGTGCCACCTGTCAGCTCATATCCCACAAGTGTACATGTGTACATGTCACTATCTGACGGTGCCACCTGACAGCTTGTATCTCACAAGTGTACATGTCACTATCTGACCGTGCCACCTGGCAGCTGTATCCCACAAGTGTACATGTCTTTATCTGACGTTGCCACCTGGCAGCTCGTATCCCACAAGTGTACATGTCACTATCTGACGGTGCCACCTGGCAGCTGTATTCCACAAGTGTACATGTCACTATCTGACCGTGCCACCTGGCAGCTGTATCCCACAAGTGTACATGTCTTTATCTGACGGTGCCACCTGTCAGCTCGTATCCCACAAGTGTACATGTCACTATCTGACGGTGCCACCTGGCAGTTTGTATCCCACAAGTGTACATGTCACTATCTGACGGTGCAGACTGGCAGCTCGTATTCCACAAGTGTACATGTGTACATGTCACTATCTGACGTTGCCACCTGGCAGCTCGTATCCCACAAGTGTACATGTCACTATCTGACGTTGCCACCTGGCAGCTCGTATTCCACAAGTGTACATGTGTACATGTCACTATCTGACGGTGCCGACTGGCAGCTCGTATTCCACAAGTGTACATGTGTACATGTCACTATCTGACGGTGCCGACTGGCAGCTCGTATTCCACAAGTGTACATGTGTACATGTCACTATCTGACGGTGCCGACTGGCAGCTCGTATCCCACAAGTGTACATGTCACTATCTGACGGTGCCACCTGACAGCTGTATCCCACAAGTGTACATGTCACTATCTGACCGTGCCACCTGGCAGCTTGTATCTCACAAGTGTACCAGGTCACTATCTGACGGTGCCACCTGTCAGCTCGTATCCCACAAGTGTACATGTGTACATGTCACTATCTGACGGTGCCACCTGACAGCTTGTATCTCACAAGTGTACATGTCACTATCTGACCGTGCCACCTGGCAGCTGTATCCCACAAGTGTACATGTCTTTATCTGACGTTGCCACCTAGCAGCTCGTATCCCACAAGTGTACATGTCACTATCTGACGTTGCCACCTGGCAGCTCGTATTCCACAAGTGTACATGTGTACATGTCACTATCTGACCGTGCCACCTGGCAGCTGTATCCCACATGTGTACATGTCACTATCTGACCGTGCCACCTGGCAGCTGTATCCCACAAGTGTACATGTCACTATCTGACGTTGCCACCTGGCAGCTCGTATTCCACAAGTGTACATGTGTACATGTCACTATCTGACGGTGCCGACTGGCAGCTCGTATTTCACAAGTGTACATGTGTACATGTCACTATCTGACGTTGCCACCTGGCAGCTCGTATCCCACAAGTGTACATGTCACTATCTGACGTTGCCACCTGGCAGCTCGTATTCCACAAGTGTACATGTCACTATCTGACGTTGCCACCTGGCAGCTCGTATCCCACAAGTGTACATGTCACTATCTGACGTTGCCACCTGGCAGCTCGTATTCCACAAGTGTACATGTGTACATGTCACTATCTGACGGTGCCGACTGGCAGCTCGTATTCCACAAGTGTACATGTGTACATGTCACTATCTGACGGTGCCGACTGGCAGCTCGTATTCCACAAGTGTACATGTGTACATGTCACTATCTGACGTTGCCACCTGGCAGCTCGTATCCCACAAGTGCACATGTCACTATCTGACGTTGCCACCTGGCAGCTCGTATCCCACAAGTGTACATGTCACTATCTGACGTTGCCACCTGGCAGCTCGTATTCCACAAGTGTACATGTGTACATGTCACTATCTGACGGTGCCACCTGGCAGCTTGTATCCCACAAGTGTACATGTCACTATCTGACGGTGCCACCTGGCAGCTCGTATCCCACAAGTGTACATGTGTACATGTCACTATCTGACGGTGCCACCTGACAGCTTGTATCTCACAAGTGTTCATGTCACTATCTGACCGTGCCACCTGGCAGCTGTATCCCACAAGTGTACATGTCTTTATCTGACGTTGCCACCTGGCAGCTCGTATCCCACAAGTGTACATGTCACTATCTGACGGTGCCACCTGTCAGCTCGTATCCCACAAGTGTACATGTCACTATCTGACGTTGCCACCTGGCAGCTCGTATCCCACAAGTGTACATGTGTACATGTCACTATCTGACGGTGCCACCTGACTGCCTGTATCACTGAACTTCCCTGCTCCAACCTTGACCTCCCCGCATTCATTGCCCCCTGGTTTATTGTTGTTGTTTGTTGCCGCCGGTGTCATGTGTCACGTGTGCTGTGGGAAATTGTGCAGACTTGGTTCCCATCAACAGTCATTCATTCCTTGACGCATTACTCCTATCGATTACTTCTGACTGGATATGTTCTGTTTTCACTGTCAAACCTGTCATTGACTGCCAATATAGTACCTTGCGGTGTATGGCAAGGAGGTCTTGAGCCTGAGGAATTAAGGCCACGGTGGCTAGTGCACCTCACCGCGAACTGTGCAGGTTAGGGTTTTCTTTTTGCCCCGGACAGAAAAAAAAAAAAAACCCACGCCTTACCGAGAATTCGAACCCGGGTCTCCCGAAGGAGAATCCGGCGTTCTAGAAACTCGGCCAGCTACTTCTCTTTGTTACAACTTCCAGGCGGAAAACTGTGTCCATAGAGCGGGCGGGCAGACTACGGGACTGTTGTAGGAAAACAGAAAACACTTAAAAACACTAGACGATTACAATTGAACCTAAATGTATGATTAAAATAATTGCTGTCATGGTCACACGGAAACATGGTTCTCATCTCATCTCATCATGTTCCTCCTGTACCTTGCGGTGTCGAGGTGAAGTATAAACTTCGTGAGAGTGCCCGATTATGGGCTTCATATATCGACATTCCCATGGATTCTGCTATTCCCTCCGTCCAACGTTTACGTGGTCGGCCTCTTCCTTTGTTTCCATCTGGTCTGTACATCATTGCTTGTTGTGGCATGCTGTTGATGGAAACATGGTTAGCCAGTCCAAACTATGGTGTTTAAGTGATCTGATCGTGCCACTTAAAAGTTAACTTAACTATCCTCTGTCCTCATTGACTGGTTCGTGTCCCCCAATGTTGTCAGCAGCGGTCCTCCATGTTGGATATTGAGGTCATTTGTTTGTGAAGAAGTTTCTCAGAGTTAGCCAAAGACAGATTACCAATGCCGGCGGTAATGAACTCCTGCCAGAAAACCAGAACCATTGATGAGCTTTCACTGATTTCCCTAGTACAACCATGGAAGAAATAGCCTCCAAACACGAACATAGTCAGTCAGAGTAGAGAGCTCTTTCTTTCACATACTCAGGGGAAAGTATCCTGCCAACGTCTGGACAATGGAATACATGTCAGGGAAAAGTATCCTCGCAACGTCTGGACACGGGAGTATATGTCAGGGAAAAATATCCTGCCAACTTCTGGACACGGGAGCTCACTAATGCTTCTACCAAACTGGCTACACAACAGGGGGACTGTGAGATCTACATGACATATCCTAACGGAACATCAGAGATGGGTTCTATAGCGGCAGGAGAAATCTGCACAAACACAAAGTTGACGCAACAGGTTTTCTAACAGTTGTAGAAACCCTAAATAGTCGAGCAGAATGAACGTTGGTAGAGCTGATATCTGAGAATATTGTTGGACATTTGCTCCAGACGTCCACGACCGGTAGAGCTGATATCTGAGGATATTGTTGGACATTTGCTCCAGACGTCCACGACCGGTAGAGCTGATATCTGAGGACATTGCTGGACATTTGCTCCAGACGTGCACGGCCGGTAGAGCTGACATCTGAGGACATTGTTGGACATTTGCTCCAGACGTCCACGGCCGGTCGAGCTGATATCTGAGGATATTGTTGGACATTTGCTCCAGACGTCCACGACCGGTAGAGCAGATATCTGAGGATATTGTTGGACATTTGCTCCAGACGTGCACGACCGGTAGTGCTGACATCTGAGGACATTGTTGGACATTTGCTCCAGACGTCCATGGCCGGTACGCCTGTAACACAGACAGCGGGAACATTAGTGTTGACCACCCGATATCAGCTCTCCTGGAGCTGCATGCAACATGGACACATAATCACCCAGAAGATGATGTCAACTACGGTGAAGAACAGAATGTTCAAGTGCTGTACTGAACTTTTTGCCTTTGTATTGATGTGAAACATGGACAAACCGATGACAGCAGAAAAGCAGAAATATGGGTTGTGAGTGAAGTGAACAGAACGTCATCAGCGGACAAAGAAAACACAAAATGAGTCTCCCAACAAGCAGACGAAACCCGAAATTGACATGAGAAGTTAACAGCAGACAGTTAAGATGGCGTGAACGTGTTATATGGGAAATACATGTCACAATTTAGCGACAAGGGGTTAGCTTGGTGAGATAAGAGCAAGAGGAGAACAACTGAGATACATGCCTGCATTAACTGGTCACATACATTTCTGTGACAAGGACACAGATCTGATCACAGGTTCTGTTGATCTCGTGAGAATGCGGCTTACATTAATCGACAAGGCACATGGCATTGCTACGTCTGGTAGAAGGCAACATATTAATCGACATGGCACATGGCATTGCTAAGTCTAGTAGAATCCCAACTCAACAAGGCTGCTGTGACGACGTTGAGTGGGCTAGTTTGATTAGATGCTGCCGGGAGCCAAGTCGATCAATGGGCCAGACAAGAACAGCGACTGAACAAACCATGTCCCTGGCCCAGGCGAGTTAATCCCAACATTGTGTTGATTCAACTGATGGTCCTGTGCAAGTGCGTGAGTGTTTGTGTGTGTGTGTGTGAACATGCGCGTGTGTAAGCGTGCGTAAGTGTGTCCGAGGGTGCGTGGGTGTGAGCGTGTATGTGTGTGTGTGTGTGTATGTGAAGTCTTGCACGAGTTTCCTGTCTCAGCAGAGATGTACCAACATATGTTCCTCTGCAGTCAGCCGTCACACGGTAACCTGAAAGATCTCACAGGAAGCCGTACACAAAGGGGAAGGCGCAGACAGAGGATACTATAGAGCCGGTGGCGCAGGTGCTAGCATCCTGGCCTGCACTCCTGGTGGTCTTGTGCTCGAATGAACTTCGATAGGGATGCTTGCCATCTCCCAGCCGCCCCCCCCCCCCCCCAGCCTACACTAGACACCAGGAAATGTTCTGGAAGTAAAGGCGTGAGAACCATGACATCACCCACCTCATGCCGGCTGGTGTAGACATCACCCATCTTATGCCGGCTGCTGTAGACATCACCCATCTTATGCCGGCTGCTGTAGACATCACCCATCTTATTCCGGCTGGTGTAGACATCACCCATCTCATGCCGGCTGGTGTAGACATCACCCATCTTATGACGGCTGGTGTAGACATCACCCATCTCATGCCGGCTGGTGTAGACATCACCCATCTCATGCCTGCTTCTGTAGACATCACCCATCTCATGCCGGTTGGTGTAGACATCACCCATCCCATCTTATGACGGCTGGTGTAGACATCACCCATCTCATGCCGGCTGGTGTAGACATCACCAACTAATGCCGGCTGCTGTAGACATCACCCATCTCATGCCGGCTGCTGTAGACATCACCCATCTCATGACGGCTGCTGTAGACATCACCCATCTTATGCCGGCTGCTGTAGACATCACCCATCTCATGCCGGCTGCTGTAGACATCACCCATCTCATGCCGGTTGGTGTAGACATCACCCATCTCATGACGGCTGGTGTAGACATCACCCATCTTATACCGGCTGGTGTAGACATCACCCATCTCATGCCGGCTGGTGTAGACATCACCCATCACATGCCGGCTGCTGTAGACATCACCCATCTCATGCCGGTTGGTGTAGACATCACCCATCTCATGCCGGCTGGTGTAGACATCACCCATCTCATGCCGGCTGGTGTAGACATCACCCATCTCATGCCGGCTGGTGTAGACATCACCCATCTCATGCCGGCTGGTGTAGACATCACCCATCTCATGCCGGCTGGTGTAGACATAACCCATCTCATGCCGGCTGCTGTAGACATCACCCATCATGCTGGTTGGTGTAGACATCACCCATCTTATGACGGCTGGTTTAGACATCACCGATCTCATGCCGGCTGGAGTAGACATCACCAATCTTATGTCGGCTGGTGTAGACATCACCAACTAATGCCGGCTGCTGTAGACATCACCCATCTCATGCCGGCTGTTGTAGATATCACCCATCTTATGCCGGCTGGTGTAGACATCACCCATCTCATGCCGGCTGTTGTAGACATCACCCATCTTATGCCGGCTGTTGTAGACATCACCCATCTTATGCCGGCTGTTGTAGACATCACCCATCTTATGCCGGCTGGTGTAGACATCACCCATCTTATGCCGGCTGTTGTAGACATCACCAAATAATGCCGGCTGGTGTAGACATCACCCATCTCATGCCGGCTGGTGTAGACATCACCAATCTCATGCCGGCTGGTGTAGACATCACCAACTAATGCCGGCTGCTGTAGACATCACCCATCTTATGCCGGCTGTTGTAGACATCAACCATCTTATGCCGGCTGCTGTAGACATCACCCATCTTATGCCGGCTGGTGTAGACATCACCAAATATTGCCGGCTGCTGTAGACATCACCCATCTTATGCCGGCTGCTGTAGACATCACCCATCTTATGCCGGCTGGTGTAGACATCACCAAATAATGCCGGCTGCTGTAGACATCACCAACTAATGCCGGCTGGTGTAGACATCACCCATCTTATGACGGCTGGTGTAGACATCACCCATCTTATGCCGGCTGTTGTAGACATCACCCATCTCATGCCGGCTGGTGTAGACATCACCAAATAATGCCGGCTGCTGTAGACATCACCAACTAATGCCGGCTGGTGTAGACATCACCCATCTTATGCCGGCTGGTGTAGACATCACCCATCTTATGCCGGCTGTTGTAGACATCACCCATCTTATGCCGGCTGGTGTAGACATCACCAAATAATGCCAGCTGCTGTAGACATCACCCATCTTATGCCGGCTGGTGTAGACATCACCAAATAATGCCGGCTGCTGTAGACATCACCAACTAATGCCGGCTGGTGTAGACATCACCCATCTTATGCCGGCTGTTGTAGACATCACCCATCTTATGCCGGCTGGTGTAGACATCACCAAATAATGCCGGCTGCTGTAGACATTACCAACTAATGCCGGCTGGTGTAGACATCACCCATCTTATGCCGGCTGGTGTAGACATCACCCATCTTATGCCGGCTGGTGTAGACATCACCAAATAATGCCGGCTGCTGTAGACATCACCCATCTTATGCCGGCTGGTGTAGACATCACCAAATAATGCCGGCTGCTGTAGACATCACCAACTAATGCCGGCTGGTGTAGACATCACCCATCTTATGCCGGCTGCTGTAGACATCACCCATCTTATGCCGGCTGGTGTAGACATTACCCATCTTATGCCGGCTGGTGTAGACATCACCCATCTCATGCCGGCTGGTGTAGACATCACCAACTAATGCCGGCTGGTGTAGACATCACCCATCTTATGCCGGCTGCTGTAGACATCACCCATCTTATGCCGGCTGGTGTAGACATTACCCATCTTATGCCGGCTGGTGTAGACATCACCCATCTCATGCCGGCTGGTGTAGACATCACCAACTAATGCCGGCTGGTGTAGACATCACCCATCTTATGCCGGCTGCTGTAGACATCACCCATCTTATGCCGGCTGGTGTAGACATTACCCATCTTATGCCGGCTGGTGTAGACATCACCCATCTCATGCCGGCTGGTATGCACAAATATGGGGTTAGCACCACGTTCTCGCTACCCACCAGGCTGTGAACAGATACGACCCACAGAAAGACAACACCAGTGTATTGTTGTAACTCCAGGCTGTGAACAGATACGACACACAGAAAGACAACACCAGTGTATTGTTGTAACACCAGGCTGTGAACAGATACGACACACAGAAAGACAACACCAGTGTATTGTTGTAACACCAGGCTGTGAACAGATACGACCCACAGAAAGACAACACCCAGGGCCGTCCTTCAGTGAGAAACCGGAACCAACCCCTAGTTGTTCAGATACCGTTGTTTGGTCTCTGTCTCAAGGTGATACATTCCCTGTCCGTGTCTGCAGCCATCTCTCCTCGCGAATAAACAAGCGTCTTGTCAACATGTCCACATTCGGGTCTTTGATCAACCGGCAAGATGAAATTTGATTGCGATATTATCTAACTCGGGCAGGTAGAAACAGTTCACCTGGGGGGAGGGGGATTCCTGATGAAAGACAATATTGTGTTGTCAATGTCGGCAAGATGAACTGAGCTGATAGTTGAGGTAGCTGAGCGGAAATGGCACGGCCAAGCCCGGCCTGGGGGGAATTATAATCCATTTAAGATATCGAGCTAGAGAAGCTTGGTTTAAAGCGCACTTGATAGCACATTGAGACCTAGGTAATTCTGGACTGTAGGAACATCGACATGATAGCACATTGAGAGCTAGGTAATTCAAGACTGCAGGTAAATCGACGTGATAGCACATTGAGAGCTAGGTAATTCTGGACTGTAGGTACACGGACATGGTAGCACATTGAGAGCTAGGTAATTCTGGACTGTAGGTACACGGACATGGTAGCAATGACAGAGCTAGGTAATTCTGGACTGTAGGTAAACCGACATGATAGCACATTGAGAGCTAGGTAATTCTGGACTGTAGGTACACGGACATGGTAGCAATGACAGAGCTAGGTAATTCTGGACTGTAGGTAAACCGACATGATAGCACATTGAGAGCTAGGTAATTCTGGACTGTAGGTAAACCGACATGATAGCACATTGAGAGCTAGGTAATTCTGGACTGTAGGTACACCGACATGATAGCACATTGAGACCTTGGTAATTCTGGACTGTAGGTACACCGACATGATAGCACATTGAGAGCTAGGTAATTCAAGACTGCAGGTAAATCGACATGATAGCACATTGAGACCTAGGTAATTCTGGACTGTAGGTACACGGACATGATAGCACATTGAGAGCTAGGTAATTCAAGACTGCAGGTAAATCGACATGATAGCACATTGAGAGCTAGGTAATTCTGTCTGTAGGTACACGGACATGATAGCACATTGAGAGCTAGGTAATTCAAGACTGCAGGTAAATCGACATGATAGCACATTGAGACCTAGGTAATTCTGGACTGTAGGTACACCGACATGATAGCACATTGAGACCTAGGTAATTCAAGACTGCAGGTAAATCGACATGATAGCACATTGAGAGCTAGGTAATTCTGTCTGTAGGTACACGGACATGATAGCACATTGAGAGCTAGGTAATTCAAGACTGCAGGTAAATCGACATGATAGCACATTGAGACCTAGGTAATTCTGGACTGTAGGTACACCGACATGATAGCACATTGAGACCTAGGTAATTCAAGACTGCAGGTAAATCGACATGATAGCACATTGAGAGCTAGGTAATTCTGTCTGTAGGTACACGGACATGATAGCACATTGAGAGCTAGGTAATTCAAGACTGCAGGTAAATCGACATGATAGCACATTGAGAGCTAGGTAATTCTGGACTGTAGGTACATCGACGTGATAACACATTGAGAGCTAGGTAATTCTGGACTGTAGGTACACCGACATGATAGCACATTGAGACCTAGGTAATTCAAGACTGCAGGTAAATCGACATGATAGCACATTGAGAGCTAGGTAATTCTGTCTGTAGGTACACGGACATGATAGCACATTGAGAGCTAGGTAATTCTGGACTGTAGGTACATTGACATGATAGCACATTGAGAGCTAGGTAATTCTGGACTGTAGGTACACCGACATGATAGCACATTGAGACCTAGGTAATTCAAGACTGCAGGTAAATCGACATGATAGCACATTGAGACCTAGGTAATTCTGGACTGTAGGTACACCGACATGATAGCACATTGAGACCTAGGTAATTCAAGACTGCAGGTAAATCGACATGATAGCACATTGAGAGCTAGGTAATTCTGTCTGTAGGTACACGGACATGATAGCACATTGAGAGCTAGGTAATTCTGTCTGTAGGTACACGGACATGATAGCACATTGAGAGCTAGGTAATTCAAGACTGCAGGTAAATCGACATGGTAGCACATTGAGAGCTAGGTAATTCTGGACTGTAGGAACATCGACATGATAGCACATTGAGAGCTAGGTAATTCTGGACTGTAGGTACACGGACATGATAGCACATTGAGAGCTAGGTAATTCTGGACTGTAGTTACATCGACATGATAGCACATTAAGAAATAGGTAATTCTAGACTGTAGGTACACGGACATGGTAGCACATTGAGAGCTAGGTAATTCTGGACTGTAGGTACATTGACATGATAGCACATTGAGAGCTAGGTAATTCTGGACTGTAGGTACACGGACATGATAGCACATTGAGAGCTAGGTAATTCTGGACTGTAGGTACACTGACATGATAGCACATTGAGAGCTAGGTAATTCTGGACTGTAGGTACACGGACATGATAGCACATTGAGAGCTAGGTAATTCTGGACTGTAGGCACACTGACATGATAGCACATTGAGAGCTAGGTAATTCTGGACTGTAGGTACACTGACATGATAGCACATTGAGATCTAGGTAATTCTAGACTGTAGGTACACGGACATGATAGCTCATTGAGAGCTAGGTAATTCTGGACTGTAGGTACACGGACATGATAGCACATTGAGAGCTAGGTAGTTCTGTCTGTAGGTACACGGACATGATAGCACATTGAGAGCTAGGTAATTCTGTCTGTAGGTACACGGACATGATAGCACATTGAGACCTAGGTAATTCTGGACTGTAGGTACATCGACATGATAGCACATTGAGAGCTAGGTAATTCTGTCTGTAGGAACAACTCAACTCAACAAGTCAACTCAAGAACTCAACTCAGCAACTCAAGAACTCAACTCAACAACACAACTCAAGAACTCAACTCAGCAACTCAAGAACTCAACTCAACAACTCAACTCAACAACTCAACTCAATAAATCAACTGAACAACTCAACCCCACAACTCAACAACTCAACTCAACCATTCAACTCACCATCTCAACTCAACAGCTCAACTCAACAAATCAACTCAACAACTCAGCAACTCAACTCAATAACTTAACAACTCATCTCAACAACTCAACTTAACAACTCAACAACACATCTCAACAACTCAACAACTCAACTTAACAACTCAACTAAACAACTCAACAACTCATCTCACTACTCAATTCAACATCTCAACACAACTCAATACAACAACTCGACTCAATAACTTAATTCAATAACTCAACTCAACAACTCAACTCAACAACTCAACTCAACAACTCAACTCAACAACTCAACTCAACAATTTAGCTATGTAACATGCACGAATTCTTTCTGTAATTTCCATTGTCATGGACTTATTGCATACAACGTTCTTCATTTCTTAGAATGCAGTGTTTGCTTGTCCTATTCTGCCCTTTATCTCTGAGATGTATCTTCCAGCTGATGTTATCCATGTGCCTATATATCTGATTTTCTGCACTTGCCCCAACATAACGCCACCCACTTCACTTGTACGTGTTGGCACGATCTCATTCTTCTGGCCTTTACATTATTCAAGCTAAGGCCCGTTTCTTCACTTTTACCACCATCATCATTTCTATATCCATCATTTGTTGAGTCCATTCTGACTAGTGCTATCGAGAGGGTGCCGTCAGCATGACGTCTTATTTATATTATCTCCACCAACCTGGATCCCTGGCATATTTCTGTAGATCGCATTATATGTTCACTTTACAACATGAACACAACAGGAGACATTACTCAACCTTATCTGAACATTCTAGGAATCTTATAAGAAACATCAGAATCAAGTGCCATGTCGATCAGCATGGGGTGACATGGGTCTCATTCTAACAGGGTCGCTGATCTCGAATCACATGTGTAGTTGTCTGATCGTGCCCAGTGGTCGAGTCATCAGTTGCTGATCTCTGTCTGCCCAGAGCTCGTGCCCCATCATGTCTGCCAGTTGCCACTTAGTTTTACGGTTCCCGTCACAACATGCATACACAATCTAGCAATATACAATGTCCATCTGTTTCTGGTAGCGATGCCTAGTTTCTGTTGTCTGTCTGCCCTTGGTATTCTTTTGAATTGTTCTTAGACACGATGTTTTCACCGCCATTAGATGTGTTGCCTGTCCCAAGTCAGTTGAATCGATTCACCTATTTCACAACTGTCCTATTAAATTGGATAATCCTTGGTGGTTTTTCCTAATTCGCTGGCTGCTCAGGATAGGGGTGGAGCGCTTATGGGAATGTCCCGAATGCTGTTATGTCGGTTTCTAAATCAATCAATCAATCAATCAATCCTAATTCATGAAGCTAATCATAATTTCTGTTTTTGTTTCGTTTTGTTAACTATTTTATTCCACCACTGGTTGCCCACAAACCAGCATCCACCAAGATCTGGTGCTCATCTCAAGCTGGGTAGACCAGGAGGCTTCGCCAATATAAACGACATTCCCCGCTTTGATGGAGGTTCGAACACATATCCACCAATCCGGAATGCAACCGTGCTAGCCCTGCCCTGCCCTGGCTACCTGGTTTCCTGGTAGCTTGCACAGAATGTTGATGCTGCTAGCGTGGTACCTATGCGTGACATGCTAAGATTGTTAGAATATATAGACTATTGATGCTTCTGTCGTGATAACTCTACGTGACTTATTTTGATTGTTAGAGTAATAGACTGTTGATGTTTCTGTCGTGATAACTCTCGTGACATACTATCATTGTTACAGTATATAGACTATTGATGTTTCTGTCGTGGTACTATGATTGTTAGAGTATATAGACTGTTGATGTTTCTGTCGTGTTACTATGATTGTTAGAGTATGTAGAATGTTGATGTTTCTGTCGTGGTACTATGATTGTTAGAGTACATAAACTGTTGATGTTTCTGTCGTGGTACTATGATTGTTAGAGTATATAGACTGTTGATGTTTCTGTCGTGGTACTATAATTGTTAGAGTATGTAGAATGTTGATGTTTCTATCGTGGTACTATGATTGTTAGAGTATATAGACTGTTGATGTTTCTGTCGTGGTACTATGATTGTTAGAGTATATAGACTGTTGATGTTTCTGTCGTGGTACTATGATTGTTAGAGTATGTAGAATGTTGATGTTTCTGTCGTGGTACTATGATTGGTAGAGTATATAGACTGTTGATGTTTCTGTCGTGGTACTATGATTGTTAGAGTATATAGACTGTTGATGTTTCTGTCGTGGTACTATGATTGTTAGAGTATGTAGAATGTTGATGTTTCTGTCGTGGTACTATGATTGTTAGAGTATGTAGAATGTTGATGTTTCTGCCGTGGTACTATGATTGTTAGAGTATATAGACTGTTGATGTTTCTGTCGTGTTACTATGATTGTTAGAGTATATAGACTATTGCTGTTTCTGCCGTGTTACTATGATTGTTATAGTATATAGACTGTTGATGTTTCTGTCGTGTTACTATGATAGTTAGAGTATATAGACTGTTGATGTTTCTGCCGTGGTACTATGATAGTAAGAGTATATAGACTGTTGATGTTTCTGCCGTGGTAATATGATAGTTAGAGTATATAGACTGTTGATGTTTCTGTCTTGATACTATGATAGTTAGAGTATATAAACTGTTGATGTTTCTGTCGTGGTACTATGATTGTTAGAGTATATAGACTGTTGATGTTTCTGTCGTGGTACTATGATTGTTAGAGTATGTAGAATGTTGATGTTTCTGTCGTGGTACTATGATTGGTAGAGTATATAGACTGTTGATGTTTCTGTCGTGGTACTATGATTGATAGACTGTTGATGTTTCTGTCGTGGTACTATGATAGTTAGAGTATATAGACTGTTGATGTTTCTGCCGTGGTACTATGATAGTTAGAGTATATAGACTGTTGATGTTTCTGTCGTGGTACTATGATAGTTAGAGTATATAGACTGTTGATGTTTCTGCCGTGGTACTATGATTGTTAGAGTATATAGACTGTTGATGTTTCTGCCGTGGTACTATGATAGTTAGAGTATATAGACTGTTGATGTTTCTGTCGTGTTACTATGATTGTTAGAGTATATAGACTGTTGATGTTTCTGTCGTGGTACTATGATTGGTAGAGTATATAGACTGTTGATGTTTCTGTCGTGGTACTATGATTGTAAGAGTATATAGACTGTTGATGTTTCTGTCGTGGTACTATGATTGTTAGAGTATATAGACTGTTGATGTTTCTGTCGTGGTACTATGATTGTTAGAGTATATAGACTGTTGATGTTTCTGTCGTGGTACTATGATAGTTAGAGTATATAGACTGTTGATGTTTCTGTCGTGGTACTATGATTGTTAGAGTATATAGACTGTTGATGTTTCTGTCGTGTTACTATGATTGTTAGAGTATATAGACTGTTGATGTTTCTGTCGTGGTACTATGATTGGTAGAGTATACAGACTGTTGATGTTTCTGTCGTGGTACTATGATTGTTACAGTATATAGACTGTTGATGTTTCTGTCGTGGTACTATGATAGTTAGAGTATATAGACTGTTGATGTTTCTGTCGTGTTACTATGATAGTTAGAGTATATAGACTGTTGATGTTTCTGTCGTGATACTATGATTGTTAGAGTATATAGACTGTTGATGTTTCTGGCGTAATACTATGATAGTTAGAGTATATAGACTGTTGATGTTTCTGTCGTGATACTATGATTGTTAGAGTTTATAGACTGTTGATGTTTCTGTCGTGATACTATGATAGGTAGAGAAAATAGACTGTTGATGTTTCTGTCGTGATACTATGATAGTTAGAGAAAATAGACTGTTGATGTTTCTGCCGTGGTACTATGATTGTTAGAGTATATAGACTGTTGATGTTTCTGTCGTGGTAACTATGATTGTTAGAGTAAATAGACTGTTGATGTTTCTGTCGGTGGTACTATGATAGTTAGAGTATATAGACTGTTGATGTTTCTGTCGTGTTACTATGATAGTTAGAGTATGTAGAATGTTGATGTTTCTGTCGTGGTACCACAACGTGACATACTATGATTGTTACAGTATATCTATCTATCTATCTATCTATCTATCTATCTATCTATCTATCTATCTATCTATCTATCTATCTATCTATCTATCTATCTATCTATCTATCTATCTGTCTGTCTGTCTGTCTGTCTGTCTGTCTGTCTGTCTGTCTGTCTGTCTGTCTGTCTAGAGAGAGAGAGAGAGAGAGAGAGAGGGAGAGAGAAAGAGAGAGAGAGAGAGAGAGAGAGAGAGAGAGAGAGAGAGAGAGAGAGAGAGAGAGAGAGAGAGAGAGAGAGAGAGAGAGAGACTGTTGATGTTTCTGTCGTGGTGCCTCTTAGACTCAAGATAAGACTGTCTGTTCGTTTGAAGTTTATTTATTTATGCGCGTGTGTATTCGCGCATTCCCGCATCGCGTGTTTGTTCTGAAATGTTCCGCCTACGTGCCAGCTGGAGATGAGGGTCACTCCGAGCGTCTGGCTAGAAATCTAATTTCCCATCAATTGGTTATGTTGACCAAGTTTGTCCGATGTTTATGTTGACCAAGTTTGTCCGATGTTTATGTTGACCATGTTTGTCCAATGTTTATATTGACCAAGTTTGTCCGATGTTTATGTTGACCAAGTTTGTCCAATGTTTATGTTGACCAAGTTTGTCCGATGTTTATGTTGACCAAGTTTGCCCGATGTTTATGTTGACCAAGTTTGTCCGATGTTTATGTTGACCAAGTTTGTCCGATGTTTATGTTGACCAAGTTTGTCCGATGTTTATGTTGACCAAGTTTGTTCGATGTTTATGTTGACCACGTTTGTCCGATGTTTATGTTGACCAAGTTTGTCCGATGTTTATGTTGACCAAGTTTGTTCGATGCTTATGTTGACCAAGGTTTCCGATGCTTATATTGACCAAGCTTGTCCGATGCTTATATTGACCAAGTTTGTCCGATGCTTATTTTGACCAAGTTTGTCCGATGTTTATGTTGACCAAGTTTGTCCGATGTTTATGTTGACCAAGTTTGTCCGATGCTTATGTTGACCAAGTTTGTCCGATGTTTATGTTGACCAAGTTTGTCCGATGCTTATGTTGACCAAGCTTGTCCGATGCTTATATTGACCAAGTTTGTCCGATGCTTATGTTGACCAAGTTTGTCCGATGCTTATGTTGACCAAGCTTGTCCGATGCTTATATTGACCAAGTTTGTCCGATGTTTATGTTGACCAAGTTTGTCCGATGTTTATGTTGACCAAGTTTGTCCGATGTTTATGTTGACCAAGTTTGTCCGATGTTTATGTTGACCAAGTTTGTTCGATGTTTATATTGACCAAGTTTGTTCGATGTTTATGTTGACCAAGTTTGTCCGATGTTTATGTTGACCAAGTTTGTCCGATGTTTATGTTGACCAAGTTTGTTCGATGTTTATGTTGATCAAGTTTGTCCGATGTTTATGTTGACCAAGTTTGTCCGATGTTTATGTTGACCAAGCTTGTCCGATGCTTATATTGACCAAGCTTGTCCGATGCTTATATTGACCAAGTTTGTCCGATGTTTATGTTGACCAAGTTTGTCCGATGTTTATGTTGACCACGTTTGTCCGATGTTTATGTTGACCATGTTTGTCCGGTGTTTATGTTGACCATGTTTGTTCGATGTTTATGTTGACCATGTTTGTCCGATGTTTATGTTGACCATGTTTGTCCGACGTTTATGTTGACCATGTTTGTCCGATGTTTATGTTGACCATGTTTGTTCGATGTGTATGTTGACCAAGTTTGTCCGATGTTTATGTTGACCATGTTTGTCCGATGTTTATGTTGACCAAGTTTGTCCGATGTTTATGTTGACCAAGCTTGTCCGATGCTTATATTGACCAAGCTTGTCCGATGCTTATATTGACCAAGTTTGTCCGATGTTTATGTTGACCAAGTTTGTCCGATGTTTATGTTGACCACGTTTGTCCGATGTTTATGTTGACCATGTTTGTCCGGTGTTTATGTTGACCATGTTTGTTCGATGTTTATGTTGATCATGTTTGTCCGATGTTTATGTTGACCATGTTTGTCCGATGTTTATGTTGACCATGTTTGTCCGACGTTTATGTTGACCATGTTTGTCCGATGTTTATGTTGACCATGTTTGTTCGATGTGTATGTTGACCAAGTTTGTCCGATGTTTATGTTGACCATGTTTGTCCGATGTTTATGTTGACCAAGTTTGTCCGATGTTTATGTTGTTCATGTTTGTCCGATGTTTATGTTGACCAAGTTTGTCCGATGTTTATGATCGTTTTTACTAAGTTTTGATTTCCGGGTCTTCCTATTTCTGAACACCTCTCAGTTGTCTGATGTAGTTTGCTGATTGTCAGTGAGTCATGGAAGGTCAACGAACACATTAGACAGAGCCTGGAAGCAACGGAGATGTTCTATCTGAGGCACATGTGGGCAATACACTGGGTTGCCAGAGTCATTCATAACCAGAGTGTGGAAAAGGCTACAGAAAATATCATACACAACCGTAAGACAGTCAAAAAGCCACCTTGGTTAGCACCAAGACCTGTTCTATACGACTACCACGTTATGGACAGACCAGAACAAGTCATTATTCTGCGCCTCAGAACAGGACACAATAGATTACGCAACCACATGTATACACAATTCAAGATTGGTGACTCAGCCATGTGTACATGTGGATTGACGTCGCAGACAGCAGAGCACATATCCAAGACTGCCCCAAAAATACAACACATTCAATGAACTAACAAAAAGGCAGTTACATTTATGCAAGAGACAAACCTTGCAGTTGTAGGCATATTTTAAGTGAACGAAGGGAGATGAACAAGTATACGACAGCCACACATTCTTCTGTGGTCACGTGATGAGAAGAGAGGCACTGGGAAACGTGGTGACCACTGGACAGTTCTGTGGGATGAGAGGCGTGGGCAGACAGAGCGAGATGATTCTGGCTGGACTGGGTCATGGGCGGGGAGGGACTGGGTCATGGGCGGGGATGAGAGGCGTGGGCAGACAGAGCGAGATGATGCTGGCTGGACTGGGACATGGGCGGGGAGGGACTGGGTCATGGGCGGGGATGAGAGGCGTGGGCAGACAGAGCGAGATGATGCTGGCTGGACTGGGACATGGGCGGGGATGAGAGGTGTGGGCAGACAGAGCGAGATGATGCTGGGCTGGACTGGGTCATGGGCGGGGAGGGACTGGGACATGGGCGGGATGAGAGGCGTGGGCAGACAGAGCGAGATGATGCTGGCTGGACTGGGACATGGGCGGGGATGAGAGGTGTGGGGCAGACAGAGCGAGATGATGCTGGCTGGACTGGGTCATGGGCGGGGAGGGACTGGGACATGGGCGGGGATGAGAGGTGTGGGCAGACAGAGGCGAGATGATGCTGGCTGGACTGGGTCATGGGTGGGGAGGGACTGGGTCATGGGCGGGAAGGGACTGGGACATCGGCGGGAGGGACTGGGACATGGGCGGGGATGAGAGGCGTGGGCAGACAGAGCGAGATGATGCTGGCTGGACTGGGTCCATGGGCGGGGAGGGACTGGGACATGGGCGGGGATGAGAGGCGTGGGCAGACAGAGCGAGATGATGCTGGCTGGACTGGGTCATGGGCGGGGAGGGACTGGGTCATGGGCGGGGATGAGAGGCGTGGGCAGACAGAGCGAGATGATGCTGGCTGGACTGGGACATGGGCGGGGATGAGAGGTGTGGGCAGACAGAGCGAGATGATGCTGGCTGGACTGGGTCATGGGCGGGGAGGGACTGGGACATGGGCGGGGATGAGAGGCGTGGGCAGACAGAGCGAGATGATGCTGGCTGGACTGGGACATGGGCGGGGATGAGAGGTGTGGGCAGACAGAGCGAGATGATGCTGGCTGGACTGTGTCATGGGCGGGGAGGGACTGGGACATGGGCTGGGGATGAGAGGTGTGGGCAGACAGAGCGAGATGATGCTGGCTGGACTGGGTCATGGGCGGGGAGGGACTGGTCATGGGCGGGAAGGGACTGGGACATCGGCGGGGAGGGACTGGGACATGGGCGGGGATGAGAGGCGTGGGCAGACAGAGCGAGATGATGCTGGCTGGACTGGGTCATGGGCGGGGAGGGACTGGGACATGGGCGGGGATGAGAGGTGTGGGCAGACAGAGCGAGATGATGCTGGCTGGACTGGGTCATGGGCGGGGAGGGACTGGGACATGGGCGGGGATGAAATGTAGGATGAGAGGCGTGGGCAGACAGAGCGAGATGATGCTGGCTGGACTGGGACATGGGCGGGGAGGGACTGGGTCATGGGCGCGGATGAAATGTAGGATGAGAGGCGTGGGCAGACAGAGCGAGATGATGCTGGCTGGACTGGGTCATGGGCGGGGAGGGACTGGGACATGGGCGGGGATGAGAGGTGTGGGCAGACAGAGCGAGATGATGCTGGCTGGACTGGGTCATGGGCGGGGAGGGACTGGGACATGGGCGGGGATGAGAGGTGTGAGCAGACAGAGCGAGATGATGCTGGCTGGACTGGGACATGGGCGGGGAGGGACTGGGACATGGGCGGGGATGAAATGTAGGATGAGAGGCGTGGGCAGACAGAGCGAGATGATGCTGGCTGGACTGGGTCATGGGCGGGGAGGGACTGGGACATGGGCGGGGATGAAATGTAGGATGAGATTTGTGGGCAGACAGAGCGAGATGATGCTGGCTGGACTGGGACATGGGCGGGGAGGGACTGGGTCATGGGCGGGGAGGGACTGGGACATGGGCGGGGATGAAATGTAGGATGAGATTTGTGGGCAGACAGAGCGAGATGATGCTGGCTGGACTGGGACATGGGCGGGGAGGGACTGGGTCATGGGCGGGGAGGGACTGGGTCATGGGCGGGGAGGGACTGGGACATGGGCGGGGATGAAATGTAGGATGAGAGGCGTGGGCAGACAGAGCGAGATGATGCTGGCTGGACTGGGACATGGGCGGGGAGGGACTGGGTCATGGGCGGGGAGGGACTGGGTCATGGGCAGGGAGGGACTGGGACATGGGCGGGGAGGGACTGGGTCATGGGCAGGGAGGGACTGGGTCATGGGCGGGGAGGGACTGGGACATGGGCGGGGAGGGACTGGGTCATGGGCGGGGAGGGACTGGGTCATGGGCGGGGAGGGACTGGGACATGGGCGGGGAGGGACTGGGACATGGGCGGGGATGAGAGGCGTGGGCAGACAGAGCGAGATGATGCTGGCTGGACTGGGACATGGGCGGGGAGGGACTGGGTCATGGGCGGGGAGGGACTGGGACATGGGCGGGAAGGGGACTGGGACATGGGCGGGGATGAAATGTAGGATGAGAGGCGTGGGCAGACAGAGCGAGATGATGCTGGCTGGACTGGGACATCGGCGGTGAGGGACTGGGTCACGGGCGGGAAGGGACTGGGACATCGGCGGGGAGGGACTGGGTCACGGGCGGGGAGGGATTGGGACATGGTCGGGGATGAAATGTAGGATGAGAGGCGTGGGCAGACAGAGCGAGATGATGCTGGCTGGACTGGGTCACGGGCGGGAAGGGACTGGGACATGGGCGGGGAGGGACTGGGACATGGGCGGGGAGGGACATCGCGAATAGCATTGATTCAGAACCCCAAGGATCCAGATCTGAGCAGATGCCTGAACACCTACGCCAGACAACAGGTCACATGACCAGCTGTGAATTCCCGAGCCGATGAAATGGGAACAGCTTCAGTTATGTTCAGTGAATCGACATGGCGGCCACCGCTATGATGGAAGTGTGATTGTTTCGGTGAGAAAACAAGACCCTCCCCTTCCCTTTCACTACAGCTGTGATGTGTAACTGTTGCAGTGAATGAATAAGTCCCCCCCCCCCCCCCACCACCACCACACTTACAGCTACAGTGGGGGACTGATCCAGCCATGACCCCAGCAAGAGGCCGAGAACCCCGAGTGCCTGCAGTGACGTATCTGAATAGCTTCTGCTGGCCACCGAATTGACGATGTGTTCTATCTGTAATAGTCTGGCGCGATACATGATGATGATAATGTTACCAATACCAGCATCCCTTGCAGTGCCCTGGGGTACGATGGGAAGCCGCTCTGGAAGTGAGGATAAATAGAGGCGCGTGTCAGTTTCCCGGTCTCTCCAAACCAGACAACCGTGGCCGAAGGAGCGATGATGTAGATCGCTGTAGTATAGAATGGGGAGGCCCAGTCACTGGACCAGAGCAGGGAGTCACAAATGCCTCTAGATTTAACCATGACTGGCTTGTGTGGCCCACACACGAGGACCGAGGAAATCCATCAAAATAACTGGCAATTTGTAAGCCCACTCTTGGTAGTGACCTCTGGCCATGTTTGTGGTTTGTAGAGCAAACTTGAGCCCCGGCTCTGGTTAATGTCGTAGGCCACTCACATCCCCCTTCGTATACCTGTTTATGCGTGTTTATGCCACTATATCTCTGCTGTTAGGGTTATAGTTTTGTTACTCGTTATGTTATGGTTTTTCGCTGTATCTGGTCCCAGTCGACTTATGTGATGCAGGTGTCTTGTGTGGGTATTGAGGGTGCCCTTCGACTCAACTGAACATGATTGAGGTCTCACTGTCATTTAGAGACCGCCCCTGTAGTTAGTGCTAGGCAGCAGTTATCTCTGTGGGATTTCAGATCCCCATTTCTGTATGTACTGACTGTCCATGAGTCCTGAGATGATAACAATAGAGAGTCCATACCTGCTGTTATGTTGTTGTTTACATTGAGGTTTCTTTGTTGTGATGTCCTCGTTGGTTTGTGGAGATGGGTACCTAGTCATGTGCATAGCGATGTTAGGCAGCAGTGATTACTGTGGGAACATAGGTTCCCATTTCTGTATATGTCAGTTATGTGACATGTCAAGATGCCTGTTTGTCACTAAACCATGCAGTTCTGTCAATAAAAACCTAATTTTGTTGTTCTTAATTTGTTTTGTTCAGTCTGTAGTTTGTTGTGTAAACTCATTGATCCTGTTACAGTCCAGCAGTGTAATCTTCTGCCTGGGGTGTACAACAGTACATCCCCCGCCTAAGAACTCCTGGAATCTTCTGTCTTAATTCTACCCCTTTTCTTGTTAACAGAGGAGGATATACACAGTGCTCTTTCTCTATTTCTCCTTATTGTCCTTTTCTTCTCTGGCCCATTAAAAGTCAGTGTTGCGCTTCTTTATCTTTGAGCACTTAAGTATAGGAAATTACATCTTCCTGTCCTTGATATTCTACCTCCTATGACATATCGATTTGTTGCCTGCTCCCTTCGTCATTCCATCCTGGCGGCTTTCCGTTGGAGAACTGTCCCCATGACTGTAGAGAGGGAAACTTGTCAGATGGTTTCTGTCATGACCAGCTCTCAACATCAGGGACTGGGACATGGGCGGGGATGAGAGGTGTGGGCAGACAGAGCGAGATGATGCTGGCTGGACTGGGTCATGGGCGGGGAGGGACTGGGACATGGGCGGGGATGAAATGTAGGATGAGAGGCGTGGGCAGACAGAGCGAGATGATGCTGGCTGGACTGGGACATGGGCGGGGAGGGACTGGGTCATGGGCGGGGATGAAATGTAGGATGAGAGGCGTGGGCAGACAGAGCGAGATGATGCTGGCTGGACTGGGTCATGGGCGGGGAGGGACTGGGACATGGGCGGGGATGAGAGGTGTGGGCAGACAGAGCGAGATGATGCTGGCTGGACTGGGTCATGGGCGGGGAGGGACTGGGACATGGGCGGGGATGAGAGGTGTGAGCAGACAGAGCGAGATGATGCTGGCTGGACTGGGACATGGGCGGGGAGGGACTGGGACATGGGCGGGGATGAAATGTAGGATGAGAGGCGTGGGCAGACAGAGCGAGATGATGCTGGCTGGACTGGGTCATGGGCGGGGAGGGACTGGGACATGGGCGGCGATGAAATGTAGGATGAGATTTGTGGGCAGACAGAGCGAGATGATGCTGGCTGGACTGGGACATGGGCGGGGAGGGACTGGGTCATGGGCGGGGAGGGACTGGGACATGGGCGGGGATGAAATGTAGGATGAGATTTGTGGGCAGACAGAGCGAGATGATGCTGGCTGGACTGGGACATGGGCGGGGAGGGACTGGGTCATGGGCGGGGAGGGACTGGGTCATGGGCGGGGAGGGACTGGGACATGGGCGGGGATGAAATGTAGGATGAGAGGCGTGGGCAGACAGAGCGAGATGATGCTGGCTGGACTGGGACATGGGCGGGGAGGGACTGGGTCATGGGCGGGGAGGGACTGGGTCATGGGCAGGGAGGGACTGGGACATGGGCGGGGAGGGACTGGGTCATGGGCAGGGAGGGACTGGGTCATGGGCGGGGAGGGACTGGGACATGGGCGGGGAGGGACTGGGTCATGGGCGGGGAGGGACTGGGTCATGGGCGGGGAGGGACTGGGACATGGGCGGGGAGGGACTGGGTCATGGGCGGGGAGGGACTGGGACATGGGCGGGGAGGGACTGGGACATGGGCGGGGATGAGAGGCGTGGGCAGACAGAGCGAGATGATGCTGGCTGGACTGGGACATGGGCGGGGAGGGACTGGGTCATGGGCGGGGAGGGACTGGGACATGGGCGGGAAGGGACTGGGACATGGGCGGGGATGAAATGTAGGATGAGAGGCGTGGGCAGACAGAGCGAGATGATGCTGGCTGGACTGGGACATCGGCGGGGAGGGACTGGGTCACGGGCGGGAAGGGACTGGGACATCGGCGGGGAGGGACTGGGTCACGGGCGGGGAGGGATTGGGACATGGTCGGGGATGAAATGTAGGATGAGAGGCGTGGGCAGACAGAGCGAGATGATGCTGGCTGGACTGGGTCACGGGCGGGAAGGGACTGGGACATGGGCGGGGAGGGACTGGGACATGGGCGGGGAGGGACATCGCGAATAGCATTGATTCAGAACCCCAAGGATCCAGATCTGAGCAGATGCCTGAACACCTACGCCAGACAACAGGTCACATGACCAGCTGTGAATTCCCGAGCCGATGAAATGGGAACAGCTTCAGTTATGTTCAGTGAATCGACATGGCGGCCACCGCTATGATGGAAGTGTGATTGTTTCGGTGAGAAAACAAGACCCTCCCCTTCCCTTTCACTACAGCTGTGATGTGTAACTGTTGCAGTGAATGAATAAGTTCCCCCCCCCCCCCCCCCACCACCACCACACTTACAGCTACAGTAGGGGACTGATCCAGCCATGACCCCAGCAAGAGGCCGAGAACCCCGAGTGCCTGCAGTGACGTATCTGAATAGCTTCTGCTGGCCACCGAATTGACGATGTGTTCTATCGATTTGTTGCCTGCTCCCTTCGTCATTCCATCCTGGCGGCTTTCCGTTGGAGAACTGTCCCATGACTGTAGAGAGGGAAACTTGTCAGATGGTTTCTGTCATGACCAGCTCTCAACATCAGGGATTGGATCAGCAGATAGAGCGTGCATATCACGCCGACCCTTGGTCAAAGTATGGACAGAGCCAGCGCTGGGATGAGTCGGGTGTTGGAGGGTAATGTCACCTGTGGGAGACCAGGTCACGGCGCCGCTTCCACACACCAGCTCAAAAACTGGGCCAGCTAACTCCTCAACAAGTCGTGGGTAGAAGTAAAAGCCTGCAAGGCCTTATGTCTCCCCACACGCCAGGTGGAAAGTTCAAGAATAAAAGATCTTATGTCTCCCAACACCCTAGGGTCAAAGTTCAAGAATACAAGGTCTTATGTCGCCCCCCACCCCAGGGTCACAGTTTTACAGTATCAACCATGCCATGTGGACAATTTGTGGCGTGTTTGATCTGACCTTGTCAACCATGCCATGTGGACAATTTGTGGCGTGTTTGGTCTGACCTTGTCAACCATGCCATGTGGACAATTTGTGGCGTGTTTGGTCTGACCTTGTCAACCATGCCATGTGGACAATTTGTGGCGTGTTTGATCTGACCTTGTCAACCATGCCATGTGGACAATTTGTGGCGTGTTTGGTCTGACCTTGTCAACCATGCCATGTGGACAATTTGTGGCGTGTTTGATCTGACCTTGTCAACCATGCCATGTGGACAATTTGTGGCGTGTTTGGTCTGACCTTGTCAACCATGCCATGTGGACAATTTGTGGCGTGTTTGGTCTGACCTTGTCAACCATGCCATGTGGACAATTTGTGGCGTGTTTGGTCTGACCTTGTCAACCATGCCATGTGGACAATTTGTGGCGTGTTTGGTCTGACCTTGTCAACCATGCCATGTGGACAATTTGTGGCGTGTTTGGTCTGACCTTGTCAACCATGCCATGTGGAACAATTTGTGGCGTGTTTGGTCTGACCTTGTCAACCATGCCATGTGGACAATTTGTGGCGTGTTTGGTCTGACCTTGTCAACCATGCCATGTGGACAATTTGTGGCGTGTTTGGTCTGACCCTTGTCAACCATGCCATGTGGACAATTTGTGGCGTGTTTGGTCTGACCTTGTCAACCATGCCATGTGGACAATTTGTGGCGTGTTTGGTCTGACCTTGTCAACCATGCCATGTGGACAATTTGTGGCGTGTTTGGTCTGACCTTGTCAACCATGCCATGTGGACAATTTGTGGCGTGTTGGTCTGACCTTGTCAAACCATGCCCATGTGGACAATTTGTGGCGTGTTTCGTCTGACCTTGTCAACCATGCCATGTGGACAATTTGTGGCGTGTTTCGTCTGACCTTGTCAACCATGCCATGTGGACAATTTATGGCGTGTTTGGTCTGACCTTGTCAACCATGCCATGTGGACAATTTGTGGCGTGTTTCGTCTGACCTTGTCAACCATGCCATGTGGACAATTTGTGGCGTGTTTCGTCTGACCTTGTCAACCATGCCATGTGGACAATTTGTGGCGTGTTTGGTCTGACCTTGTCAACCATGCCATGTGGACAATTTGTGGCGTGTTTGGTCTGACCTTGTCAACCATGCCATGTGGACAATTTGTGGCGTGTTTGGTCTGACCTTGTCAACCATGCCATGTGGACAATTTGTGGCGTGTTTCGTCTGACCTTGTCAACCATGCCATGTGGACAATTTGTGGCGTGTTTCGTCTGACCTTGTCAACCATGCCATGTGGACAATTGTGGCGTGTTTGGTCTGACCTTGTCAACCATGCCATGTGGACAATTTGTGGCGTGTTTGGTCTGACCTTGTCAACCATGCCATGTGGACAATTTGTGGCGTGTTTGGTCTGACCTTGTCAACCATGCCATGTGGACAATTTGTGGCGTGTTTGGTCTGACCTTGTCAACCATGCCATGTGGACAATTTGTGGCGTGTTTGGTCTGACCTTGTCAACCATGCCATGTGGACAATTTGTGGCGTGTTTCGTCTGACCTTGTCAACCATGCCATGTGGACAATTTGTGGCGTGTTTGGTCTGACCTTGTCAACCATGCCATGTGGACAATTTGTGGCGTGTTTCGTCTGACCTTGTCAACCATGCCATGTGGACAATTTGTGGCGTGTTTCGTCTGACCTTGTCAACCATGCCATGTGGACAATTTGTGGCGTGTTTGGTCTGACCTTGTCAACCATGCCATGTGGACAATTTGTGGCGTGTTTGGTCTGACCTTGTCAACCATGCCATGTGGACAATTTGTGGCGTGTTTGGTCTGACCTTGTCAACCATGCCATGTGGACAATTTGTGGCGTGTTTGGTCTGACCTTGTCAACCATGCCATGTGGACAATTTGTGGCGTGTTTTGGTCTGACCTTGTCAACCATGCCATGTGGACAATTTATGGCGTGTTTGGTCTGACCTTGTCAACCATGCCATTGTGGACAATTTATGGCGTGTTTGGTCTGACCTTGTCAACCATGCCATGTGGACAATTTGTGGCGTGTTTGGTCTGACCTTGTCAACCATGCCATGTGGACAATTTGTGGCGTGTTTCGTCTGACCTTGTCAACCATGCCATGTGGACAATTTGTGGCGTGTTTGGTCTGACCTTGTCAACCATGCCATGTGGACAATTTATGGCGTGTTTGGTCTGACCTTGTCAACCATGCCATGTGGACAATTTATGGCGTGTTTGGTCTGACCTTGTCAACCATGCCATGTGGACAATTTGTGGCGTGTTTGGTCTGACCTTGTCAACCATGCCATGTGGACAATTTGTGGCGTGTTTGGTCTGACCTTGTCAACCATGCCATGTGGACAATTTGTGGCGTGTTTGGTCTTACCTTGTCACCCATGCCATGTGGACAATTTATGGCGTGTTTGGTCTGACCTTGTCAACCATGCCATGTGGACAATTTATGGCGTGGTTGGTCTGACCTTGTCAACCATGCCATGTGGACAATTTGTGGCGTGTTTGGTCTGACCTTGTCAACCATGCCATGTGGACAATTTGTGGCGTGTTTGGTCTGACCTTGTCAACCATGCCATGTGGACAATTTATGGCGTGTTTGGTCTGACCTTGTCAACCATGCCATGTGGACAATTTGTGGCGTGTTTGGTCTTACCTTGTCACCCATGCCATGTGGACAATTTATGGCGTGTTTGGTCTGACCTTGTCAACCATGCCATGTGGACAATTTGTGGCGTGTTTGGTCTGACCTTGTCAACCATGCCATGTGGACAATTTATGGCGTGTTTGGTCTGACCTTGTCAACCATGCCATGTGGACAATTTATGGCGTGTTTGGTCTGACCTTGTCAACCATGCCATGTGGACAATTTATGGCGTGTTTGGTCTGACCTTGTCAACCATGCCATGTGGACAATTTGTGGCGTGTTTGGTCTGACCTTGTCAACCACCACACGTGGACATTTTATGGCGTTGTTCACGAACCATTAACTCTGCGATGTACATTTATCATTAACTCTGCGATGTACATTTATCATTAACTCTGCGATGTGTATTATCATTAACTCTGCGATGTGCACATACCTTACCGTTGTGTTTAGTTTCGCTACCCCACTTTAATGTTTCCACTTCTAGCTTTTGGTACAGAGGCGGCCTGCCTGTTTACTGTGTATGAGTATAGAACTTGTCTTGTCTGATCTTACAAAGGTCACCAGGTGATCGATCCAACCTAGACATTGACCCAGTCAGTGGGTGTATGTGCCATGTAATCTCTGTCGTCTGTTATTACAGATTGGCACAGAGGACATCCACTCCTACACTCAGTGCGGTGTGTTATTAGCGACCCACACAGCGAGCACTCGCTTCCACCTAAACTCACTATGATATAGATTTACCTGTGACAATGTTATACGTGTACCTGTGACAATGTTATACGTGTACCTGTGATAGTGTAATGGTTCACGTTTGACTTAGATAGACTAAGTCATAGTTCCAGACGTTTAGAGCTGTAGATATGTCAGATCTCTGTCTTCTGCCCTCTTGTCTCAGTGTGCATCATTTGATCTAAGGTCCTATAATTGCCGCAGACATTGCCAAGTCGTTTGATGTCACGTGACAACAGTCATTTCAAGCCAGCTCGTGCGCCCTTATTGCCCGGTTATTTTAAATCAATAATGTTCAGTGGAAAATGACAGTCTTGCGGGTATAATTGTTTGTCTGCTTCTTGTCTTGACTTCTGCTATATAATTTGAAATAATCAAACTGAAGGCGGGATCTTGGACCCGCCCATGTCGCTTCTACTGAGTTTAAAGATGGCGCTGGTAAACACAATCTTCGGATCTCTGCACGGATATCCAGAAATATCCCAACGCGTGTAGGTGTCCTCAACTACCTATCCGCCATGTATTGCTCTTGATGCATCTATCTAGAGTTTGTACCAGTGACGTATCTATTCTAGAAGGATCACAACGTCGTGCACTTTGAGAGTAAGTTGATGGCCGACTCCCGGGGCATGTTTCCAGGATGGGCAACTGGGAGTAAGTTGATAGTCGACTCCCGGGGCCAGGGTGGGCAACTGGGAGATGCAACAGAAGATACCAGATACAAGGTCAGGGCTAACACAAAAGATATGTACAGGCAAGGTGAGGGGTAGAATAGAAGGTATGTAGAGGCAAGTTCAGAGATAGCACAGAAGGTATGTAGAGACAAGTTCAGGGATAGCACAGAAGGTATGTAGAGACACGTTCAGGGATAGCACAGAAGGTATGTAGAGACACGTTCAGGGATAGCACAGGAGGTATGTAGAGACAAGTTCAGAGATAGCACAGAAGGTATGTAGAGACAAGTTCAGGGATAGCACAGAAGGTATGTAGAGACACGTTCAGGGATAGCACAGGAGGTATGTAGAGACAAGTTCAGGGATAGCACAGAAGGTATGTAGAGACAAGTTCAGGGATAGCACAGAAGGTATATAGAGACAAGTTCAGGGATAGCACAGAAGGTATGTAGAGACAAGTTCAGGGATAACACAGAAGGTATGTAGAGACAAGTTCAGGGATAGCACAGAAGGTATGTAGAGACAAGTTCAGGGGAAGCACAGAAGGTATGTAGGGACAAGTTCAGAGATAGCACAGAAGGTATTTAGAAACAAGTTCAGAGGTAGCACAGAAGGTATGTAGAAACAAGTTCAGGGATAACACAGAAGGTATGTTGAGACAAGTTCAGGGATAACACAGAAGGTATGTAGAAACAAGTTCAGGGGTAGCACAGAAGGTATGTAGGGACAAGTTCAGAGATAGCACAGAAGGTATGTAGAAACAAGTTCAGGGGTAGCACAGAAGGTATGTAGGGACAAATTCAGAGATAGCACAGAAGGTATGTAGAAACAAGTTCAGGGGTAGCACAGAAGGTATGTAGGGACAAGTTCAGAGATAGCACAGAAGGTATGTAGAAACACGTTCAGGGGTAGCACAGAAGGTATGTAGAAACAAGTTCAGGGATAACACAGAAGGTATGTAGAGACAAGTTCAGGGATAACACAGAAGGTATGTAGAAACAAGTTCAGGGGAAGCACAGAAGGTATGTAGGGACAAGTTCAGAGATAGCACAGAAGGTATGTAGAGACAAGTTCAGGGATAACACAGAAGGTATGTAGAGACAAGTTCAGGGATAGCACAGAAGGTATGTAGAGACAAGTTCAGGGGAAGC
>JACEFZ010026457.1:520000-722482 GCA_014155875.1 Cepaea nemoralis
GTGTTTATGGGTGGGAATGTGTGTATAGATGGGGATGTGTAGTTGAGAGGTGGCGAATATTGGGTGGGTGAGTGGGTGTAGGTTGGCTGATATGTTTGTGGGTGGGTGGGGAAAATTGTGAGAGTGCGGGATGTGTGGGTTGGCGGGGGTATGTGTGTGTGGTTGTGGTTTCTTCTTCTTCTTCTTCTTCTTCTTCTTCTTCTTCTTCATCTTCTTCTTCTTCTTCTTCTTCTTCTTCTTCTTCTTCTTCTTCTTCTTCTTCTTCTTCTCCTCCTCCTCCTCCTCCTCCTCTTCTTCTTCTTCTTCTTCTTCTTCTTCTTCTTCTTCTTCTTCTTCTTCTTCTTCTTCTTCTTCTTCTTCTTCTTCTTCTTCTTCTTCTTCTTCTTCTTCTTCTTCTTTATGGTGTGTGAGGATGTGTGTGTAGGTGGGGAAATGTTTGTGGGTAGGGAAATGTGTGTGGGTGGGGAAATGTGTGTGGGTGGGGGATCAGTGGGTGGGTGGCGGCATGTATGTTTGCCAGAATGTGACAGGGCAAATCTACAGGTGGGAGAACACAGAATATGACAGGGCAGATCTACAGGTGGGAGAACACAGAATGTGACAGGGCAGATCTACAGGTGGGAGATACAGAATGTGACAGGGCAGATCTACAGGTAGGAGAACACAGAATGTGACAGGGCAGATCTACAGGTGGGAGAACATAGAATGTGACAGGGCAGATCTACAGGTAGGAGAACACAGAATGTGACAGGGCAGATCTACAGGTAGGAGAACACAGAATGTGACAGGGCAGATCTACAGGTGGGAGAACACAGAATGTGATAGGGCAGATCTACAGGTGGGAGAACACAGAATGTGACAGGGCAGATCTACAGGTGGGAGAACACAGAATGTGATAGGGCAGATCTACACAGACAAAAGAGAAAGAGATATTTCGAGAGTGAAAGAGAGAGGGAGAAAGAGAGAAAGAAAGAGAACGAACGAACGAACGAACGAACAAACTTTATTTTCAAAGGGTTAAGAATTGGGCACGCAGGCCCGTCTAACATTCTGCCCTTCTATCACTCTCTTTCATACATTATTTCATTCACACATCATTCAAGGCTAACAAAGAACAGCAACAATATAAAAGATATGCATTATAAAGGCATGGGCAAAATGCGAACATCAAAACTACACGACACAGTAATATTAGATAATGGTCTGACACTTGTTATTAGCCATGTGGAATATACTGGCCTACAAAAAGGGGACTGGCTGTTATACTAGGGTGTTGTTATTATTATTATTATCTCAATTATTAAGGGGGAAGGTAATCCGTATTGAGATAGTGTTCGAATAATTTGCGATTATATGAATAGGGATTGGTGATGTCTTTGATTTCTTGTGGAAGATTGTTCCACAGCTGAGCTGCAGAGTAAGTTAAGCTTGTTTTGTATAAGTCAATCCTAGGCTTCGGAATGTGTAATATATTTAAACGTTTACTGTGTCTAGCATTATATTTAAACAATGGCCAAAGGTAATTTGGGGCATTCCGATGCAGGATTTTGTGAATTAGTTTAGCTTTATTGAAAAGCAGGCGTTTGCGGAATGGTAGTAACTGAAGGCGTTTATACAGGCTAGGATTGTCAGATAAATGTTTGCTATAAATTAGACTCATGGCCCGTTTCTGGAGTGAGTAAAGTCGCTTGGTGTTTGAATTAGAACAACCGTCCCAGATTGTAGAGCAGTAGTCAAAGTGTGTCTGTATATGAGAAGTATAGAATAGTTTCCTTGTGTCCTCATCAAGGAAGTTTTTAATTTTGGCGAGTTGATAGACTTTTTTCGCTGTTTGTTTAATGAGCGCTTGAACGTGGGAATTAAAGGTTAGGTTTCTATCAATGATTAGGCCTAATGTTTTGTGCTCAATTACACTTTCTACTGGCATGTTATCGATGTGAAGTTGAAGTGATGTGTGTGAGCTTAGAGTTTGAAGTCTTTGTCTGGTTGTTAATAACATTGCTTTTGTTTTAGTGATGTTAATTTGCATACGGTTTGAATAGCTCCACCTAACTACATTATTTAATTCTTGTTGTAAAGACGACTCCAGTAAAATACAGTTTTCAGCGTTTGTGTACACTGTACAGTCATCTGCAAATAGATCGCAGGACGACGAAAGATGCAAAGGTAGATCGTTAATATATATGGCAAATAATAGAGGGCCAAGAATAGAGCCTTGCGGTACTCCAATATTGAAGGTAGTGGTTTGAGACAGAGATTTATTATGTGATACTACTTGCTTTCTGTTTGATAGAAAAGATGATATTAGAGTGACTACATTAGGGCCAATTTTCATTGTCTCAAGTTTTTTAATTAAAATAACATGGTCTATCATATCAAATGCTTTCTTGAAATCAATAAACACAGTTCCACATAGACTGTTGTTGTTTATATTCTGGTGCCAATTTTCTATCATGTTTGTTAGGGCCGTATGGCAAGAATATTTTGGTCGAAATCCTGATTGGCTGTCAACAATAAGCTTGTTGCGAACTAAATACTGTAATGTTACTTTATGGATGTGTTTTTCTAGTGGCTTAGATAGTGATGATAGTAAGGAAATGGGTCTGTAATTGTTCGGGAGACCATTGTCCAATGAACCAGATTTAAGAAGAGGGTACACTTTAGCGATTTTGAGAGCTGATGGAAAGTGGCCTTTGGTGAGACACTGATTATATACATAGGTTAGTGATGTACAGATCACTGGCGCAGCACAACGGAGAATCCGGTTGCTGATTCCATCTAACCCAGATGAGGTTGTGTTTTTTAGGTTACTGAGGTAAGTGAATACTTCAGTGATTGTCATTAGCGGTATGTCGGAAAGAATATCGCGGGAGCATCTATTCTCGCAAAACGATGACAATAAAGATAAGTTGCAAGGAGAATTAGGTATTGAAGCCTTCAACTGGTCTATGTCAGTTTGAAAAAAATTACTGAATTGGTCGCATGTAATATGATTTGATGGTAAAGAATTTCGGAAGTTATACTTGTTTGTCAAGGTGTTAATTGCCTTCCATATATCCTTACTATTTGTTTTATCCATTACTAAGTTCTTAAAGTAATTTTTCTTTTCCTGTCGTATGTTATATTGAACTTTGTTTCTAAGAGTACGGTATGCACTGAGATCCCGCTTTTTATGTGCTTTATCTCTGTCTCTCATAATTTCAAGTATTTCCTGGGTGATCCAAGGTGGCTTGACGTGGTGTTTTACTCGAACTTCCTTGACTGGCACATGTCTATCAAAAACATCAATAAAGGTTTTCATCCAGAATTCCAGAGCATCATCCGGGTCAGGAAGCTGATAAACATTGTCTAGAGGTGAACTGAGCAAGTCCTGTAAAAATGCGTTTTGGTTGAAATTTTTGTAATTTCTATATTTTACACTTATGTGTTTATGTTTAGGAGTTTTAATTCCTTTTTTAGACCACGTGCAGCATATTGGGTAGTGATCGCTCATTGCACAATTGGGTACGGTGCATTCTATGATGTTGTCTGAGCAAGTTACATAAATGTGATCTATGACTGTTGAAGATGACTTTGTTACTCTAGTAGCTTGTTGTACTATTTGTTGGAAATTGTATGATGCAATTATATTTCCCCATATTATGTTGGATTTGTTGGTGTCAATGTTAAAGTCTCCGAGTAGTATAATTTCCTTCCCAGAAGCGAAAACCACATCCATCATGGTAGTGAAGTTTTCGTACCAGACGTGTCCAGCACTGGGATTTCGATAGAGGTAGCCAATTATCAGGGGTGTGCGGTTTTGAAGTTTTAGCTCTAACCAAATACATTCTATTTCGCAAGTTTCAAAGTCTAGCCTACGGTGAGCATTTAGTAAATTAGAAACATAGGTTACTATGCCTGTCTCTTGTTTCCTACAGGGATCCCTTCTAAAAACTTTGTACCCTTTAATAGAGATGTCCTCATCTGAAATTTTATCATTTAAGCCTACTTTCACTAAGGCCGAATAAATGAAAATTTTGATTAAGAATAGAAGATAACTCTGGTAGCTTGTTAAATAAGCTGCAAATGTTTAAGTGTCCAAGGCGTATTCCTGACTTATTGAGCCAGTGTTGCCACTTCTCAGACATTTCATCCATGAAGAAATTGTAAATTAGTCAAAGTTAAGCAAAAATACAAGATCATAAAAAAAATCACAATTACATTAACTTACAAAATATCAGTAATACAAATCTATAAGTAAATGACAATATTATAACGATATAACTAATTAGACAAACGAATATAATGCAAACAAGGAACAAAACGAATTAAAAAACATACAACAAATAATTAACCTGAAAAAACTACTTCACAAGCTAAGTACCAACTGTTACCAAAAGAATAAATAACTGACTATACAAGTCAATGTCTCTGTTTAAAGCGGGGAATGAAGACCCCCTCACCCAGAGTATTAACGCGATAAAAAGTATTATAAAAGATATCTAAGTGTCAATCTCTGTGACTTCAATACGAGTCAATGTTTACAGCCACGTACAATCTAATACGTTGCTATATAAATCAATAACCAAGTATGCGCATAAACTTTCTAGGAGAGGCTCTTTCTTGTACCGCGATCCGGTGTTGCTTTGTGCTGAATTGCTAGTAAATACCAGGCTGTGTTGGTCCTTGGTACAGCGACATCATAAATGCCTGCCGAAGTGAAGTTGGGCTAAACCGTGTGAGGTATAACAACTCTGGGTTACAATGGAATGGATACTGTTGATTTGTCACGGGTGTGTAACGACTTCCAACTACAGGCTCTGATTCGTGGCTACAGAGAGAGAGAGAGAGAGAGAGAGAGAGAGAGAGAGAGAGAGAGAGAGAGAGAGAGAGGGGGGGGGGGGGAGGGAGAGAGAAAAGGAGGAAAGGGACCCGGGTAAATTGATTGCAAGAAAGCGACCGCCGGTTTACCCTTGTTTGGATTAAAACCTGGCGATGAGTACATACTAGTCTGTGTGGGTTTGTGTGGGGGTTGTGTGTGTGTGTGTGTGTGGGGGGGGGGGATTACTGGGCTGGGTGGTGTTGTGTGGCTGTTGTGTGTGTGTGGGGGATTACTGGGCTGGGTGGTGTTGTGTGGGGGTTGTGTGTGTGTGGGGGGGGGGGAGGATTACTGGGTTGGGTGGTGTTGTGTGGGGGTTGTGAGGGGTTGTGTGTTTGTGTGGGGAGGGGCGATTACTGGGCTGGGTGGTGTTGTGTGTGTGTGTGTGGGGGATTACTGGGCTGGGTGGGGTTGTGTGGGGGTTGTGTGTGTGTGTGGGAGGATTACTGTGTTGGGTGTTGTTGTGAGGGGGGAGTGTGGAGGAGTGATAGAGTGGGATGGGTATTGCTGTGTGAGGGTTGTGTGGGGGAGAGGTAGACTGTGCTGGGTATTGTCGTGTGACGGTTGTGTAGGGGAGAGGTAGACTGGGCTGGGTATTGTTGTGTGGGGGGAGTGTAGAGGAGTGATAGACTGGGTTGGGTATTGTCGTGTGAGGGTTGTGGGGGGAGAGGTAGACTGGGCTGGGTTGTGGGGGAGGGGTAGACTCTGATGGGGGAGGGGTAGACTCTGATGGGTGAGAGGTAGACTGTGCTGGGTATTGTCGTGTGACGGTTGTGTATGGGAGAGGTAGACTGGGCTGGGTATTGTTGTGTGGGGGGAGTGTAGAGGAGTGATAGACTGGGTTGGGTATTGTCGTGTGAGGGTTGTGGGGGGAGAGGTAGACTGGGCTGGGTTGTGGGGGAGGGGTAGACTCTGATGGGTGTTGTCGTGTGAGGGTTGTGTGGGGGAGAGGTAGACTGGGCTGGATTGTGGGGGAGGGGTAGACTGTGATGGGTGTTGTCGTGTGAGGGTGTGTGGGGGGGGGGGGGGTAGACTGGGCTGGGTAAATTCGTGTGAGGGTTGTGTGGGGGTGAGGTAGACTAGGCTGAGTATTGTTGTGTGAGGGTTGTGTGGGGGAGAGGTAGACTGGGCTGGGTATTGTCGTGTGAGGGTTGTGTGGGGGAGAGGTAGACTGGGCTGGGTATTGTTGTGTGAGGGTTGTGTGGGGGAGAGGTAGACTGGGCTGGGTATTGTCGTGTGAGGGTTGTGTGGTGGAGAGGTAGACTGGGCTGTGTATTGTCGTGTGAGGGTTGTGTGGGGGAGAGGTAGACTGGGCTGGGTATTGTCGTGTGGGGGTTGTGTGGGGGAGAGGTAGACTAAGCTGAGTATTGTTGTGTGAGGGTTGTGTGGGGGAGAGGTAGACTGGGCTGGATTATGGGGGAGGGGTAGACTGTGATGGGTGTTGTCGTGTTAGGGTTGTGTGGGGGAGAGGTAGACTGGGTTGGGTATTGTCATGTGAGGGTTGTGTGGGGGAGAGGTAGACTAGGCTGAGTATTGTTGTGTGAGGGTTGTGTGGGGGAGAGGTAGACTGGGCTGGGTATTGTCGTGTGAGGGTTGTGTGGTGGAGAGGTAGACTGGGCTGGGTATTGTTGTGTGAAGGTTATGTGGGGAGAGGTAGACTGCGCTGGGTGTTGTCGTGTGAGGGTTTGTGCGGGGGAGAGGTAGACTGGGCTGGGTATTGTCGTGTGAGGGTTGTGTGGGGAGAGGTAGACTGGGCTGGGTATTGTCGTGTGAGGGTTGTGTGGGGGAGAGGTAGACTGGGCTGAGTATTGTCGTGTGAGGGTTGTGTGGGGGAGAGGTAGACTGGGCTGGGTATTGTCGTGTGAGGGTTGTGTGGGGGAGAGGTAGACTGGGCTGGGTGTTGTCGTGTGAGGGTTGTGTGGGGGAGAGGTAGACTGGGCTGGGTGTTGTTGTGTGAGGGGAGTGTGGAGGAGTGATAGACTGGGTTGGGTATTGTCGTGTGAGGGTTGTGGGGGATGGGGTAGACTGGGCTGGGTATTGTCGTGTGAGGGTTGTGTGGGGGAGAGGTAGACTGGGCTGGGTGTTGTCGCGTGAGGGTTGTGTGGGGGAGAGGTAGACTGGGCTGGGTTGTGGAGGAGGGGTAGACTGGGCTGGGTGTTATCGTGTGAGGGTTGTGTGGGGGTGAGGTAGACTATGCTGGGTATTGTCGTGTGAGGGTTGTGTGGGGGAGAGGTAGACTGGGCTGGGTGTTGTCGTGTGAGGGCTGTGTGGGGGAGAGGTAGACTGGGCTGGGTGTTGTTGTGTGAGGGGAGTGTGGAGGAGTGAAAGACTGGGTTGGGTATTGTCGTGTGAGGGTTGTGGGGGATGGAGTAGACTGGGCTGGGTATTGTCGTGTGAGGGTTGTGTGGGGGAGAGGTAGACTGGGCTGGGTGTTGTCGCGTGAGGGTTGTGTGGGGGAGAGGTTAGACTGGGCTGGGTTGTGGAGGAGGGGTAGACTGGGCTGGGTGTTATCGTGTGAGGGTTGTGTGGGGGTGAGGTAGACTGGGCTGGGTATTGTCGTGTGAGGGTTGTGTGGGGGAGAGGTAGACTATGCTGAGTATTGTTTTGTGAGGGTTGTGTGGGGGGAGAGGTAGACTGGGCTGGGTATTGTCGTGTGAGGGTTGTATGGTGGAGAGGTAGACTGGGCTGGTTATTGTTGTGTTAGGGTTGTGTGGGGGAGAGGTAGACTAGGCTGGGTGTTGTTGCGTGAGGGTTGTGTGGGGGAGAGGTAGACTGGGCTGGGTATTGTTGTGTGAGGGTTGTGTGGAAGGGGGGGGGGGTGAAATACTGGGCTGGTTCATGTTGCGTGGGGCTTGTGTGGGGAGAGTGAAAAGGTGGGCTGTGTGTTGTTGTGTGGGGAGAGTGAAAAGGTGGGCTGTGTGTTGTTGTGTGGGGGTTGTGTGGGGACTGTGACAGTGTGGATTGGGTGTTATTGTGTGAGAAGTGAAAAGCAGGGCAGGTGTTGTTGTGTGAGGGAATAAAAGACTGGGTTGGGTGTTGCTTTCTGGGGGTTGTGTGGGAGGAGTGAACGAACGAACGAACAAACTTTATTTTCAAAGGGTTCAGAATTGGACACGCAGGCCCGTTTAACATTCTGCACTTCTATCACTCTCTTTCATACATAATTTCATCCATACATAACTTGAGGCTAATCGAGACCCCCCCCCCCCCCCCCCCCCCCCCCCAAAAAAAAAAAAGAAAGAACGTCGTATAAAAGATGTGCATTACAAAAGAATTGGGAAAATGTAAAAATCAATACAACAGTACTCACTAAAATTATTGAATGATGTGGCAATTGTTTGTCATGGGGAACATACTGATCTAACAGAAGTGGACTGGCTGTTACACTAGGGTTTTATTATTATTATTATTATTATTATTATTATTATTATTATTATTATTACTATTATTATTATTATTATTATTATTATATTATTATTATTATTATTATTACCGGGATGGTAATCTGTACTGAGATAGTATTCGAATAATTTGCGATTATATGTTGAGGGATTGGTGATGTCTTTGATTTCTAGTGGAAGATTGTTCCACAGCTGAGCTGCGGAATACAAAGTGATAATATGAAAGATGAGAATACACAAAACAATATGGAAACAAGTGGCATTCAACTGATAATATGAAAGATGAAAATGCACAAAAAATTTGGAATAGGATGTTATATGACATGCTTACGCTCATCTCTCTCTCTCTCTCCCTTGCATACACACACACTCACACACATGCGCACCCACACGCAAATACATTCACTCCCCGTCAACCCACACGTCCCGAACCTACCCACACATCCACCACCCACTCCAGCTCCCATCACGCACCCACACATCTCACACCCACCAACACACACACACACATCCCCACCAAAGCATCTCCCCCCCCCCCACATATACACCACCCATCCCTCAACCCACACACACCCACCCACCTACACACCCCCACCCACACAACACCCTCACCCACACAACACCCCTAATCACCCACCCCCAAACCCCTCATCCCTCAACTACAGCACCCCACCCACACACATATTCCCAACCCACCCGTACACACACATCCCTTACCCTCTCACACATCCCCCACCATTTCACACACATCCTTACCCGACACACATCCCCTACCTACACATCCCCACCACCCACACATCCCCTATCCACAGACACACATGGAGTGTGTATCCTCTTCTGTAAGACGGATCTAGGTCAACACGCCTACACCGCAATCTATATTTGATGTCAATTATTGCGACATTGATTGTCGATAAATGTGACACGCGAGTGAACGACGGAGACAGAAGCCACATGAACTCTGACAGAACGGTGGTCCAATATCTGGGGGGTCATATGTGGGGGATCGTGTGGTCGGGGTTTGCTATTGACTGTCAGGAAGCGTGCCAGTCATGTTTGTGTTCATGTTGTCCTGGTTAGACATGTTTGTGTCTATGCTGTCCTGGCTATATATGTTTGTGTCCATGTTGTCCTGGTTAGACATGTTTGTGTCCATGCTGTCCTGGCTATGTGTGTGTGTGTCCATGTTGTACTGGTTAGACATGTTTGTGTCCATGCTGTCCTGGCTATGTGTGTGTGTGTTCATGTTGTACTGGTTAGACATGTTTGTGTCCATGTTGTCCTGGCTATATATGTGTGTGTTCATGTTGTACTGGTTAGACATGTTTGTGTCCATGTTGTCCTGGTTAGACATGTTTGTGTCCATGTTGTCCTGGCTATGTGTGTGTGTGTCCATGTTGTACTGGTTAGACATGTTTGTGTCCATGCTGTCCTGGCTATATATGTGTGTGTTCATGTTGTACTGGTTAGACATGTTTGTGTCCATGCTGTCCTGGCTATGTGTGTGTGTGTCCATGTTGTACTGGTTAGACATGTTTGTGTCCATGCTGTCCTGGCTATGTGTGTGTGTGTTCATGTTGTACTGGTTAGACATGTTTGTGTCCATGTTGTCCTGGCTATATATGTGTGTGTTCATGTTGTACTGGTTAGACATGTTTGTGTCCATGTTGTCCTGGTTAGACATGTTTGTGTCCATGCTGTCCTGGCTATGTGTGTGTGTGTCCATGTTGTACTGGTTAGACATGTTTGTGTCCATGCTGTCCTGGCTATGTGTGTGTGTGTTCATGTTGTACTGGTTAGACATGTTTGTGTCCATGTTGTCCTGGCTATATATGTGTGTGTTCATGTTGTACTGGTTAGACATGTTTGTGTCCATGTTGTCCTGGTTAGACATGTTTGTGTCCATGCTGTCCTGGCTATGTGTGTGTGTGTCCATGTTGTACTGGTTAGACATGTTTGTGTCCATGCTGTCCTGGCTATGTGTGTGTGTGTTCATGTTGTCCTGGTTAGACATCTTTGTGTCCATGTTGTCCTGGCTATATATGTGTGTGTTCATGTTGTCCTGGTTATATATGTGTGTGTTCATGTTGTCCTGGCTATATATGTGTGTGTTCATGTTGTACTGGTTAGACATGTTTGTGTCCATGTTGTCCTGGCTATGTGTGTGTGTGTTCATGTTGTACTGGTTAGACATGTTTGTGTCCATGCTGTCCTGGCTATATATGTGTGTGTTCATGTTGTCCTGGTTAGACATCTTTGTGTCCATGTTGTCCTGGCTATATATGTGTGTGTCCATGTTGTCCTGGTTATATATGTGTGTGTTCATGTTGTCCTGGCTATATATGTGTGTGTTCATGTTGTCCTGGCTATGTGTGTGTGTGTTCATGTTGTACTGGTTAGACATGTTTGTGTCCATGCTGTCCTGGCTATATATGTGTGTGTTCATGTTGTACTGGTTAGACATGTTTGTGTCCATGTTGTCCTGGCTATATGTGTGTGTGTTCATGTTGTCCTGGTTAGACATGTTTGTGTCCATGTTGTCCTGGCTATGTATGTGTGTGTCCATGTTGTCCTGGTTAGACATGTTTGTATCCATGTTGTCCTGGCTATATGTGTGTGTGTCCATGTTGTCCTGGTTAGACATGTTTGTGTCCATGTTGTCCTGGCTATGTATGTGTGTGTCCATGTTGTCCTGGTTAGATATGTTTGTGTCCATGTTGTCCTGGCTATATGTGTGTGTGTCCATGTTGTCCTGGTTAGACATGTTTGTGTCCATGTTGTCCTGGCTATATATGTGTGTGTTCATGTTGTACTGGTTAGACATGTTTGTGTCCATGTTGTCCTGGTTAGACATGTTTGTGTCCATGTTGTCCTGGCTATGTGTGTGTGTGTCCATGTTGTACTGGTTAGACATGTTTGTGTCCATGCTGTCCTGGCTATATATGTGTGTGTTCATGTTGTACTGGTTAGACATGTTTGTGTCCATGCTGTCCTGGCTATGTGTGTGTGTGTCCATGTTGTACTGGTTAGACATGTTTGTGTCCATGCTGTCCTGGCTATGTGTGTGTGTGTTCATGTTGTACTGGTTAGACATGTTTGTGTCCATGTTGTCCTGGCTATATATGTGTGTGTTCATGTTGTACTGGTTAGACATGTTTGTGTCCATGTTGTCCTGGTTAGACATGTTTGTGTCCATGCTGTCCTGGCTATGTGTGTGTGTGTCCATGTTGTACTGGTTAGACATGTTTGTGTCCATGCTGTCCTGGCTATGTGTGTGTGTGTTCATGTTGTACTGGTTAGACATGTTTGTGTCCATGTTGTCCTGGCTATATATGTGTGTGTTCATGTTGTACTGGTTAGACATGTTTGTGTCCATGTTGTCCTGGTTAGACATGTTTGTGTCCATGCTGTCCTGGCTATGTGTGTGTGTGTCCATGTTGTACTGGTTAGACATGTTTGTGTCCATGCTGTCCTGGCTATGTGTGTGTGTGTTCATGTTGTACTGGTTAGACATGTTTGTGTCCATGCTGTCCTGGCTATATATGTGTGTGTTCATGTTGTACTGGTTAGACATGTTTGTGTCCATGTTGTCCTGGCTATGTGTGTGTGTGTGTTCATGTTGTCCTGGTTATATATGTGTGTGTTCATGTTGTACTGGTTAGACATGTTTGTGTCCATGCTGTCCTGGCTATGTGTGTGTGTGTTCATGTTGTACTGGTTAGACATGTTTGTGTCCATGCTGTCCTGGCTATGTGTGTGTGTTCATGTTGTACTGGTTAGACATGTTTGTGTCCATGTTGTCCTGGTTATATATGTGTGTGTTCATGTTGTACTGGTTAGACATGTTTGTGTCCATGTTGTCCTGGCTATATATGTGTGTGTTCATGTTGTCCTGGTTATATATGTGTGTGTTCATGTTGTCCTGGCTATATATGTGTGTGTTCATGTTGTACTGGTTAGACATGTTTGTGTCCATGTTGTCCTGGCTATGTGTGTGTGTGTTCATGTTGTACTGGTTAGACATGTTTGTGTCCATGCTGTCCTGGCTATATATGTGTGTGTTCATGTTGGCCTGGTTAGACATCTTTGTGTCCATGTTGTCCTGGCTATATATGTGTGTGTCCATGTTGTCCTGGTTATATATGTGTGTGTTCATGTTGTCCTGGCTATATATGTGTGTGTTCATGTTGTCCTGGCTATGTGTGTGTGTGTTCATGTTGTACTGGTTAGACATGTTTGTGTCCATGCTGTCCTGGCTATATATGTGTGTGTTCATGTTGTACTGGTTAGACATGTTTGTGTCCATGTTGTCCTGGCTATATGTGTGTGTGTTCATGTTGTCCTGGTTAGACATGTTTGTGTCCATGTTGTCCTGGCTATGTATGTGTGTGTCCATGTTGTCCTGGTTAGACATGTTTGTATCCATGTTGTCCTGGCTATATGTGTGTGTGTCCATGTTGTCCTGGTTAGACATGTTTGTGTCCATGTTGTCCTGGCTATGTATGTGTGTGTCCATGTTGTCCTGGTTAGATATGTTTGTGTCCATGTTGTCCTGGCTATATGTGTGTGTGTCCATGTTGTCCTGGTTAGACATGTTTGTGTCCATGTTGTCCTGGCTATATATGTGTGTGTTCATGTTGTCCTGGTTAGACATCTTTGTGTCCATGTTGTCCTGGCTATATATGTGTGTGTCCATGTTGTCCTGGTTATATATGTGTGTGTTCATGTTGTCCTGGCTATATATGTGTGTGTCCATGTTGTCCTGGTTATATATGTGTGTGTTCATGTTGTCCTGGCTATATATGTGTGTGTCCATGTTGTCCTGGTTATATATGTGTGTGTTCATGTTGTCCTGGCTATATATGTGTGTGTTCATGTTGTACTGGTTAGACATGTTTGTGTCCATGTTGTCCTGGCTATATATGTGTGTGTTCATGTTGTCCTGGTTATATATGTGTGTGTTCATGTTGTCCTGGTTATATATGTGTGTGTCCATTTTGTCCTGGCTATATATGTGTGTGTTCATGTTGTACTGGTTAGACATGTTTGTGTCCATGTTGTCCTGGCTATATATGTGTGTGTTCATGTTGTCCTGGTTATATATGTGTGTGTTCATGTTGTCCTGGTTATATATGTGTGTGTCCATGTTGTCCTGGCTATATATGTGTGTGTTCATGTTGTACTGGTTAGACATGTTAAATATCCCCATGATATCTAGGCTCTACATGAGTGCGCTTGACAACTGCCAGCCCGGCTGGGTACTCGGCCTGCAATGAGACCCTCTTATGGTTGCTTTATGTTATCTACTGTTAAGTTATGTTATGTTATATCATATTGTTATGTCGAATGGAATGTTACCCTTGCTATGCTGGAGTGCGGAGGGAATTAACAGGCTGATAGGCTGGCGGGTAGTGCACCTCTTGGTGGTCGATTATTACCTATGGACAAGGATTACCTGTGGACAAGGGAGAGATGTCGTGCACCTGTGGAACCAGGTGGAGAAGGTGGGGAAATAGACTGAGAACTCGTAGTGGAAAGAATGATTTTGAGGGGGAGCGGCAGAGGTTCTGGAAGGATCTCAAAACTGAGGGGGAATACCAGGAGAACTTTCAATCAGATAACCGTCGGAACGATTACTAGTGCAACTCTTCGCTGGCTGTTGAACGGGGGGGGGGGGGGGACGGAGGCGCATATGGGAATGTCCTGAGTGCAGTGATGTTGGTTCTTAGCTCAACTCAACTCAACTTAACTCAACTCAAATCAACTCAACTCAATTCAGCTCAACTCAACATAACTCAACTCAACTCACTCAATACAACTCAACTCAACACAACTCAACTCAACGCCTGTCCAAGTATATACAGTAATACAGCTATACTGCAATAGGTTACCAGAGACTGTAACACCTGTCAATGTATATACAGTAATACAGCTATACTGCAATAGGTTACTAGTAACACCTGTCTGAGTATTTCTGCTCACTTCCCACAAGAAGTTGAAAAACTATCTTATAAGGGACGTAGTGTCCCTCTATCTTATTGTCCCACATCCTAATGAGACGTATTGTGCCACAATCTTATTGCCCACACCCTGAACGGGACGTATTGTCCCACAATCGTATCATACAGATCCTGAACGGTACGTATCGTCAGACAATCATATTGTCCCATATCCTGAACGGGACGTATTTATCTCACAATATTATTGTCCCATTTCCTGAAATTCCGGTTTCAAGATGGCGACGGACGGTCGTGTTGTTTTGTGTTCGTTAACTTTTTCGCGTAAGGGATGGATTTATTCATTTCTTGCGTGTAATTGGTGTGCCAGGATGTAAAACCAGGAGTTTCTACTCAAGATCTGCGCGGGTGCTACGGAGTTCGTGCATCGAGCGAAGCCATCCTTGAGTGAATTTTCAGCAGCGTGTGTGGTTCTCAATCAAAAGTCTGTGTTTACGTTTTTTCAACATGGCGGAACAACGTGTGTTTTCCGAACGATCAGCAGTCAACATACCGAAGCGGCGTGGTAGCCGCGCAGGGAAAAAGAAGCCAGGTAAGCGCGGTGGCTTGAGACGTTTTAGACTCAAGTGTCACCGTCTAGGACTCAGGAACATCCGTATTCTATATTGGAACTGTGCCAGTGTAAAACAACGGGGCTCTATTTTAGAAACCCTAGTTTACAGGAACGACATTGTAGCACTCCAGGAGACGAGACTGGGCGATCAGCTACTCCGAATTGCCGGCTTCAAATGTTTCTATAACAGACGACATCTGGGAACGGCGATTCTCGTTCGCGACAGCATGGTGGCGTCAGAGCTAGACATGTCCAGTTGGAACAGTGACGATATACAAATACAGGCGTTGAGAGTTCATTCCAGTATACCATTCGTGTTGGTTAATGTTTATGCCCGCAATGCGAGTGTGGACGCCCAGAAGTGGCAGTGCTTAAGTGGCATATTAGGCCACGAGAGAAATGTTATTTTCTGTGGTGACTTCAACGCTAAAGGCAGATCATGGGGAAACACTTCCTCCAATACACAAGGGGAGGAGCTCGAGACTGCACTGGAAACCATCGACCTGGTTTGTATCAACAGTGGCTGTGTCACCAGGACAGCAAGCCGTCCAGGCGATGAGGACAGTGCTATTGATCTCGCGCTAGTTTCACCTTCACTCACTACAGTGTGTAGATGGGGTGTCCTAGGACACCATGGCAGCGACCACCACCCATGCAGCATATTGGTGGAGAAAGGCAGAACCAGGCAGCACAAGCTAAAGGTAAAGACGTTCCAGTATGACAGTACAGGGCAAGATGTGGTGAGTAAAATAAGACGTGACAAGCGCAGAACGTTTCAGGGCAGGAAGAAAAGGAAAAAAAGCTGGGAGCAGCCACCGTGGTGGAGTTTCGAGGTTGAGAAGGCTTGGGTGGATAAGCGTAGTGCTGTAAGGAGATGGCAAAATGCCAAGAAGAACAGAGCTGGTCATCCTAGTCCCTGCTTGCACTTAGAAAGAGAGATGCACACAAAAGTAAGCTATTTTAAAAAACTGGTCACGGTGGTTAAAAGCGAAAAATGGGCAGAGGTGTGTCAAAGAGTAAGCACAGACAAGTCACTGAAATTGTTCTGGCGACTACATAAAAGCATGAGTGGTGTAGTCAAGAATAAGAGCATTTCTGACTTCCAAGGTGCTGACCTCATCTGGCAGAGGACTGACGAGGACAAGGGCAAAGCCCTCTTTGAACGCTACCTTGGGCAGAGCAACCAGACAGACATGGGAGGCCGGAATCTGGCCAAGGAGGTCACCTCAGACAGATGCAAGGCCCAGAACACTTCGGATGAAGACACAGTGACAGTGCAAGAAATCAAGGCTGTGCTTCGACGATCAAAAAACAGTGCTCCAGGTCCTGATGGCATAAGATACGACGACATAAATAGGTGTACCGACAATGAGCTAGAGAAACTAGCAGACATGTACAACAACAGTATAGGGAGTGCTAGCATCAAGGAGGAATGGTTACACAGCTATCTGATTCCCTTGCCGAAGCCTGACAAAGACCACAAGAAAATTCAGGGATATCGAATTATAACCATGCAGAATACAATAGGCAAGCTGCTGGAGAAGGTAATTGCCAGGAAAATATCAAGCCAACTAGAGAGGCAAGGTGTTTTCCCACCTACCCTGGGTGGGTACCGTCCAAAAAGAGAAACCTGGACCAATGCAGCAGTCTTTACCCACGATGTCTATGAAGGTTTCCACTGAGGCACTGAAACCGTTGCTGCAGCGATTGATCTTGAGGACGCATACAACAGAGTACCACTGGATTTTTTAATGTTTCAGCTTCTTGAACTAAACGTAAGTCCATTCCTCCTTAGTTGGATCGCTGCAGCTCTCTTCCAACGGAAAGTAGTTTTTAGATGTGGCAGTTGGACTTCGGAACCAACAACAATATATCCTGGCCTACCACAGGGATCACCATTATCTCCGGTACTGTTCAACGCCTACACAGTGAGAATCACCAGTGAGCAGATCACTGGACCTGGCAGGACATTGTCATATGCCGATGATGTTTTAGTGTATCGTCAGGGTAAGGATAGAGAGGAGGTTGCTGTGGAACTACAAACCGAACTCAATCGCATAAGTACTTGGTGTGATGAAGCTGGGGCAATGGTCAACCCAACAAAGGCAACAGTGACTTGGTTCTCGTTGAATAATCATATTGTCAACAATCCAACACCAACTGTAATGCTGTGTTCAGAGACGGTGGAAAGAACGCAGGCAATGAATTACCTGGGGATACGGTTTGATCGAAGCCTTGCTTATAATGTGCACATAGACCAGGTGATAACAAAGCCAAGCGGGGTTTGGCAGCGATGCGGGTGATGGCGGCAGCAAACTGTGAGCAGCGCCATCTATGTCTTCTGTACGAGGGGCTGGTCATGCTGTTTTGGAGTATGCAATGGCAATCCTGACTGTCAGCCATAAGCAGATAGAAAGGATGGAAAGGATACAGAATGAAGCTATGCGCATTATTCTTGGATGTACAAGAGATACAGCATGCAGGGCGATGCGCTACCTTCTTGATTTTCCAACCATTGAAGAGAGAATACAAGTTTGCAGGGCACATGCCTACCTCAGAATTAACGCAAACACACAGCATCCACTGCATAGTGAAATTAGGAAGGTGAAGGGCAGCAGGTTAAAAAGAGGACGGTCGTGGATGGGTCAAGCCGAGGACATTCTTCAACAGGTGTGTTCACTTGAGGACTTAGAACCTGGCGAGGAGTGGGTGCAAGTGCCAACAGACTTCTGCACATCCTTTTCAGTTTGCATCCAACTAGATAGAAAATGCAGACAAGAAAATCCGGCTGCTGTTGAGGCTGAAGTACAAGCGTTGATTTTCGAGAATTCGCTAGACAGTGACGCGGTCATCTACACAGATGGGTCGGTCGTCCGACATGTGAGAAGCTCATGGGCCTTTACAGCTCGGGCCGGAGGGAGAATTGTGAAGGAGGACTCTGGTGCTTTCACTGAAACCACAAGTAGCCTGACCATGGAAGTCATGGCAGTAAGTAAAGCAATAACATGGCTCGAGACACAGACATTCACTAGGGCTTGTTTCCTTAGCGACTCAATGAACATGATCAAGAGGATAGAGGAGGGGTCGATCCGAAGAGAATGGTTGCTGCCTCTGAAGCGGTCTCGGCTGGCAAAGATTAGTTTCATCTTCGTGCCAGGGCATGCGGGAGTACAAGGAAATGAGCGGGCTGACAAGCTCGCAGGTGAGGCTACTGTTGAGGGCGGACGCGCCATGGACCAGGCTGACATTCTGAATGCTCTACGAGAAGTGAGACTTTTGCAAGAACCAAGTGATGACTGTGAATCTACAACAATGGCCAGACTGCGAGAGCAGCAAATTAAAAGAGGGGTGGCCAAACAAGAACACTACGCAGGAAGCCAAAGAAGATTGATAAACCAACACAGAACTGGCGTCGTTAGCCGCTACACGCTGCGGGATTTGCTGAGGAGGGGATCCGAGCACTTATGGACTGAATGGTCCGATGTGCAACGAGGATGATCTGTCGACTAACTAACTAACTAACTAACTAACTAACTAACTATCCTGAAAGGGACGTATTGTCCCACAATCTTATTGTTTCGCATCCTTATCGAGACATATTGTCCCACAATCTTATTGTCCCCCATCCTGAACGGGACGCATTGTCCCACAATCTTTTTGTCCTACATCCTGAACTGGACGTATTGTCCCACAATCGTATTGTCCCATATCCTGAAAGGGACGTATTGTCCCACAATCTTATTGTTCCGCATCCTCTGTAATGGGAGGTAGTGTCCCACAATCTTATTGTCCCCTATTATGAACGGGATGTATTATCCCACAATCTTATTGCCCCATATACTGAACGGGATGTATTGTCCCACAATCTTATTGCCCCATATACTGAACGGGATGTATTGTCCCAAAACATGAATGAGACGTATTGTCCCACAATCTTATTGCCCCATATACTGAACGGGATGTATTGTCCCAAAACCTGAATGAGACATATTGTCCCACAATCTTATTGCCCCATATACTGAACGGGATGTATTGTCATAAAACCTGAATGAGACGTATTGTCCCACAATTGTATTGCCCCATATACTGAACGGGATGTATTGTCCCAAAACCTGAATGAGACGTGTTGCACCACAATCTTTTTGTCCCACATCCTGAACGGGACGTATTGTTCCATATCCTGATCGGGACGTATTGCCCACAATCTTATTGCCCCACATAATGAATGGTATTGTCCCACAATCTTATTGCTCCACATCCAGAATTGGATGTATTGTCCCACAATCCTATTGTCCCACACCCTGAACTGGACGTATTGCCCCATATCCTAAACAGGACGCATTGTCCCATAATCTTATTGTCCTACACCCTGCACGGGACGTATTGTCCCACATCCTGCACGGGACGTATTGCCCCACAATCGTATTGCCCCACATCATGAATGGAACGTATTGTCCCACTATCTTATTGTCCCACATCCTGAATGGCACGTACTGTCCCACATCCAGAGCAGAATTTATTGTCCCAAAACCTGAATGAGACGTATTGTCCAACATCCTGAACGGGGCGTATTGCCCCACAATCTTATTGCTCCACATAATGAATGGTATTGTCCCACAATCTTATTGCTCCACATCCAGAATTGGATGTATTGTCCCACATCCTGAACGAAGGATATCTGGGCCAGAATTGACGTAGCCAGAATATATCCTCAATTGATTCTGACGTCACTGGGCAGCTTTCGATCTGTCTGTTGCTATTTTAAGCCAGGACCAGCGAGAAAGCTGGGGGATGACCCCGGGGTGCCATGCAGGACTGGCTAATGAAATTGTGCCCGTGTCGGCGGCTCAGCTGTTATAGCACCAGTTTATATTGACTCGTGCCTACCGTTGAATGGCTGGCCGCCGGCTAGAATAAAGACTCGTCCGTGGGTATGTCTGTGCGTATGACCATAAACGGAGGGAATGATAGGGGCGGACGAATGAACGATTGATTGCAATGACCTGGGGATGCATCGATGCCTGCACGCATTAAGTAGGTCTGTATATTCAGAGGTGTGTATTGATTTAAGGCATCTAAATATAGTGGTATGTATGGATACAAAGCGTCCAAATATAGAGACCTTTATAGAAATGAAGCATCTAAATATAGAACGAACGAACGAACGAAAATCTTTATTTTCAAAGGGTTAAGAATTGGGCACGCAGGCCCGTCTGACATTCTGCCCTTCTCTATTTCCTCTCGTACATTCTTTCATTCAACATCTCTTATGAAGCAATTCTTTAACAACAAAAGAACAATAAGCATTAAAACGCATGAAAAATAATCAATAATACATGACTCGTTGAGGCAATGTTTAACATGGGCATCATAAATACCCAAGGTGGGTGTAACGTGCCACACATATGGGAATGTTTTTTGTTGTTTTTTTTTGGCTAGTTGTCGTTCGAGATAATTTACCATTATTATTGTCTTTGTTGCTGTTTTTTTTTTTTAAGGGGGCATGTAGTCTGCCCTGAGATAGTGTTCAAACAGGTTGCGAATGTATGTATAATGATTGGTGGTGTCTTTGATTTCTTGTGGAAGATTGTTCCACAACTGAGTGGCAGAGTATGCTAAGCTTGTTTTATATGTCTATCCTAGGTTTAGGGACATGAAGTATATTTAGTCGTTCGCTATGTCTTGCATTATATTTAAACAATGGCCAAAGGCAGCTTGGGGCATTTTGAAATAGGATTTTGTGAGTTAGTTTAGCCTTATTAAAAAGTAGACGTTTGTGGAGTGGCAGTAACTGAAGACGTTCATGTAGGTTAGAATTGTCTGTAAACTTATCACCATTGATTAGATGCACTGCCCTTTTCTGGAGTAAATAAAGGCGTTTTGTTATTGATTTGGAGCATCCATCCCAGATTGTGGGGCAATAATCAATATGTGTTTGTATGTGCGAAGTATAGAATATCTTTCTTTTGTTTTCGTCGAGGAAGTTTTTAATTTTGGCAACTTGGTATACTTTTTGGCTATTTGTTTAACTAGAGCATGAACATGGGAATTAAAGGATAGATTTTGATCTATGATTGATAAGACCCAGTGCCTTGTGCTCGGTTACACTTTCTATAGGCGTGCTACCAATGTGCAGCTGGAGTGTTCTCTGTGGATGGTTAGAGTATGAAGTCTTTGCCTGGTTGCTATTAACATAGATTTTGTTTTAGAAATGTTATTTTGCATGCGGTTTGCATGACTCCAGTTAACTACACTATTTCCTGTTGCAAAGATAATTCTAGCACATTACAATCAATAGCGTTTGTATATACTGTGCAGTCGTCTGCAAATAGATCGCAGGACGACGACAGATATAAGGAAGATCATTTATATAAATGGCAAATAACAGAGGGCCAAGTATAGACCACTGAGGTACTCCAATATTAATGGTAATGGCTTGGGACAGAGATTTACTGTGTGATACTACTTGTTTTCTGTCTATTAAGAATGAGTTTATTAATGTCACTATGTTAAAGCTTACTTTCATTGTTTCTAGTTTTTTTAATTAGGATAGTATGATCTATCATATCGAATGCTGTTTTCATTCATTCATTCAGTAATATGTCCTTTGCAGAACCTCGCTCCCATAACAACCTTCCGGAAAACTTCTCGATCACAAGCAAGATGTCCCGCGTCTGATACACCCATCTGGAGATCATCCGCCACATCCTGCACCCATCTTCTCTTTGGCCTTCCTCTTCCTCTCTTCCCAGGCATATACCCTTCCATTATTGTTCTCTCCAAACTGTCGTGACGTTTCAAGTGACCAAAATACTTCAATTTTCTTTGTTTTATCGTCTTTAATAGCCATCCCTCCTCAATATTCAACTCTTGAAGTATGGATGCATTTGTTCTTTTCTTTACCCAAGATATTCTTAGAACTCGTCTATAACATTTATATTCAAAGGCATGTATGCGCTGTTCAGCTTGTTTAGTAAGTGTCCATGTCTCACAGGCGTATGTTGCAATGGGAAAGATGCATGCTCTTAAAAATCTAATTTTTGTAGTTCTGTCTGTCCCACACCATAATTTATTCATCTGTTTTAGTCTTTGAAGAGCAATGGATAGTCGCCGTTTAATTTCTTTCATTGTGTCACCATTATTCGTAATCAATGACCCAAGATATTCAAAATTTTCCACCACCTCCAATTTTCTCCCATTAATGTATATTTCTTTCTCCATAGTAGTTTTATCTGTATGCATTATCTTAGTTTTTGCTATGTTAAGATATAAGTTGTGATTTTCACTATTCAATTGTGTTGAGGCTATTAGGTTTTCTATGCCATTCTGTGTTGTGGATAGTAATACTGTATCATCAGCATATCGAATCTCTGGTATGTCATGACCGCCGATATTTAGGGCATCATATGGCTCCCTGTTTATATCATCTCTTACATTTCTCATTATATTTTCGGCATACAGGTTAAACAAATAGGGTGACAGCACGCAGCCCTGACGGACTCCTTGCTTGATGTCAAACCAATCTGATGTCTCGCCATCTATTCTAACTGCTGCTTGTTGGTCTAGATATAGCATTTTTATGAGATGTACTACATGTGAAGGAAAGCCCATATTCCTCATGATTTCCCAAAGTTTCTGATGCTGTACACAGTCAAATGCCTTTGAATAATCCACAAAACATGAGAATAGGTTTACATTAAATTCTCTGCACTTCTCTATTATTAAACGCATGTTGAATATGTGATCTCTTGTTCCTCTTCCTTGTCTAAATCCAGCTTGAACTACGTTAATCTCTTCTTCCATTTTCTTACTAAGTCTTCGCATTATGACTTTTAGTAGAATTTTACTTGCATGACTTATCAGGGCAACAGTTCTATAGTTGGTGCATAATTTCAGGTTGCCCTTTTTTGGTATTGGAATGAAGATAGTTCTCTTCCAATCTTTTGGCCATATACCATATTTCCAAATCTTTGTACATAATGCATGATATATGTGTATGCTTTCTTCTCCTCCTGCTTTAATTAGTTCAGCTGGTATCTCATCACATCCAGGTGATTTACCATTCTTCAGGTTCCTTATAGCCCAAGCAATTTCATCTAATGAGGGTTCAGGTTCTGTCTCTGCTGTCATTGGCTCATGTATCTCATTCATATCCTCACTGTCACTCATATCATACATTCCACTGCAGTACTCCTGCCATCTTTCTAGAATTTGTCTAGATTCTGTTAAGGTATTTCCCATCTTGTCACAGATAACATTCAATTGAGGTTGAACATTTCTTGTCAATAACTTCATTTCCTTGAACATTTCATAATCTCTTCCAGCCTTATGATATTGCTCTATTCTGGTACAGCAATCTTGTATATATTGATTTTTGTCCTTTCTTGTGTTCTTTCTTATTTCTCGAGTTAAAGATTTATACTTCATCCTGCTATCGGATTCATCTCCTTTCTGTTTCAGCTCCCTTCGTTGTTTTATTAATTCTAACGTGTCTGATGTAATCCATGGCTTAAGTTGCTTTTTCTTGGTCGGAATGAAATCTTTGGCTGCAGTTATCAAGATATCTCTAGCTTGTACTGCCAGTTCATCAGGTGTCATTTCTTCTTGTACAGACATCAAGACCCCAAACCGATTCCTAACTTCTATGTTGTATGCGTCCGGTATTTTTGTGAGATCAAAACGAAGTGGCCTTGGTCCTCGGGTAAGCTTTTTGAGTTTTAATTTCAGATCTGCTTCTAATAACTGATGATCTGTATCACAGTCTGCACTTCGTAGGGTTTTTGCAGATGTTATGCTTGATCTCCATCTTCTTTGTATTAAAATATAATCTATCTGATTTTTGGTAAAACTGTCTGGAGACTTCCATGTGAAGAGTCTTCTTGGATGTTGTTTAAAAAGTGTGTTGGCTATCGTTAACTCATTTTCTGTGCAAAATTCAATTAATTTGTCACCTGCATCATTTCTATTTCCTAATCCAAATTTTCCTAAAACGTGTCTCTCATTTTCAGCTCTTCCTGCACCTACTTTAGCATTAAAATCTCCCATTATTATTGCTATATCATTATGACCAATCTTATTTAATGTGTCTTGCAGTGTGTTGTAAAAATCTTCAATTTCGTCCTCCTCTGCTGTTGAAGTAGGTGCATATATCTGTATGAGAGTTGTGTTTTTTGGACGGCCTTTAAGTCTAATAGTGAGGATTCTATCACTAACTGGATTATATCCCATTAAAGCTTTTGCAGTTGTCTTATCTAAACAAAATGCCACTCCACTCTGGCCTCCGACATCTCTACCAGAATAAATGAAAATACTTCCATTTTCAGTTGTAAAATGTCTCTTGCCGCTCCAGCGATGTTCACTAATTCCTAAAATGTGAATGTTTAACCTCTCAATCTCATCACACACTACTTTAAGCTTTCCCTCATACAAACTTCTCACATTCCACGTTGCCTATTCTCACTCTGTTTCTTAGTCTGACACAGGGGATTTCCTTGGTAACACAGTCAGGATTAACTCCGTCATCACGATTACTAGTACTGGTCCCTGCGTCACACTCTTCCCCAGTGTTATCTGATCTGCCTGGCCTGGGGTCTCGTCCACCAGATCTCTTTCTTATTATGTTTTCTTTCATGGTTGTTATGGTTTCTTGGCAAGTTTTGCAGAAGGTAGTTTGCCGTTGCTTTCCTTCTGGGCAGTGACTGTACTAGTCGGTGGCCATAGCCATTGTCTCTACTGATGAGATCATCTGCCTATCGCCGCAGAGTGCAAGACCATAACCAACAACAATCTGTCGGCTGCTCTCACACTCCATCCACCGCCTGCTTCCATGGCTTCGCGTAACCCTGATCGGGGGGCTAAACGGGTACTCCATCCTGCCCAAGGGTGTCCCGTAGACTAACGGAGGAAAGGAGGCGTCTTACATCTCCTTTGATAGGGGATACCCCTACCCCGCTAACCGGAATGCTGTTTTAGTCTGTAAAAATCGTTCCACATAGAGTATTGTTGTTAATATTTTGATGCCAGTTTTCTATCATGTTTGTTAGGGTCGTATGGCAGGAATATTTTGGCCGAAATCCTGACTGACTGTCAGCTATTATTTGTTGCGAACTAAGTGCTCTAGTGTTGTTTTGTGGATGTGCTTTTCTAGCGGTTTGGATAAGGAGGATAATATGGAAATTGGCCTATAATTACTATCGTCTGCAATCGTCTAATGATGTGTAGATATAAAGTAGGTGCATATAGAGGTATGTGTAGACATATCATGGGTATGTATGACGGTATGTACATATATAAAGTACGGATATATATATAGAGTAGGTATGTATTACGGTATGTGTAGATATAAAGTAGGTATATATAGAGGTATTATAGATATAAAGTTGGTATATATGGAGTTATGTGCAGACATAAATAGGTATGTATACATATAAATACAACATAAGCAATATATAAAACAACAATATCTACAACAATATCACCATCTGCAACAGAAACGTCTACAACAATAGCCAATTGTACATCATAATATCTACAACAATAGCCAATTGTACATCACAATATCTACAACAATAGCCAATTGTAATCACAATATCTACAACAATAGCCAATTTTAATCACAATATCCACAACAATAGCCAATTGTACATCACGATATCTACAACAATAGCCTATTGTAATCACAATATCTACAACAATAGCCAACTTTAATCACAATATCTACAACAATAGCCAATTGTAATCACAATATCTACAACAATAGCCAATTGTAATCACAATATCTACAACAATAGCCAATTGTAATCACAATATCTACAACAATAGCCAATTGTAATCACAATATCTACAACAATAGCCAATTGTACATCACGATATCTACAACAATAGTCAATTATACGGCTCCGTGGCTAAAGGCTTGCGAACGTTGTTCGTGAGCCGGGTACCAGGCGTTCGAAGCTCAGCTGCGACCGATTTATGCAGCAGACCGTGTCGCGTTGTGTTATAACGTGCTGGTATGGGAGCCGGTCGTTCAGAAAGCAATGGCAAACTACTGAACGTAACACTTGCCTAGTACATCAACAGCAGCTGAAAAATGCTGGTGTTGACTGCAACGTCCCGTAAGGGATACGCAACAACAACAACAAAAAACATCACAATATCTACAACAATAGCCAATTGTAGATCACAGTATGTAAAGCCTCCCCTCTGACGATTCACTCGTGTATGTAGCACGTGCGTAAAGTTCATGCCCCACACCTTTCCTGGTCTCAGGCAACTTCATACGTCTCCTGTATATATTTCTCGTGTACCTTACTCGAGTATATTTCTCGTATATATTTCTCGTGTACCTTACTCGAGCATATTTCTCGTATATATTTCTCGTGTATATTTCTCTCGTCTATTACTCAATTATATTTCTTATGTATATTTCTCACATATATTATTCGAGTATAATTCATGTGTATATTTCTCGCGTATATTACTCGAGTATATTTCTTGTGTATATTTCTCGAGTATATGCTTCGTTGTTTTTTACCTGGTTGTCTGTGGTCGTGGGATCAAGAAATGGATGGCTTCAGACTGCCACCTTACCCAACGATATCCTGCTGTGACATCCAGTACCGGTATTGTGACTTCGAGGACACGCCAACATAGAGACACATCTGACTAGATATACCTGCAACCTGTGTCCTCTAGTGTAACTGAACACCAGGTGTGGCAATCGCCTGTGTACATAAAATCGACACGATTGAACGAGAAGGGACAAAGTGTACACCCCGGGTGTAAGCACTCGTACACAGAATCGACACGATTGAACGAGAAGGGATAAAGTGTATGACCCGAGTGTAAGCACTCGGCTGCATCGTTACAGTTTATCACTGGCTCTAGATAAGGCACTGCTTGCGGCAAGACTTCAGGCGAGCCTCACTTATCGCCAGGCTGCTTTATATTAGCAAGTACGTGCTAAGACTTAATAACACATGCTCGTGGTCTATGCAGTATTTACATGCTTATGATCCAGGTGTATTCTTCCAGGCACCGAACTGAATCTAGTGCATTGATATTCCGACCGTAGGATTAGTAGCAGTTGTGTGTGCCAGGCTGAACGATCAGCGTAAGTAACTTAGTTTCTTGCCCCTGACACACCGGGAAATAAAGAACACACTAAACTATCAGAGTGATCAGATTAATACAGTATTGGGTATTGAATAAAAAGTCGATAGGGTCGACTTCATTGCACCGGGTTTTATCCCATAAGGCTCGGTCTCTTTCCGCAGCACGGAAAGCGTCGTACAAAGCACGAACTCCGTAGCTCTAGCGGCGACCCACAGGAGTGTTGAATGACACTCATAGAGTCCCCGATGTCTCGGTGTTAACTCTAGAACTCATCCCTTTGTCGAACAGTTCGACAGTTTGTCGAATGGTTGGTTAGATGTGGGTTGAGTCAGTCTACGCTGCCAGGTAGACATGTTCAGACCAGCCTTCTTGAGACGGCCTTCACGACATGCACAGGGAGGTTTCGGTGTGACCTTTCTTGACCTCCACTGTGCGGACATCAGTAACACGTGGGTGATGTCTTCATCTGTCTCCCAGACACTTATAGACATCCTGATGTCTTCATCTGTCTCCCAGCACTCATAGACATCCTGATGTCTTCATCTGTCTCCCAGCACTTATAGACATCCTGATGTCTTCATCTGCCTCCAGACACTCATAGACTGAAAGATGTCTTCATCTGTCTCCCAGCACGTATAGACATCCTGATGTATTCATCTGTCCCCAGGCACTCATAGACTGAAAGATGTCTTCATCTGTCTCCCAGCACGTATAGACATCCTGATGTACTCATCTGTCTCCAGGCACTCATAGACTGAAATATGTCTGCTTCTGAAAGATGAAAGATGTCTTCATCTGTCTCCAGACACTCATAGACTGATAGATGTATTCATCTGTCTCCAGAAACTCATAGACTGAAAGATGTCATCTGTCTCCAGACACTCATAGACTGAAAGATGTCTGTGTCTGTCTCCTGACACTCATAGACTGACAGATGTCTTCATCTATCTTCAGACACTCATAGACTGACAGATGTCTGCGTCTGTCTCCAGACACTCACAGACTAGAAGATGTCAGCGTCTATCTCCAGACACTCATAGACTGACAGATGTCTTCATCTGTCTCCAGACACTCATAGACTAGCAGGTGTCTTATTCCGGAAATGTCACCGAAAGACATGCGCGTGCGTTATTCAGACACACATGATTATATTCCCATTAGTAATGTTATCCTTGAAAGACTCAGTTACAAGCACATCCCGCAACCTAACATATGTTAATAGTTTTAAACGGTTTAACATGAAGTATATTGGACAGACTGCTAGAAGCTTAGCCGACCGCTTTAGGGAACATCTGAGGGATATTATTCAAAACAAACTTATCTGTAGCCATTGCAATTCTTCTGATCACAATGCAGTCGACGATGTATGGGTCACAGCATTGAAGCCATGCGTCTCTAATAACGTCATTAGGCTTAACACTGACAGCCAATTAATCAACTCTCTGGGATGCATTCACCCAGCAGAAATCAATACTGTTGTAGATGCCACCGTATAACTCTGCTGACTTTCCTCTATATATCCCGCTAACTGTTTGCAAACCTTTGGCTCGATATTTTCTTACTTGGCACCTTTCACAACAGAACTGGACTCAACATTCGAAGAAAAAGAGGCACCTTTCACAACTGAACTCAACTTCTGTGCCGCCTTTCTAACAACGAAGGAGTTGTGCTTTAATATATCACATATTTTCCTCGCTCCTTTAAATTCCCCTGCTCTTCTTCTGGTCCTTCCTTCCTTCCCTGCTTCCTTATTTGCTTGTGTCCTTCCTTCCTCCTCTTCCCCCTTCCCATTCTTCTGCTTATTCGTGGTCGTTGTTATCGGACACTTTCAAAGCCAACATAAATATTGTTCTTGTGATCGCCGTGAGAAAATGTTGACACTGGTGACGTAGATGATCACATGTCACACGTTCAGCAACGTGATCAACAACTGTCCACGTGACCCTGTTTGTCTTGATTTTATCAGTGACTGAACAATAGCACGGGGGGGGGGGGGGGGGACGTGCTGCCTCTCCCATACCACACACACACTCACGCACCACACACACACTCTCACAATACACAAGTGCAACACGTACACCCACACTCACGCACACCTGGACGCCTGTACCTCGAAAGCTACAGTCTGAAGTTGTGTATCGGTCTGTGTGAATGTGTGAACATATCTAGACTGTGACTTACAAGGGGGAGGGCAGGGGTGGCGGACACCCTGGCCTGCACAAGTGCCCTAATGTCAGCTAGTGAGATCAGAGTTGGAGTAGTCCACCTGGAGCCAGCGCGCGCCTGGTGTGTGTCCGGTGTGTGTTGTTGTAGCACAAGGTCTCATGTCTCCGCCTGGTCTGTGTCCGGTGTGTGTGGGTGTAGCACAAGGTCTCCTGTCTCCGCCTGGTCTGTGTTCGGTGTGTGTGGGTGTAGCACAAGGTCTCCTGTCTCCGCCTGGTCTGTGTTCGGTGTGTGTGGGTGTAGCACAAGGTCTCCTGTCTCCGCCTGGTCTGTGTCCGGTGTGTGTGTGTGTGTGTATGTGTGTGTGCGTGCGTGCAGCACAAGGTCTCCTGTCTCCGCCTGGTTAGCATGGAGTTGGCGTAGGTCAAAGTACCACCCAGCGCAGGTGACCTAGAGTCTTGCATATTTCAGTGACAGACGTGAAGATCTAATGGATTGTGAACCACTCTGCCGGAAGTAAGCTGAGGGAAGGTCAAGCACGGACTACAGGTCCGTGAGAGATCATTCACGTCTGGACCGCGTTCGAGGTCGGACGGACAATAGCACATGGCAGAGGTCCATCTGGCCGCCATGTTTGTACACATGGAACGTTTTTGAATCTGTGGACGAATTGTAGACATCAGTGATTGTTCGAGCGACGGATATGCAAGATAGAGATCGAGTGCAAGTATTGTTGTTTTAGTGACATTGATGTGACATTTGTTTTAAAAGAACGACAGAATACACCGTGTGAAAACAGATGCAGCTGTCGTGTTATGAAGAAGTTATTATTAGTGTAGTGTTGACTGTTATATGATATACGTGATGATTTAGAGAAGGTAGAAACAGTATTACTACCAATCACCCCCAGGGCAAATAAGAACAACAATAGAACATGAATATTATATGTGCCCTGTCTACCTGGAGACAGTAGAGTGACTTATGTCAACCGTTACAGGTGCCCTAATTCGTTAGCAACTGAGTAACATCATCTCATCCATCGGCAACACAGAATAGCTCAGTGGCAATAGAATCGCCAGTCGTAATCCATCCAGCAATAACTTAATGCCGACTCATTTGTGACCCATTTCGCTCCATGGCAATACAGTGCACTCATGTTAACACCTCACACATGTCAACAGCGCTTATGCTATCCGAATGCCTATCTCACGCACGGACTACAGGTCCGTGAGAGATCTTCACATCTGTCACTGAAATGTGCAAGACTCTAGGTCACATGCACTGGGTGGTACTTTGACCCATGCCAACTCCATGGCACTGGTCTGTGTCCGGTGTGTGTGTGTGTATGTGTGTGTGGTGTGTGCAGCACAAGGTCTCCTGTCTCCGCCTGGTCTGTGTCCGGTGTATGCAGTACAAGGTCTCCTGTCTCCGCCTGGTCTGTGTCCGGTGTATGCGGGTGCAGCAAAAGGTCTCCTGTCTCCGCCGTAAGAAGTATGTGATATATGATAGTTGCGCCATATGTGTATAGACAAGGGTCACTCGATGAGTGATGTGGTTATTGTCACCTCGCCGCCTGTACCTCACCTAATATTTCTAGTATCATTCTAGCACAGTTCTTCCAAGACACGCTGGTCAATTTAAAAACAGATTCCATCTCGTGGGAGATTCGAACGCCTGACCACTAGGCCAACAGGTAGACTGTACCCAGCACAAAGAACAAGTCCCAAATAAACACGGCTCTCACAAATATGACGTGCCTCCCCAAGATGTCTCTGCTATTATCATCATCATCATCCACGTTTACCGTCAAGCATCGTGGGGAGGAATAATTTGCGCCCCAGCGTCCGATGGGTGGCACTGGATAGTGTCATTCCGTGTGGTTGTACACTGGCTTTGATGTCGTCAATCCATTTTCTTCTTGGACGTCATCTTGGTCTCGTCGCAGATGATCTTCGATGTAGGACCAGTATTTATGCTGGTAGTTGGTGTTGCATTCTAACGAGATGGCCAAACCATTTGATCTTCTGTTTTTCAATAAATATGGCAACAAGTGTTGAACCCCGTCTGTCTGTCTGATAACATCATTTCTTACTCGGTCTCGGATGGTAAAGTTGGCAGCTCTCCTCAGGCATCTCATCTCACAGGTGTTGATTTTGTGTTAGTGTGATTTGGATAATGTCCAAGTTTGGCATTGGTAGCACGAGGTTGGTGTGTATATGCTGTTTATTATCTGTCGTTTTGCGGACATATGTACACTTAAATGTTTTAGCATGGGTAATAGGTGATAGTGATAGAAAATACACACAAAAAAGGAGACAAAAAGACCAAATAAAAAGTCCTTATAAGGACTGCACCCAGCCAAGCCAGACGAGCCAGGAGCCTGCACCAACAAAGAAAACCACAAGAGGAGACGAGCACAAAGGATAACCGCTGACCAAATCCCCAGCTGAAGTCACAGACACAAACGATTACATAACCAGTCCGAGATAGGACTTACTCGAAAGAGCGCACAAGACAAGAATCAGGGTGGATAAACCCACAAAAACCACGGTTCTCAACATTAACCAAAGCTGAGGAGTCAGGTTGGACGAGCCCGAATTTGGAATTTTTGTTTTGAAAATGGAATTGGAATTGGAATTGGGTGATAGTTGATATGTAAGCGTACTTGCTTTTTGACATCTAATTTCGATTACTGTGTCTATTGTGCTATTTTCTGTGATAATGGAGGAAATCAGTTTCTGCTGGCGGTCTCGAGGGGGAGGGAGGGGGTAAAGTTATTGATTGGGTTTTAAGGTTCTGACGAGTGGGTAACCGCAGACTGGGCAGCTACTGAATAGAGTGGAAGTATTATTAGACTGAGTAGAAGAGCTACAGGACAGAGTGGAAGGGTAACTGGTCAGAGTGGAAGGGTAAATGGACAGAGTAGAAGGGTTACTGGACAGAGTGAAAGCGTTACTGGAAAGAGTGGAAGGGTTACTGTACAGAGTGGATGGGTTACTGGATAGAGTGGATGGGATACTGGATAGAGTGGATAGGTTACTTGAGTGGATGGGTTACTTGAGTGGATGGGTTACTTGAGTGGACGGGTTACTGGACAGAGTGGATGGGTTACTTGAGTGGACGGGTTACTGAATAGAGTGGATGGGTTACTAGACAGAGGGGAGGGGTTACTGGACAGAGTGGATAGGTTACTTGAGTGGACGGGTTATTGGACAGAATGATGGATTACTTGAGTGGACGGTTACTTGAGTGGACGGGTTACTGGATATGGATACGGACGGAGTGGGTGGGTTACTTGAGTGGACGAGTTACTTGAGTGGACGAGTTACTTGAGTGGACGGGTTACTAGACAGAGTGGATGCGTTACTTGAGTTGACGGGTTACTGGATAGAGTGGATGGGTTACTGGACAGAGTGGAGGGGTTACTTGAGTGGACGGATTACTAGACAGAGTGGACGGGTTACTGAATAGAGTGGACGGGTTACTGGATAGAGTGGAAGGGTTACTAGACAGAGTGGATGGGTTACTAGACAGAGTGGAGGTACTGGTGGCGGTAACGTCTGTTGGGAACTGCAGTAGAATAGTTGGGCGGTAGGCAACGTGATAACTAAATACTTGATGTCTGATAGATGGATTGTACAAAAACATAAGCAAATACTTGTCTAATAGATGAATTGTAGAAAACATAACTAAATACTTGATGTCTGATAGATGGATTGTACAAAAACATAAGTAAATACTTGATGTCTAATAGATGAATTGTAGAAAACATGATCAGTGTATAAGTGATGTTTTTTAGAAGAATTGCAGAAAACATCAGTAAATAAGTGATGTATGAACAATACATCACAGCAGAATCTGCAGTACAGTAGTTTCATGGACAGATGGATTGTGGGTAACATGAAGAGGAAACAACTGAATCCCGAACACTATACTATCTGTATTGAAATCACGTGATCTTGGACGCATACTGAAATAAATACATGCAAGAAGACGACACCGACATGACATGGCAACCTGACGCACATTTCCTGACCTGTCTTACATCTTGTAGCGCAGACTGGCGTCACAAGAACCAGCATATTTCGTTGACATGGCAACCACGTAATAAACAACCATTTTGGAGACCCTGTCATCTGATCAGCAGCAGTAATAATCACCGTCAAGTTGTTCAGGCCTGGGGCAGCTTGTCAGTCATCCTCATATGCAATGCCGGGAACGTCTGACGTCTGCTGCTGTCTTCGTGGTTGCAAATGTCTTGGCAGGCAGCGAGCGCTCTACTCGTCTCGTCACCGGAGTCTTCTTACAATATTGAGTTGACCATGTTGTGGTTGTATCGCTTGCCGGGGTGGTTGTTGTTGTTACATCTTTGGTTGACCATTACTGAGCTGAGCTAAGTTGAGTTAAAAACTGAAACACCCCATACATGCTTCGTCCTGATGTAGTTGACCACTTGGTGCCTGCATCGTTTGAGGGGTGTTGCTTTCCTGTCATCCTTGTAACCATACACTGGTCAGCTGAGACCACTACACAGATCACCGCCGCCACATCTCTGTTACTCTGAGGCTGACACCAGGTGTTCATGTGTACGTGAGTGGATGTTTTCTCTACAGTCGTGGACCTGTGCCACGCCTCATGCTGTCTCGGCCATAGAGTGTTAGACCCCCAGATGACTAATGGGCGCTTCTGGGTGATGTGGTCTATATCTCGGCCATAGAGTGTTAGACACCCAGCTGTATAGTATAGACTGATGGGCGCTCCTGGGTGATGTGGTCTATATCTCGGCCATAGAGTGTTAGCCACCCAGCTGTATAGACCGATGGGCGCTCCTGGGTAGTTTGGTCTATATCTCGGCCATAGTGTGTTAGCCACCCAGCTGTATAGACTGATGGGCGCTCCTGGGTAGTTTGGTCTATATCTCGGCCATAGTGTTAGCCACCCAGCTGTATAGACCGATGGGCGCTCCTGGGTAGTTTGGTCTATATCTCGGCCATAGTGTTAGCCACCCAGCTGTATAGACCGATGGGCGCTCCTGGGTAGTTTGGTCTATATCTCGGCCATAGAGTGTTAGACACCCAGCAGTATAGACCGATGGGCGCTCCTGGGTAGTTTGGTCTATATCTCGGCCATAGAGTGTTAGACACCCAGCTGTATAGACTGATGGGCGCTCCTGGGTAGTTTGGTCTATATATCGGCCATAGTGTGTTAGACACCCAGCTCTATAGACTGATGGGCGCTCCTGGGTGATGTGGTCTATATCTCGGCCATAGAGTGTTAGACACCCAGCTGTATAGACCGATGGGCGCTCCTGGGTAGTTTGGTCTATATCTCGGCCATAGTGTTAGCCACCCAGCTGTATAGACCGATGGGCGCTCCTGGGTAGTTTGGTCTATATCTCGGCCATAGAGTGTTAGACACCCAGATGTATAGACTGATGGGCGCTCCTGGGTAGTTTGGTCTATATCTCGGCCATAGTGTTAGCCACCCAGCTGTATAGACCGATGGGCGCTCCTGGGTAGTTTGGTCTATATCTCGGCCATAGAGTGTTAGACACCCAGCTGTATAGTATAGACTGATGGGCGCTCCTGGGTAGTTTGGTCTATATCTCGGCCATAGTGTTAGCCACCCAGCTGTATAGACCGATGGGCGCTCCTGGGTAGTTTGGTCTATATCTCGGCCATAGAGTGTTAGACACCCAGCTGTATAGACCGATGGGCGCTCCTGGGTGATGTGATCTATATCTCGGCCATAGAGTGTTAGACACCCAGCTGTATAGACTGATGGGCGCTCCTGGGTAGTTTGGTCTATATCTCGGCCATAGTGTTAGCCACCCAGCTGTATAGACCGATGGGCGCTCCTGGGTAGTTTGGTCTATATCTCGGCCATAGAGTGTTAGACACCCAGCTGTATAGACTGATGGGCACTCCTGGGTAGTTTGGTCTATATCTCGGCCATAGTGTTAGCCACCCAGCTGTATAGTATAGACTGATGGGCGCTCCTGGGTGATGTGGTCTATATCTCGGCCATAGAGTGTTAGACACCCAGCTGTATAGACTGATGGGCGCTCCTGGGTGATGTGGTCTATATCTCGGCCATAGAGTGTTAGACACCCAGCTGTATAGACTGATGGGCGCTCCTGGGTAGTTTGGTCTATATCTCGGCCATAGAGTGTTAGACACCCAGCTCTATAGACTGATGGGCGCTCCTGGGTGATGTGGTCTATATCTCGGCCATAGAGTGTTAGACACCCAGCTGTATAGACCGATGGGCGCTCCTGGGTAGTTTGGTCTATATCTCGGCCATAGAGTGTTAGACACCCAGCTGTATAGTATAGACTGATGGGCGCTCCTGGGTGATGTGGTCTATATCTCGGCCATAGAGTGTTAGACACCCAGCTGTATAGACTGATGGGCGCTCCTGGGTAGTTTGGTCTATATCTCGGCCATAGTGTTAGCCACCCAGCTGTATAGACCGATGGGCGCTCCTGGGTAGTTTGGTCTATATCTCGGCCATAGAGTGTTAGACACCCAGCTGTATAGTATAGACTGATGGGCGCTCCTGGGTGATGTGGTCTATATCTCGGCCATAGAGTGTTAGACACCCAGCTGTATAGTATAGACTGATGGGCGCTCCTGGGTGATGTGGTCTATATCTCGGCCATAGAGTGTTAGACACCCAGCTGTATAGACCGATGGGCGCTCCTGGGTAGTTTGGTCTATATCTCGGCCATAGAGTGTTAGACACCCAGCTGTATAGTATAGACTGATGGGCGCTCCTGGGTGATGTGGTCTATATCTCGGCCATAGAGTGTTAGACACCCAGCTGTATAGACTGATGGGCGCTCCTGGGTAGTTTGGTCTATATCTCGGCCATAGTGTTAGCCACCCAGCTGTATAGACTGATGGGCGCTCCTGGGTGATGTGATCTATATCTCGACCATAGAGTGTTAGACACCCAGCTGTATAGTATAGACTGATGGGCGCTCCTGGGTAGTTTGGTCTATATCTCGGCCATAGAGTGTTAGACACCCAGCTGTATAGTATAGACCGATGGGCACTCCTGGGTGATGTGGTCTATATCTCGGCCATAGAGTGTTAGACACCCAGCTGTATAGACTGATGGGCGCTCCTGGGTGATGTGATCTATATCTCGACCATAGAGTGTTAGACACCCAGCTGTATAGTATAGACTGATGGGCGCTCCTGGGTGATGTGGTCTATATCTCGGCCATAGAGTGTTAGACACCCAGCTCTATAGACTAGTGGGCGCTCCTGGGTGATGTGGTCTATATCTCGGCCATAGAGTGTTAGACACCCAGCTCTATAGACTAATGGACGCTCCTAGGTGATGTGGTCTATATCTCGGCCATAGAGTGTTAGACACCCAGCTGTATAGACTGATGGGCGCTCCTGGGTGATGTGATCTATATCTCGACCATAGAGTGTAGACACCCAGCTGTATAGTATAGACTGATGGGCGCTCCTGGGTGATGTGATCTATATCTCGACCATAGAGTGTTAGACACCCAGCTGTATAGACTGATGGGCGCTCCTGGGTAGTTTGGTCTATATCTCGGCCATAGAGTGTTAGACACCCAGCTGTATAGTATAGACTGATGGGCGCTCCTGGGTGATGTGGTCTATATCTCGGCCAATAGAGTGTTTAGACACCCAGCTGTATAGACTGATGGGCGCTCCTGGGTGATGTGGTCTATATCTCGGCCATAGAGTGTTAGACACCCAGCTGTATAGACTGATGGCGCTCCTGGGTAGTTTGGTCTATATCTCGGCCGTAGAGTGTTAGACACCCAGCTGTATAGACTTATGGGCGCTCCTGGGTGATGTGGTCTATATCTCGGCCATAGAGTGTTAGACACCCAGCTGTATAGACTGATGGGCGCTCCTGGGTGAATGTGGTCTATATCTCGGCCATAGAGTGTTAGACACCCAGCTGTATGACTGATGGGCGCTCCTGGGTAGTTTGGTCTATATCTCGGCCATAGAGTGTTAGACACCAGCTGTATAGACTGATGGGCGCTCCTGGGTGATGTGATCTATATCTCGACCATAGAGTGTTAGACACCCAGCTGTATAGACTGATGGGCGCTCCTTGGGTAGTTTGGTCTATATCTCGGCCATAGAGTGTTAGACACCCAGCTGTATAGTATAGACTGATGGCGCTCCTGGGTGATGTGGTCTATATCTCGGCCATAGAGTGTTAGACACCCAGCTGTATAGACTGATGGGCGCTCCTGGGTGATGTGGTCTATATCTCGGCCATAGAGTGTTAGACACCCAAGCTGTATAGACTGATGGGCGCTCCTGGGTAGTTTGGTCTATATCTCGGCCATAGTGTTAGACATCCAGCTGTATAGACTGATGGGCGCTCCTGGGTAGTTTGGTCTATATCTCGGCCATAGAGTGTTAGACACCCAGCTCTATAGACTGATGGGCGCTCCTGGGTGATGTGGTCTATATCTCGGCCATAGAGTGTTAGACACCCAGCTGTATAGACCGATGGGCGCTCCTGGGTAGTTTGGTCTATATCTCGGCCATAGAGTGTTAGACACCCAGCTGTATAGTAATAGACTGATGGGCGCTCCTGGGTGATGTGGTTCTATATCTCGGCCATAGAGTGTAGACACCCAGCTGTATAGACTGATGGGCGCTCCTGGGTAGTTTGGTCTATATCTCGGCCATAGTGTTAGCCACCCCAGCTGTATAGACCGATGGGCGCTCCTGGTAGTTTGGGTCTATATCTCGGCCATAGAGTGTTAGACACCCAGCTGTATAGTATAGACTGATGGGCGCTCCTGGGTGATGTGGTCTATATCTCGGCCATAGAGTGTTAGACACCCAGCTGTATAGTATAGACTGATGGGCGCTCCTGGGTGATGTGGTCTATATCTCGGCCATAGAGTGTTAGACACCCAGCTGTATAGACCGATGGGCGCTCCTGGGTAGTTTGGTCTATATCTCGGCCATAGAGTGTTAGACACCCAGCTGTATAGTATAGACCGATGGGCACCTCCTGGTGATGTGGTCTATATCTCGGCCATAGAGTGTTAGACACCCAGCTGTATAGACTGATGGGCGCTCCTGGGTGATGTGATCTATATCTCGACCATAGAGTGTTAGACACCCAGCTGTATAGTATAGACTGATGGGCGCTCCTGGGTGATGTGGTCTATATCTCGGCCATAGAGTGTTAGACACCCAGCTCTATAGACTAGTGGGCGCTCCTGGGTGATGTGGTCTATATCTCGGCCATAGAGTGTTAGACACCCAGCTCTATAGACTAATGGACGCTCCTAGGTGATGTGGTCTATATCTCGGCCATAGAGTGTTAGACACCCAGCTGTATAGACTGATGGGCGCTCCTGGGTGATGTGATCTATATCTCGACCATAGAGTGTTAGACACCCAGCTGTATAGTATAGACTGATGGGCGCTCCTGGGTGATGTGATCTATATCTCGACCATAGAGTGTTAGACACCCAGCTGTATAGACTGATGGGCGCTCCTGGGTAGTTTGGTCTATATCTCGGCCATAGAGTGTTAGACACCCAGCTGTATAGTATAGACTGATGGGCGCTCCTGGGTGATGTGATCTATATCTCGACCATAGAGTGTTAGACACCCAGCTGTATAGTATAGACTGATGGGCGCTCCTGGGTGATGTGATCTATATCTCGACCATAGAGTGTTAGACACCCAGCTGTATAGACTGATGGGCGCTCCTGGGTAGTTTGGTCTATATCTCGGCCATAGAGTGTTAGACACCCAGCTGTATAGTATAGACTGATGGGCGCTCCTGGGTGATGTGGTCTATATCTCGGCCATAGAGTGTTAGACACCCAGCTGTATAGACTGATGGGCGCTCCTGGGTGATGTGGTCTATATCTCGGCCATAGAGTGTTAGACACCCAGCTGTATAGACTGATGGGCGCTCCTGGGTAGTTTGGTCTATATCTCGGCCGTAGAGTGTTAGACACCCAGCTGTATAGACTTATGGGCGCTCCTGGGTGATGTGGTCTATATCTCGGCCATAGAGTGTTAGACACCCAGCTGTATAGACTGATGGGCGCTCCTGGGTGATGTGGTCTATATCTCGGCCATAGAGTGTTAGACACCCAGCTGTATAGACTGATGGGCGCTCCTGGGTAGTTTGGTCTATATCTCGGCCATAGAGTGTTAGACACCCAGCTGTATAGACTGATGGGCGCTCCTGGGTGATGTGATCTATATCTCGACCATAGAGTGTTAGACACCCAGCTGTATAGACTGATGGGCGCTCCTGGGTAGTTTGGTCTATATCTCGGCCATAGAGTGTTAGACACCCAGCTGTATAGTATAGACTGATGGGCGCTCCTGGGTGATGTGGTCTATATCTCGGCCATAGAGTGTTAGACACCCAGCTGTATAGACTGATGGGCGCTCCTGGGTGATGTGGTCTATATCTCGGCCATAGAGTGTTAGACACCCAGCTGTATAGACTGATGGGCGCTCCTGGGTAGTTTGGTCTATATCTCGGCCATAGTGTTAGACATCCAGCTGTATAGACTGATGGGCGCTCCTGGGTAGTTTGGTCTATATCTCGGCCATAGAGTGTTAGACACCCAGATGTATAGACTGATGGGCGCTCCTGGGTAGTTTGGTCTATATCTCGGCCATAGAGTGTTAGACACCCAGATGTATAGACTAGTGGACGCTCCTGGGTGATGTGGTCTATATCTCGGCCATAGAGTGTTAGACACCCAGCTCTATAGACTAATGGGCGCCCCTGGGTGATGTGGTGAATATATTGCCGGCTGCTTGTACTTCATAAGACTGTTCATGGAACCCATTTTAGGATAGGACGCCCGGGAGGCACAGTTTAATGTTCAAGACCCGCCTTGTTGAGATTTCGAACCCTATAAGTTCCTGGTGAGCAGATAAACATCTAGCCACCATTACCACCGCGACTCTCGTGACGTCTACAATACTGGCATCATTACGTGCCACCACACTACACCACCACGTGACTCTCGTAATGTCATCTACAATACTAGCATCATTACGTTCTGTCCCCCCCCCCACACCATCACGTGCCCCCTCCCCCCCCCCCCCCCCCACAACCATCACACCATCACGTGCCCCCTCCCCCCACACCATCACACCAGCACGTGCCGCTCCACTACAGACATTTAAGATATACAAGCGGACACATGATATAATTGACGACATACAATATATAATACATGATATCGGAGGGCATACAATAATATAACACAAGACATACATGATATAGCGGAGGACATACAATATATAACACAAGACATACAGGATATAGCGGGGGACAGACAATAATATAACACAGAACATACAGCATATAGCGGAGGGCATACAATATGTTGAGTTGGGTTAAGAACCGACATAACTGCACTCAGGGCATTCCCATACGTGCTCCGTCCCCTTGCTCAACAGCCAGCGAAGAGTCATACTACTAATCGTTGTCCCACCGCTATCTGATTAAAAGTTCTCCTGGTCTTCCCTCTCAATTTTGAGATTCTTCCAAAATCCCTGCCGATCCCCCGCAATCTCATTCTTTCCACATATGGGTTCTCAATCTGTTCCTTCCGCTTTCTCCACCTGGTCCCACAAGCGCACGACCACCTCCCCCTTGTCCATCGGCAAAATTCCACCAAGAGGTGCATTCCCTGCTAGCCTATCAGCCTGTTCATTTCCTCGTACACCCGCATGGCCAGGGCAAAATATCCATACAATTCTCACAATCTGTGACCTCTGAAGCGACGAGAGCCATTTCACACGAAACATTCCTGTCTCCACCTTGCTAAGCATACTCTTTGAATCCGTAATGAATACAACGTGTGTTGCAGTAGTCTCCTCTAGCCACCGGAATGCCGCTGTTACTGCCTCCACCTCCATTCTCATGCTGGAGGTCGTAGTCTCATATGCCAGACTCTCCTTTTTCAAGACTCGCCCATTAGCCTTTTGCTAATAAAGCCCCAGCCACTACGTCCGTTTCTCACCACTGACCCATCGGTGTAGATGACTATGTCACCTTGATGTGTGTTGCTCTGGATCATGCTGTTGCACTTCAAACTCAGTGCGGCCCGCTGCCCATTCTCTGCACTCACTGACCCAGTGTTATTATTACATTGTGCCTAGTCCGTCCATGTCTTCCGGAACTTCCACCCACTCTGTTTCACGATTGATGGTCCCTAGATCACACACCTGACTTATAGAAAGTTCTGCCTGTGCCATCCAGGACCTGCCTCGTCTTAGTCTATGACCCTTGACCATATCCATTACTGCATGCAGCGGGTGATCCCTGTCTGCGGCAACTCTCAGGTATCATTTGGCCTGAAGGACCCTATTGCCTATCCGTCATTGTTGGTAGCGCCAGGATATGCCTCATGCATATAATTGGTGTGTCCTTTGTGCACCCCAGGATTAACCGCATGGCGCATTCTGCATGCGCTCCAACCTTTCAAGCTGACTTGTTGACAGTGCAGGATTTACGTATAAGCTCCACAAGCTTTAGCTGTTGTTGGGGGCCCCAAAAAATATTGTCCGAGTGAGCAATTGTCATATATGTATATATGAATATCTGGACTTAAGGGCCCCATATTTCAAATAGCTTAGGGCCTTATCAAGTCTAAATCCGGCCCTGCTTTTTGATAATGTCAGCAGCCGCAAACCATACTCAATGACAGAAAATGCATACAATATATAACACAGGACAAACACGATATAGAGAAGGACATACAATATGTAACACAGGACATACCGGATATAGTGGAGGACATACAATATATAATACAGGATATAGCGGAAGACATACAATATATAACACAGGACATACAGGATATAGAGAAAGAAAAACAATATATAACACAGGACATACACCATATAACAGAGGACATACAGTATATAACACAGGACATACAGGATATAGAGAAGGACATACAATATATAACACAGGACATACCGGATATAGAGAAAGACATACAATATATAACACAGGACATACAGGATATCGGAGGACATACAATACATAACACAGGAAACACACCATATAACAGAGGACATACAATATATAACACAGGACACACACCATATAACAGAGGACATACAGTATATAACACAGGACACACACCATATAACAGAGGACATACAATATATAACACAGCATCACACACTGACGACTCGACGCGCTATTGTGAGCAAGTCGCCTTATCAGCTAACGCAGAGGATGCCTCGCGTTAAAAGTGCCGCGCAGAGACATGCGCTATATTCAGCCGGGAAGAAGAAGGCAGAGGCGAAGAAGAACGCTACGACTGCTGACTCTGTATCTACGAACAGCAGTCCGGCTCCTACACCAGCTGAAGCCGTCCCAGTTGATGAACAAACCACATCTCAAGCCAGTAGTAGCCGGGAAGTTCCAACCAGCTCCAAGACGATGCAGCCCAATCTACCACTACTACCATTGACCTCTACACAGGAGGAAACAACAGCAACATCTGAGGACTTCACCGGCAGGATACTGCTCAAACAGACAAGCGTGGGTGAAGCTAAACTGTCGGCGCTACCAACAGACAAGTTATTCAGTCTGTTGGAAAACGAGCTGGGACGACTCAGCATCAACCAGCTGCGCAAGACACACGAGGGAGTAGTGGTCTCCCTCAACAAAAACCCAAAGACCACAGCACTTATGAAGAAGATAACACAAGATGAAAAAGCCGACATCAAGCTCCACCACGGCATCTTATTGGAAGCCAGCCGACACAACATGATGAAAAGATGGGTCATCAAACGAGTCAAGACCCATCTCACCAACGACCAGATCAGGGAGTTGCTGACCAGGGAAAACCACAAACTCAAGATCACCAGTGCCGAGAGGATTATCGGAAAGAACAGCATCCCCTCTACTGTCGTCGTCGTCACATCAGAGGACCGAATTATCCCTCAATACATCAGGTGGGACAAGAGAGACCAAGTTCCAGAGCACTACATATCCAGAGTGCTGCAGTGCTCTAAGTGCCAGAAGTTTTGGCACACCCGTGCCACCTGCAAGAGTGAGGTTGAGGTCTGCAGATATTGCTCTAGACCTCATCCATACAGTCAGTGCCAGCACGCAAAGACCGACAAGGACTTCAGGAGGCCTAACACTAACAGAAAATGCGCCAACTGCCTCGGCAACCACGGCGCCAGGTACCTCGACTGCCCCTGCCACCAAGACAGTAAGGAAGCTATGAAGATCGCCATCAAGACTAACCTGCCCTATAAAGAGGCTAGGAGGCAGTACGAGGCCACCAATCGACTCACCAAGAGTGACAAAGCTCAACTGCAAAGCCAACTGAAGGACCTGCGATCAAAGTTCACCAGCATAGAGGAAGAAAAAAACAAAACGCAAGAAACACAGATAACAGCTGCTCAGCGCATCCTGGACGAGGCGAGGCAAGTTCAGCAGAAAATCGAGCAGGATGTCGCCCGGATGGCTGTTTTACAGGCTGAGATAGAAGAAAGGCTATCAAGCAGGGAAAAAGAAAACGACAAGAAGCAAGAAACACAGAAAACGACCGCTCAGCGCATCCTCGACGAAATGAAGCAAGTCCAGCAGCAGATAGCTCAAGATTACGCTCGGATGACTGATTTAAAGGCTGAGACGGATAAACAGCTACTTAAAATAAACGACACTTGTCATGAGGTGCTCGACCTGCTCCAGACCAAGATCCAGACAGCCTCACCCGAACCAGAGGAAGAAGCAACAGAGGAAGAACGATATCGCTCACCACCAAGATCCGACTGGCGGACGCCGAGAGGATTCGAAGGCAACCCACGACGGGGAAATAGAAGGAACACCAGGAGAGACGACAACTGGTAAAACTCCCTGAAGGAAGCAGCACCATATGACGGGGTGGGTACCCAATTACTCCGGGCCTCAACAAGTGCGCGAATCTGTCCAGACATGTAAAACCTCATCACGACAGCAACGAACGCAATCAACCCATCAGAAGCCAGGAAGCTGATAACAAGCAGCCCAAAGTACGAAAGAGAAACTTCAAGCTGCACCATAAACACCCTACGTAGCCAAGTCGGAAAACGAAGGCTGAAAAGGGGTACTCGTACAAACATTGGAATTGGAATATAACACAGGACATACAGGATATCGGAGGACATACAATATATAACACATAGGACACACACCATATAACAGAGGACATACAGTATATAATACAGGATATAACAGGGGACATACAATATATAACAGAGTACTTACTCAACGTATATAAGGGTACGCCGCAAATAACAGATGACATACCCAACATATATTAGGGGGACACACCATATAACAGAGGACAAAATTAAATGTTTGCATATCCATTTACAGGACATTGCTGTCAACATCAGCATCTTTCAGCTGATTGTTGATTTCTTGGCAAGATTACGCTCAGTAGTTTGCCATTGCTTTCTGAGCGGCCGGCTCACATACCCCGTAAGTTACCGACTCGATTCGAACCACTGCTGATTCTCACCGTCGTCACGTTACTTACTGAGAGTATACGAGATTACGGAGAAAAGTCGCTAACCTCTAGACCAGGAAGCCGGCAACAGAGGACATACCCAACATATATTAGAGGACACACACCATATAACAGAGGACATATCCAACATATATTAGAGGACACACAATATCACAGAGGACACACATGTGACCACAATGACAAAGCACAATCTGTGCCACAGCTGGCAAGAAGCAAAACTCGGCACTGCTGGGAATGTGGAATGTATTGACACATGTTTAAGTAGCAGACAGAATTGACTCGCCGTCTGTAAATAGATGTTACGTGCTGAATACAACCATTCAATAAAATGATCGAGTCTCTGCCAGCCGCCCTGGGGCAGACATACTTCATGACGGAGACTTGTGTGTACTCGCTGAACTTTCTGAGCGTGCACACGATCGTTGCTTTATTGACCTCTTCTTCTAGTCCCTGCCGTCTGGCGTTGGAGATCATGTCTGTCCACAGTCTTCTGTCTCTTGTAATGCCAGTCTTATAGTCCATGCCATGTGGCATTGGTGATCATGTCTGTCCACAACCTTCTGATAGTCCATGCCATGTGGCATTGGTGATCATGTCTGTCCACAACCTTCTGATAGTCCATGCCGTGTGGAGTTGGTGATCATGTCTGTCCACAACCTTCTGTCTCGTGTACTGCCAATCTTCTTATAGTCCATGCCGTGTGGAGTTGGTGATCATGTCTGTCCACAACCTTCTGTCTCGTGTACTGCCAATCTTCTTATAGTCCATGCCGTGTGGCGTTGGTGATCATGTCTGTCCACAGCCTTCTGTCTCGTGTACTGTCAATCTTCTTATAGTCCATGCCGTGTGGCGTTGGTGATCATGTCTGTCCACAACCTTCTGTCTCGTGTACTGCCAATCTTCTTATAGTCCATGCCGTGTGGCGTTGGTGATCATGTCTGTCCACAGCCTTCTGTCTCGTGTACTGCCAATCTTCTTATAGTCCATGCCGTGTGGCGTTGGTGATCATGTCTGTCCACAACCTTCTGTCTCGTGTACTGCCAATCTTCTTATAGTCCATGCCGTGTGGCGTTGGTGATCATGTCTGTCCACAGCCTTCTGTCTCGTGTACTGCCAATCTTCTTATAGTCCATGCCGTGTGGCGTTGGTGATCATGTCTGTCCACAGCCTTCTGTCTCGTGTACTGCCAATCTTCTTATAGTCCATGCCGTGTGGCGTTGGTGATCATGTCTGTCCACAACCTTCTGTCTCGTGTACTGCCAATATTTCTGATAGTGATGGAGAGGCACCGAAACTAGTTGATTGTAGTCTTGTCCTAGAATGCCTTTAAGACAAAGTGATGTCACGTGTCTAGAACACTCAAGGGACTAGAGATGCCAGGATAGAAGGAGTGCTGGTGGGGTGCATGCCTTATGGTGCCAGCAGTATCTAGCCTCTACCCATGTACGTGGCCCCAGGTTCCGGCACACCTGGCCATTTCTGACACTGTGGGACGGACGATCAGCTGGCCCGGCTTGCAAACGCTGCCCCGCCGAGACTTTGTCATGCAACATGTATCCCAGACGGGATTTTACACAACAATTTCGAGGCAAAAGGGTCGACTTCATTCTACCCGCTTCTACCCCAAATGGCTCGGTCTCTCTCACCAGAGCTACCTGCCGAAATCCTCGCACAAAGCCCGAACTCTGCAGCCCCAGCGACGACCCCCAGGAGTCTCCGAGAAAACTGCACTCGTTAACCGAACGACGTAGGCGGGAATCGAACGCCAACCTTCAGAGCGCGATTCAGATTGCGTACCCACTTCACCGAGGAGACTCCTTCCATACATGATTGACGGGACATCACCTGGAAGTTGTCCAGCCTCGTGAACGGGAATTGACACCGAGTGGACTCTCGGACACCGCCAACAAAAGTGGCGCGAGCTGCTATAGTCTTGACATTTACAAGCGCACAACTTAATGAGCTTAGTCGTGTCGTCAGGGCACCCCGAGTTGACAAAGGAACTCACTAGCTATTCTCCTGGCTTCAACTTAACGAGTTGTCTCAGACACGTACTCGCCTACGCTTGATTCAATGGATTCCTGAAGATGTGGCCCAGTTACACAACAACCGCCTCGTCTCTGTCGGGAGACATGACAGCCTTCTCACAGACGTGGTTGATAGCTCTTGTTTCTCCACTGTCTGTGTCTTGTTTCTCCACTGTCTGTCTTGTGTGTTGTATGTCTTGTGTGTGTTGTATGTCTTGTGTGCTCTGTATGTCTTGTGTGTTGTATGTCTTGTGTGTTGTATGTCTTGTGTGTTGTATGTCTTGTGTGTGTTGTATGTCTTGTGTGTGTTGTATGTCTTGTATGTGTTGTATGTCTTGTGTGTGTTGTATGTCTTGTGTGTTGTATGTCTCGTGTGTTGTATGCCTTGTGTGTTGTATGCCTTGTGTGTTGTATGCCTTGTGTGTTGTATGCCTTGTGTGTTGTATGTCTTGTTTGTTGTATGTCTTGTGTGTGTTGTATGTCTTGTGTGTTGTATGTCTTGTGTGTGTTGTATGCCTTGTGTGTTGTATGCCTTGTGTGTTGTATGCCTTGTGTGTTTTATGTCGTGTATGTTTTATGTCTTGTGTGTGTTGTTTGTCTTGTGTATGGTGTGTGTGTGTGTATGTGTTTGTCTTTGTATGTTGAATGTCGTGTATGTGTTGTGTGTGTTGTATGTCTTGTGTGTCGTGTGTGTTGTGTGTCGTATGTGTGTTTGTCTTTGTATGTTGAATGTCGTGTGTGTGTTGTATGTGTTGTGTGTGTTGTATGTCTTGTGTGTTGTGTGTCGTATGTGTGTTGTATGTTTTGTGTGTGTTGTATGTCTTGTGTGTTGTATGTGTTTTATGTCTTGTGTGTGTTGAATGTCGTGTGTGTTGCAAGCAGATAGTTTGATATTGTTTCTTTCCCCAACAATATCCATTTTTTGAACAGCTATCTAACAAAAAGAGCTGTTAGAATTGCAATCAGGCTTTCCCAACTTCTGTTTTTCTCTCCCCCCCCCCCCCCCCACTTCCTCTCTGCCTCCCTCTCTCATACAGTGTCTATGTCACACTTGTCATACTCTGTCACACTTTCTCACTCTCTCACTACTCCTTCCCTCCTCTCTCTCTCTCTCTCTCTTTCGTTTCCTGTCTCTCCCTCTCACTCTACATCGCTATCTCTTTTCCTCTATCTATCTCTCTTCCTCCTCCCCCTCTCCCCCTCTATCTCTCCCCCCTCTCCCCATCCTCTCACCCTTCCTCTTTCCTACATTAACTGTATTTATAACCCAGTGTGTGTTGCAGTTTGCCTAGATGTTCTCCTACGTTAATCGTCCAGTGAGCTTGTCAGAGAAAGTGTGGGCAGTCATGTCTTCTGTCTTGCCAACAGTGTTCTCATCCCCGTGTCTCCGACCTCGCGATGAACTCGCTGAAACGTCACGAGAACTTATCGATTGATTATGTGACGTGTAACCGCGCTCTGGAACTATCGACTCCATTCTCGCTTGACATCCTAAAGCGGTGGATTTATAACATTTCAGTGGTGTTTACATTTGCCTGACTTCAGCTACTGCCGTGTGTGCGCGCGCGCGTGTGTGTGTGTGTCTGTGTATGTGTGTGTCTGTGTGTGGTGTATGTGTGTGTCTGTGTCTGTGCGTGCGTGTGTATCTGTGCGTGCGTGTGTGTCGGAGACGGCCAGAAGCCAGAGAACTGTATCTTTGTCTGTTGCCTGTTCCATGACAAGTGGACGTGGCACTGGTCTACGTCTCTGCCTGTTCTTACAAAAATGTTCCTCGTGTATCCTCACAACTGCGGCACTGCCCCAGCTACTTAAACTCGCATGTTCTCAACAAGAACTTGCTGTCGAAAATAAGCGGTAGTTCTGTCGGGCGGTTACTGAAAACGAATGAACACAAAACCCTCCTTGGGTGGGTCGGCAATACGGGAAAATAAAAAAAATAAAAACGCGCGCGCGCGCGCACACACACACACACACACACACACACACACACACACACACACACACACACACATACACACATACATATATATATATATAATATTTTTTTAAATAACTGTGGGGTCTTTGAAAATATTGCCGTTTCAAGTTCTGTGGAGTTATGCAATATAAAAGGTAAATACAAACCTTGGAACGGCAATATTTTCAAAATCCCCACAGTCATTAAAAATGCGCACTATGCACCCCTGACTCGTTCACGTGTTTGCATGTTTACAAAACTACGATTTATATTTTCTGTCAGGGGTGATTCTTGTCTTAACACCCACGTCTGTTTCCGCCTCTCACATTTTCATATCCGGATCCTGTGGTTGTGTTGGCAAATTCAGACGAGACGTGGGCATCACTTATCTGTGTATGTGGCAAGTCAGTCTTCCATTTTTTATAAACAGATTAATGAAACTTGAATGTGACAGTAAAAAAAAAAAAAAACATGAGATAATGACACTACAAGACATGCTTCAGATACATATTGCCGCACTAGAACAAACGGTTGTTGGTGGAAACGTCAGATTGCTCCTGTGACCTTCCTTGCGCTGAGACTCACATTTACATTTTTTGTTCGTTCGTTTATACCGGGATTGGGCAATCTTTTTTCTGTCAAGGGCCGTTTGGACATTTATAACGTCATTTCCGGGCCATACAGGGTTATCAGCGTAAATAATTCGCCTGCTGTATTTAATGAACTCACCTCTAATGTGATGGCTGGAGCTGCTTCTCTTTAGGTGACGTATTGTACGGTGTGTCTGGTGACATATTGTATAGTGTACGTGGTGACGTATTCTATCTATAGTATGCGTGGTGACATTTTGTCATGTGCGTGGTGATATATTATGTGGGGTGCGAGGTGACATATTATGTGGTGTGCGTGTGACATATTCTGTCATGTGCGTGGTGACATATTCTATAGTGTGCGTGGTGACATATTCTATGTTGCGTGATGACATATTGTGGTGACATATTCTTTCATTTGCGTGGTGACATCTTCTGTGGTGTACGTAGTGACATCTCCTGTGGTGTGACCGCAGAGCTGTGTTACACCAAGCAGCGAGTACGTGCAAGCTTTATGCCACTTGCTGATAGTTACATTTAGACATATCCCGAGGAGAAGACGACGGCAGGCGGACGTGAGAACCACAGACACCCGTACTTTCAACCGCAGTATTGAAATCTGCCAGCTGAAGAATGTTTACATTCTAGCCATGTCAATATCATATTGTTTGCTGAGAATAAGAATGTCCTCGCTTATCACGCGATGCGTCCAGATCTCGCTATAAAATATTCGTTCAGGATACATTTCCCCCCGGATTTAACGTGTCTGTCTCACCGATGTTTTCTGTGTGCCTCTGTTTATCCGCAGCCCCCGTCCGTCTGTTTACCCATCATTCAACGCGTCCATTAGTAAGTATTCATTTCTGTTCAGCACTTAGTGACATGATGGATGTATCCGATGTCCGTGTAACCTGCCATTATACTTCTGTGAAGGTTCCTGGTCTGGTTCTTGTGATTCTCCAGCAGGATTCACTCAAACAGAGGGCTTGCTGTCCAGTCCGGGCGTCTGCTAGTATTTGATGTATCTCTCCAGCAGGATTCACTCATACAGGGGGCTTGCTGTCCAATATTTCCTTGTCTTCGATCGTATTTGGGTCTCCCATACTTGTGTATATGAGAGGTCAGTGTCTTCGAGGTGAGCATAGTGTCAGGGTGTGCTGCCTCCAAACAGATCCACGCCAATGTCGCCGAGGTCAGTTTCAGTTGTGCTGCCTCCAGACAGATCCACCCCAAGGTCACAGAGGTCAGTGTCTTCGATGTGGGCAAGTTTCGGGTGTGCTTCCTCCAGACAGATCCACCCCAAGGTCATGGCTCTACCCATGGCTGTTTTATTTCCTAGCAATTTTGCCAGGCAGCAGCCTTACTGCCTATTCAGTGCGATGTCCACCTGGTGTGGCGTGTGCAGTGTGTACGCGGGACTTCGTGTTCTTCACGCTTTCCCGGGCAGGTCAGGAAATATTACACCAGATCGATCCAGTTCCACAGAGCCAACCCCGCTTGCCTAGGATCCCAGTGTCCGGTGTGTAGGAGCTAGTAGTCACTTAGGTATCTAATTTGTCGTTCGTAGGCTAAACCGTTCAATAACTGCCCTTTGCAAGAAACGCAGACCAACCTCAGAACAGCTGACTTTGCCCTCGTCAGATGATCGATGACCTCGACAAGAAACAGCACTAGCATTTAGGTAGAGCGAACACAGAGCAAGAAATAGAGCGACAATAGTGCAAGAGATAAAGCGACAACAGGGCAAGAGATAGAGGGACAATAGTGCTAGAGATCAAGGCAAGAAATAGACGGACAACAGGGCAAGAGATAGAGCGACAACAGGGCAAGAGATAGAGCGACAACAGGGCAAGAGATAGAGCGACAGCAGGGCAAGAGATAGAGCGACAACAGGGCAAGAGATAGAGCTACAATAGGGCAAGAGATAGAGCGACAACAGGGCAAGAGATAGAGCGACAACAGGGCAAGAGATAGAGCGACAACAGGGCAAGAGATAGAGCGACAAGAGGGCAAGAGATAGAGCGACAGCAGGGCAAGAGATAGAGCGACAACAGGGCAAGAGATAGAGCGACAAGAGGGCAAGAGATAGAGCGACAACAGGGCAAAAGAAAGCGCGATGGCATATATCAGAAACATAGATCACCTCATCATACTTAGCCAACAGACAGGCGAGGCTAGGGAAGCTAGTTGTAAACTGATGCAGACAGGAACAACCAGAGGGCTGAAGGCAGAAGTTCTAAAGTAATCTTGTGATTGGACACAAGAGACTGGAGACAACCTGGACATGGACAGATATGGGGCAACTATCAAACAAAACCGGACAGATATGGGGCAACTGTCGAACAAACATGGACAGATATGGGGCAACTGTCGAAGTTGAAGGATCAAGACTGTGTCCGCCGGACTGAGACATGACGTGGGCAACTGTCGGAGTTGAAGGATCGAGACTGTGTCCGCCGGACTGAGACATGACGTGGGCAACTGTCGAAGTTGAAGGATCGAGACTGTGTCCGCCGGACTGAGACATGACGTGCTATATTATGACGTACGTCTCCGTCTTGTCCAGGCTGATCCCGTCCACTCTGTGATGTCCTCTACCACTCTGTGATGTCCTCTAAAACTCTGTGATGTCCTCTACCACTCTGTGATGTCCTCTAAAACTCTGTGATGTCCTCTACCACTCTGTGATGTCCTCTAAAACTCTGTGATGTCCTCTACCACTCTGTGATGTCCTCTACCACTGTGTGATGTCCCCCATCACTCTGTGATGTATTCCTCCACTCGGTGATGTTCTCTACCATTCTGTGATATCCTCTATGACTTTGTGATGACCTCTACCACTCTGTGATGTCCTCTGGTACTCTGTGATGTCTTCTACCACTCTGTGATGTCTTCCTCCACTCTGTGATGTCTTCCTCCACTCTGTGCTGTCCTCTTCCACTCTGTGATGTCTTCCTCCACTCTGTGCCATCCTCTTCCACTTTGGGATGTTCTTGACCACTCTACGATGTTCTGTGATGTCGTTTTCCATTTTGTGATGTCCTCCTCCACTCTGTTTTCCGTTCACTTATGTGATGTCTACCTCATTTCTGTAATGCTCTCTCCACACTTATGATGCCCTATACATTTTGATAAACTCTACTCTTTGACTCCTGAGATGTCTTCCTTCACTCTGTGATGTCTTCCTCCACTCTGTGATGTCTTCCTTCACTCAGCGATGTCTTCCTCCACTCTGTGATGTCTTCCTCCAGTCTGTTATGTCTTCCTTCACTCAGCGATGTCTTCCTCCACTCAGCGATGGCTTCCTCCACTCAGCGATGGCTTCCTCCACTCTGTGATGTCTTCCTTCACTCTATGATGTCTTCCTCCACTCTGTGATGTCTTCCTCCACAGGAGGATTCCTTGATACAGGCATTGATAATGCACACTGGGAGCAAGTCGCCGCTGAACGTGTTGCATGGAGGGCAAACATCAGAAATAGAATAAAAAGGAGAACATTATTGCAGATAAGTCGCACACCGAGCGTTTGAGACGTAAGATGGTGCATGATGGTGGAAATGACCACGTGTTCACATGCACCCACTGTGAACGGACATTTACAGCGCAAATTGGCCTTATCAGTCACATTCGCTACCGCCATAAATAAAAGTTATAATGCTTTTTTAAAGCATAAACTATCGTCTGTCAAGACGGCAAGGTACCAATGTGTACTTACCTCGTGATTCGTGAGGTCATGAAAGAGGTCAAGGTCAAAACAAATTTTTTTTACAATAACTCGTGACAGGTTCATGATGATCCCATGAAACTTACTGAACATAAAACTCCCTGACAGTATTATTGAATGCCTGTAAAAGATTGTCGGTCCTCGAATAAATTCAGCTGAAAATTCAATGCACAAGTATGGCTCATCTCACTACAGCACAACGACTCATCATCATTGAATGTTTACAGGCTGAACGGTCACAGAGTGTAGTAGCCAGAGAATTTAATGTGGTTAGAAGCACCATTAGTCATTGAAGACCCAGAATCACAACTGCTGCCGAAGACCGCTTCATACGGCTGCGTCACCTTAGGAATGGATTTGGATCTGCGTCCTCCAAAGTCCAGTCAATGTCAGGAGCTCGTCGAATTTCAGATCAAACGGTCAGGAACTGGCTGTGCGACGCTGGTCTTTGGGCTAGAAGACCCTATATATGTCCTGTTCTTACAGAACGGCATCGCCAGAACCGACTGCAGTGGGCCAATCAGCATCGTCAGTGAAATGTTGGTACAAGTTTGCATTTGAAACTGCAATAATGTTGCGTTTGTTTTTTTCTTTTTGTGTTTTGAACAGTATATAACATAACTTGTATCGTGGACAATTCTAGTGTGACATGTAAGATAACTCGTACGTAGGACAATTCTTCTTCTTCTTCTTTTCGTTCATCCGGAGTGTTTTTTCAGATGTGATTGCGGTGTGCGTTAGGCACCCTTGGGTTGAAAACCCTTAGGTCACACATCCGGCTTTCGCGTGCATTTTTGACCATGTTAGCAATCCTGGGGGACAATTCTAGTGTGACATATAAGATAACTCGTACGTAGGACAATTCTAGTGTGAAGATAGCATGTACAGAGGGTGATGCGGGACTGCAGGCAGTGAACAAGTGACGATTTCATAGACAGGGGTACTGACATGGCCAGGTGTCAATATATGATAATTACAATCGTTAGGGACAGACAGGTGGACTCTATGTGACATACCAACAGCAGATATGGAATAGAACCATTAGTTTCGTATGACCAAATACATGGGGGGAGAGAGGGGGAGGTGGGGGAGCCGGGAGAGAAAGAGGGGTGTGATTTCTTGGCAAGTTTCAGTTCAGTAGTTTGCCACTGCTTTCAGAACGACCAGCAATCATACTATTGTTTTAAAACCAACGTAAGAGAGCTCTGCTTCCAAACCTGCCGCAGCTGTTTCGAACGCGGTATGCTGGACTGTGGGTGGACAGCCTAAACAAGTGTGCAGGACATCTGTCAGCAACATAGCTTATTATAATATCAAACGACGGCGAGGGTTGACGGGCCATGATCGCCCATGCCTGGTCCAGGCAAAGCGGGGCGAGACAACGGTTTGTACGCGGCATGTGTGTGAATACGGCCAGAAAGTGGACATGTTTCTGTTGATGTCTTCCAGAAACTGTGATCATCAGCCCCGATAATGTCTAAAGTTGATCTAGTCGCTGTGTGATCACCAGCCCGGGCAATGCCTACGGTTTGTGTAGTCCTGTGTGATCACCAGCCCCGGCAATGCCTACAGTTTGTGTAGTCCTGTGTGATCACCAGCCCCGGCAATGCCTACAGTTGGTGTAATCCTGTGTGATCACCAGCCCCGGCAATGCCTACAGTTTGTGTAGTCCTGTGTGATCACCAGCCCCGGCAATACCTACAGTTGGTGTAATCCTGTGTGATCACCAGCCCCGGCAATGCCTACAGTTTGTGTAGTCCTGTGTGATCAACAGCCCCGGCAATGCCTACAGTTTGTGTAGTCCTGTGTGATCATCAGCCCCGGAAATGCCTACAGTTTGTGTAGTCCTGTGTGATCACCAACCCCGGCAATGCCTACAGTTGGTGTAGTCCTGTGTGATCACCAGCCCCGGCAATGCCTACAGTTGGTATAGTCCTGTGTGATCGCCAGCCCCGGCAATGACTGCAGTTGGTGTAGTCATGTGATATCACCAGCCCCGGCAATGCCTACAGTTGGTATAGTCCTGTGTGATCACCAGCCCCGGCAATGCCTACAGTTTGTGTAGTCCTGTGTGATCACCAGCCCCGGCAATGCCTACAGTTGGTGTAGTCCTGTGTGATCGCCAGCCCCGGCAATGCCTACAGTTGGTATAGTTCTGTGTGATCACCAGCCCCGGCAATGCCTACAGTTGGTGTAGTCCTGTGTGATCACCAGCCCCGGCAATGCCTACAGTTGGTATAGTCCTGTGTGATCACCAGCCCCGGCAATGTCTACCGTTGGCGTAATCCTGTGTGATCACCAGCCTGGGTAATGCCTACAGTTGATGTAGTCCTGTGTGATCACCAGCCCCGGCAATGCCTACAGTTGGTATAGTCCTGTGTGATCACCAGCCCCGGTAATGCCTACAGTTGGTGTAATCCTGTGTGGGCTGAGCTATGATGAACTGTATCCCGTTTAAGAACCTGTAATTTCTATTGACGTTTTTGGCATCTCTGCTGGCTTAGTGAATTTAGCGGGCGGGTAGGGAGAGGCCAGGCACAGGAGGGTGTAGCAACGTAACAGATCTTCAGCCCAGCACGCTGGAGGCGCGTGCCGCCCTCCCCGCCTGTAGGAGGCAGGCGTGTTGTGATTGCTAAGTCCGGGGCCCCCGTGTCTGCTTGCCAGGCCGCGGGTTTACTTTCTCCATTTGTTGTGATTCTTTTTGTGAATGATGGAGCGGCTGAAATGGATTGACGTAATGGTTGTCTGTTGTTGCCAAGTACAATAGCGCAGGAAGTGATGGCGAACGTGGCGAGAAGCTAACTTCTGCTGGTGAGTGTGATTGTTTGCTGGTGGTGTGTGTTATTGTTTGCTGGTGGTGAGTGTGATTGTTTGCTGGTGCCGGTGTGTGTGATTGTTTGCTGGTGGTGAGTGTGATTGTTTGCTGGTGGTGAGTGTGATTGTTTGCTGGTGGTGAGTGTGATTGTTTGCTCGTGGTGTGTGTGATTGTTTGCTGGTGGTGAGTGTGATTGTTTGCTGCTGGTGAGTGTGATTGTTTGCTCGTGGTGAGTGTGATTGTTTGCTCGTGGTGTGTGTGATTGTTTGCTGGTGGTGAGTGTGATTGTTTGCTGCTGGTGAGTGTGATTGTTTGCTGGTGGTGAGTGTGATTGTTTGCTGGTGGTGAGTGTGATTGTTTGCTCGTGGTGAGTGTGATTGTTTGCTGGTGATGAGTGTGATTGTTTGCTGGTGATGAGTGTGATTGTTTGCTGGTGATGAGTGTGATTGTTTGCTGGTGATGAGTGTGATTGTTTGCTTGTGGTGAGTGTGATTGTTTGCTCGTGGTGAGTGTGATTGTTTGCTGCTGGTGAGTGTGATTGTTTGCTCGTGGTGAGTGTGATTGTTTGCTGGTGATGAGTGTGATTGTTTGCTGGTGATGAGTGTGATTGTTTGCTGGTGATGAGTGTGATTGTTTGCTGGTGATGAGTGTGATTGTTTGCTGGTGATGAGTGTGATTGTTTGCTGGTGGTGAGTGTGATTGTTTGCTGCTGGTGAGTTTGATTGTTTGCTCGTGGTGAGTGTGATTGTTTGCTCGTGGTGTGTGTGATTGTTTGCTGGTGGTGAGTGTGATTGTTTGCTGCTGGTGAGTGTGATTGTTTGCTGCTGGTGAGTGTGATTGTTTGCTGGTGGTGAGTGTGATTGTTTGCTGGTGATGAGTGTGATTGTTTGCTGCTGGTGAGTGTGATTGTTTGCTGGTGGTGTGTGTGATTGTTTGCTGGTGGTGAGTGTGATTGTTTGCTGGTGGTGAGTGTGATTGTTTGCTGGTGATGAGTGTGATTGTTTGCTGCTGGTGAGTGTGATTGTTTGCTGCTGGTGAGTGTGATTGTTTGCTGCTGGTGAGTGTGATTGTTTGCTGGTGGTGAGTGTGATTGTTTGCTGCAGGTGAGTGTGATTGTTTGCTGGTGATGTGTGTGATTGTTTGCTGCTGGTGTGTGTGATTGTTTGCTGCTGGTGAGTGTGATTGTTTGCTCGTGGTGAGTGTGATTGTTTGCTGGTGATGAGTGTGATTGTTTGCTGGTGATGAGTGTGATTGTTTGCTGGTGATGAGTGTGATTGTTTGCTGGTGATGAGTGTGATTGTTTGCTCGTGGTGAGTGTGATTGTTTGCTGGTGGTGAGTGTGATTGTTTGCTGGTGGTGAGTGTGATTGTTTGCTCGTGGTGAGTATGATTGTTTGCTGCTGGTGAGTGTGATTGTTTGCTGGTGGTGAGTGTGATTGTTTGCTGGTGCCGGTGTGTGTTATTGTTTGCTGGTGGTGAGTGTGATTGTTTGCTGGTGCCGGTGTGTGTGATTGTTTGCTGGTGGTGTGTGTGATTGTTTGATGGTGATGAGTGTGATTGTTTGCTCGTGGTGAGTGTGATTGTTTGCTCGTGGTGAGTATGATTGTTTGCTGCTGGTGAGTGTGATTGTTTGCTGGTGGTGAGTGTGATTGTTTGCTGGTGAGTGTGATTGTTTGCTGGTGGTGAGTGTGATTGTTTGCTCGTGGTGAGTGTGATTGTTTGCTCGTGGTGAGTGTGATTGTTTGCTGGTGGTGAGTGTGATTGTTTGCTCGTGGTGAGTGTGATTGTTTGCTCGTGGTGTGTGTGATTGTTTGCTGGTGGTGAGTGTGATTGTTTGCTCGTGGTGAGTGTGATTGTTTGCTCGTGGTGAGTGTGATTGTTTGCTGGTGGTGAGTGTGATTGTTTGCTCGTGGTGAGTGTGATTGTTTGCTCGTGGTGAGTGTGATTGTTTGCTGGTGGTAACAGTATTGGGATCTAGTGGGAAACCCAGATACAGCACGATTGAGCATTGAGACTGAAAGGGGGGGGGGAGATGCTCAATCGTGACGTATTGGGTTGGTATGGGCAGTTAGAACCCAGATTGAGTAGCGAATGGAGGTGTTCATCGGAGCTTTGTTATATTAAGCCAATAAACGTTTTATCAACAAACAAACGACCGGCCTTCGTCTTATATTACACACTGTTATAAGAGGCGAAATGGAGCCACACGACCAGGATGCGAACCTGAGGCTGAGAAAGATAAAACTATGTAAAGTCGGAGTTGAATAACGTCGTCGCAGAAAGATTCAAGCGGCACGTGAAAGAACAACTATTGAATCTGGTAACAAACGCACCAAAAGATGGCCAGCAAGTTATAAGACGAGATAGTAATAATATCTGAATACAGAGGCCAAAAGCTCGCCCAGGAGTGGTCCTTTGTAAGTCTTTTTTAAGACTTCAGATAAGAATTTTGTTGTACCAGCCGTTTTGCAGAGGTCACGGTGAAGAAAGTTTGTATGGCCGCCCTTCTGCAGGTTGACTGTTGGCAAAGTTAAAGAGCTAATCAGGAGTTGTCAGGACAGCATGATCGTTGATTGGGCCATAAGTTCTTAAGACACGCAATTATCGCTGGGCCTTGGCTGATCCTGATCCATCCTTGGGCCTTGTTAATCCTACGACCCAAACACCTGATCCATCCTTGGGCCTTGTTATTCCTATGACCCAAACACACCTGATCCATCCTTGGGCCTCGTTTATCCTATGACCCATTCCATACGACGTTGAAGTACCCACCTGAGAATCAAGGAAGGGACCCAACCAGGGGGTCGAAGATTTTCCGGCAGCCCATGAGATGTGACCCAACCAGGGGTTGAAGAATTTTCTGGCAGCCCATGAGAAGGACGAAAGTACCTGAGGGAAGAGAAGTGGTAGCTGAACTCCACCACCTGACTCCTGAGACTAAGTTTCACCTAATGCGGGATCTGGTTGGTTGAACTGAACTGAAGGTAACAGAGTAATTTAGAAATAGACTCAGAGTGGTATATTTCGAGGTCTCCCGTGAGGTTCCGAATTCCTTAATTAGAGTGGAGTACAGAACATTATCTACAAGGAACCTTCTTCTGATTGCCACCAGTTTGAGTTTTTTTTCGAGGACAGGGTTCATTAATCCTATGCTCAGACAGGACATCGTTGGTGCTTCTTCTGATTAATGTAATATCTTACAATATTATAACCAACTGAATTGTGCTGGTTGGGATTTGGGAAATTATAATTGTGTGATTGGTTGCTTGCTTGTTTTAGTATTTTTTTCAGCATAGCGGAACAGGATACCTTAGGAATATTTCAGCAGAGCAGATTCATCACGACACAGTTGAGAATTATTTCGGCTGAGATAGCATAAAGAGTAAAAATGTACCTGAGCAGAGACTTAGGACGCGTGACCACATGGTTAGGAGAGTTAAAGGAGGCAGTCAGCGAGGTAGAATGTTTTGTACACTGGTTACAGAGTAATGTAAGAGGAGGTAATGAGATAAAAAGGAACAACAAGAATAACCAAGGACAGCCACTAATTAATGAAAATAGAGGGCAGGTATAGAAGCATTTATGTAAACCCAAAGATGACTAGGGTCAAGAGCTGGTACAATGATCAGAGATACAGAAATGGACATGAGAAAGACTGTTATAGGAGTTGGCCATCCTATACTGTAAGCGCTAGGAAAAAACGTGACGAATGGTTTGAAAAAAGACAAAGACAATATCTAAACTCAGGTGTAAGAGACAGAGTTGAACCTGTAAATAAAACACAGACAAATCCTAAAATGGTTGCGAATGTGACTAGTGGACAGGAAAAGAAGACGACGGTGTTAGTAAAGAAAAGAAATAGAGAGACGCAGACACAGACAAGTAATACGATAGAAAGTAGTACGCAGACTCAGGTACAACCAGTCAGCAAGATGACAAAGGGAACTCAAATTGACTTCATAGAGAATCAGTCAAAACCAACTCATTTGACTAAGAGAGACAAGGTTGAAGTTAGGAAAGATGGACAGACAAGGGCCAAGGACGAAAGGAAGTCAATGAAGAAAAGTGTTAGTATGGTTGTAAATAGAGGTAGTACCATGTCAACTTCTTCAGCTATAGACAAGAAACTAATTCCCAAATGGTGTAGGAATATTAGCTGTCAGAGTTACGGAGAAGATATTCCCACACCTGAATATTATAGTGATGCTGAATCAGATATTATTACAGATGATTCGGAGAAGGAGAGTGTTACACTACGGGTAGGTCCTGAATCGAGGCGTGATCTTCCATCATATGGAGTAGTTGCTGGTAGACAGACGGACAGAGTTTTGGGTAGTGACTCTTTGAAACAAAATACGGGTTTATATGACAAGACAGTAGGGAAGGCTAAGGGACGAAGACCGAGGAAGAGAAAGAAAGTCAGACGTTTTAGGGACGACAATAGGAATAGAGCCGACGTGTTTGCAGTAAACTATAGTGACTCTGATGTGGGAACTATTATTAGTGTGTCATCGGAGGACGAGATGGGAAGGTACAAACGTTACGTAAGGTACACAGAAAACAGTGAACAGACTAACGTAAATAAGAAATTTAAGAAGAAGAATAGTGGTAGACAGTTAGCGGAAATTTATTCGACGACAGAAAGTGATTTAAGAAAAATAGAAGACCTTAGGACCTTAAGACCTGAATACTTTAACAGGTTGACAACAGATAGTGATGATGACATTATAAGTGAAAGACAAGTTAGGATATTGAAAGACAGTGAAGTGTTTAACTTAGAGACACTATATAACAGTTAAAATTCCTTGGGTGAAGAAGGAAAATGAAATAGGTCTGGCTTATGAGAAGAACCCCGGTTTGAGAGTATAGGTATATGAGCTGTCTAAAATAGGCAGATGAATTTTGTTGGTGATAAGGAAGTACGACAAATGATATTCCACGTGGATTACGTAATACAGGATATCGTCTGGTTGGTAGCGAGGTAGAGAGAGTAAAATAGGGTAGATTCAGGATAGAATTAGTGGAGGGTGAGAGATATGTTGGGCATGAATATTAGTATTAGAAATAGTTTGACTCAGAGCTATGACGTGATGTTCGGGATGGTTTTGTTTGTTGGTTGGAGAAGAAAGAATAGTATTGTTGACAGGTGAACCGAGAGTGTCTGATGAGGTGATATAGACTGAGGAGGCACTGAGTATCCTGTGCGTAAGATAGTCAGTTGAACGTGAGAATAAAAGTATAATAAATAATAGACTGTAGAAGTGGATGCTTGAAAAATACGAGTTACGTCGTACTTGTGGAGAAAGAAGAAAGTTGTTGTGGGTGGAAAAGTAAAGAATGATAGTTACGAAGTTAGGGGCTGGTTCACCAGAATGAGGTTTGTTTTGAAGAGATAGTAGATAGTACTGTGAAAGCAATTTCAGCTGCGAGAGGTAGTGTATAGGGTCTGACCTTCGTATAGAAGTGAGTGATTGAGTAAAGTAGAGGTATAAGAAAGCAGTGAATTGAGAGAGTCCTCTAGAATAGTTCGTCTGGTTGTGCGTTGTTCATAAGTGAGTATAACTGTCAGACAGGTGTGATGAAGTCACCTAAGTGAAATACGTAGATAGAATGTAAGAGTTGACGTTAATATGTCTTGTGTCAACGTGTGTAGAGGAAATCAATACGTGTTGATATCTGGGGAATGATTGATGGAATGTTGAGGTGGCGTCTAAAGTATTTTGTTGTAGTAATAGTATGGAGACGTTAGGTTGTCGCGATACGAGAGTAGGCGTGAGATGAGAGCGAGGTTGTGTTGTGTATCATTGTCCGTATGAATATGAGAAGAGCGGTTGATAAGTAAAGTTGATAAAGCGTGGAACATAGAGCATGCGAAAATCGAGAGATAGAAAGAAAATTGTAATGTCTTTTCGTGGAATATCTGAACTTGGAAGGAAATTATAAAAGTCGTATGACAGAGAGTTAATATTCTGACTGACAATTCACAAAACATCTTTAGTATTTTTGACAGGAACATGCCGAAGCAGGAGTGACTAATACGGAGATGTGAGAAAAATGAGGTCCGTTGTCAGTTATCAGGACATGAGTTGCTGTTCCGAAAGAATCCTGATAAATAGGAGTGAAAGATACGAAGGTAAACAAGGTGAGGTAAATGAAAATTAGAAAGGGTGTTCCGACTGGTTTGACTGTCGTCACGATGTGAAAAGGATAGGAGAGACTTGAGGTAATGGTGCTGAGATACAGAAAGTACTGATGCAAAAGAATGAAATATTAATTGCGTCGGATAGATGAGAAACTTAAAAGTTGAATTAGTTATCAGGACAGGAAGTAGATGTGTTGGTGAGAGGTCTATACTAGGTAGACAAAGTTTTGTTGGACGTAGGAGGATGGAGATACTGTAGTTAACAGTAGTGATTAATAAGTTTGGTACAAAGCCAAGGGAAACAATTAGGTGTATCGAGCCACAGGTACAGTTCTATTGATAATAGTGACGGCTGGTACATTGAGATGACATTGGAATAATCGCCACATAATAAATGTGTCGACCTGTAGTTTACAGTGCTGGCTTAAGAGAATGTTCTAGATAGGGGATGTATTAGGAGTGAGGCTGGAACAAGATAGAAAATTGTGAGGGGAGATAATCAATGTTGGACTTCCAGAAAAAGGAATGGTCAGTTGTTGAGTAGTGATTTTGCTTGGAGGGGAACAAGTATGGTTCCGCATTATGATGGTCTGTAGATAACAGATAGATATTTGTATATATGTATATACGTATTTTGGCATTAATGCTTGGTATTGAATTGTTATATGACTTGGCTAAATAGATAGGTGTTACATTGGTTAGCAAAGGAGACCAATGCTGCTGGGTCACTTTACGTGGTTAATTCTAAGAGAATTATATTTTTTTTGAAAACCTTCCCTTTAGTGAGAAAACACTTGTATTTATTGTAATTGAGCTTACAATGCCTCATATATATAAAGTTAATTTTGCTTGATTTGGTCCTGTAAAATTGATTGAAATTATTTTAGAGTAGAGATATTGTGTCCTTAGACTTTCATGTGTAAACTACTGGTCCGTAAAAGAGACCAGTAGTAGTAGAAAAAAAAATAGATTAGGATGTATGTTGTATTATTTTAATCATCGTCACCATCATCATCACTATCATCATCATACTTTTAGTTGAATTGCGGGGAAACATAAATGAATGTTACAAAAATTTGGGGGGGATTTGATGTCCTGTTGTGATTTTATTTCACTGTTTTGTGTGTTAAATAGTAATTAATTAAGTTATGTTTAAATTATAGGGTTTTTGTCGAGAATAAAGACAATACAGGGGGCTGTAATTAGGACCCTTCGTTCAGAAAGTTATAATAAACTACTGTGAGCTAATAGAGAGACACATTCTCTTTGTGAAGAATAACTTCATGGGTGTATATTACTGGGATAATCAGCATAGTGAGGTTGATGGGCTTATGAAGAAGTGGAAACATATACCGGGGATGGTTATGGGAAAGGTTAGAGATACACTAAAGTAAGCATTAATTAGAAAAATATGGGATTAGAAACCACATGGGAGAAGAAAAGATTAATGAATATATTCAGTGGGGTAAAGCTGAGAAAAGTTTTGAACATAGTTTCCGGGGGTTCAGAAGAACCATGATATACACGAGATTGCGGGGTTATAGAAGAATAAGAAAATTACCCCAGACAAAGAGTAAACATGAATTGGATCCATGTTTGACTAGACACTGTAGATAACAGTACAATAATAAAGAGGTGTTAGGGTGTAAATGAGAAATGAACATAGGGGAGACATAGGGACATGGGGTGTTTGTGGGTCCGTAATAAAGGGACTGAGATTAAAGTTGATTACAAGCAGTCACAGACATGAGTGGTTATTTTTGCGGCTGTAGATTACGGCATGAATTATGAATTGAGATTTTAGAGAGACATTGGGTTACATAGCCTGGGCAGGATGTAAATGTTTATAAGTGGGTCAGATTACAATGTTGTGTTTGATGGTTAATATTTAAGGGGAGATTTCAAGGTTACTAGGTTGCTGTTGATAACGGCATAAGTGGAGCATTTTAGTAGATATGCCCATAAGAAATGGACATTAAGAGAGAACCTGAGGTATTGGAGAAGATTAGTTATACGAGGTGATGAGGTTATGTGAGGTGTTGTGTTGGAGGAGGTCTTAAGGGGTAATAGACCTTTTTAATTGTGTCTTTGGGATGTGTTTTGTGGTGAGGGTGAGGTAAGGTAGTGTCTGTTATATAGACACTTAGAAGTGAAGATTATTTTTGGATGATGGTTGGTATTTGATGCTGTAGATAGCAGCGTAAACTGTTACCATAATGAGTGGTACTGGGGGAGATATAATGGTTTAGAATTTATTGCATAAATTCTCAAAAAACAAAGGGGTGTAAAGGGGTGTGTGGTTTAGGTGAATGTTGTTTTTCGAAAGAGTCTATTTCTTCTTTTAAATTCCGGTGGCCACCGATTCTTTATCTTCCTATCGTATGAAAGTGATTTCAGGTTAGTTGAAAGTGGGGAATTAGTAGTATTGGTGATAAGAATAAGGAGTTGGTGTCAGAGTTTGAAGTGGAAAGCGGATTGCTTATTGAAGTGGAGAAGGAGTATTTAAGAAAACGTGTTATGGTGTTATGATGTATTATAAACTGAATTTGAAATGTTATATGTAAATATGTTATGTTTGGTTGAAGGACCAAGAACGAAGAAGAAGTGGGTTGATTATAAAATGTTGGGGAAATAAAAAGGAAAGAAGGACTGGTTGGATTAACCGTGGTATTATATAAATAAAAGGCGAAGAAGAAGTATACAGAAGTATATGGGGAGGTTGTTGGCAGACCATGTCACTGAGAGAAGAGTAAAAGATGTATTGTTTACTCAAACTTGGTTTTAGCATAGGTTAGAAGACAAAGAGGGAATGGAGTATGGGGATTTAGAGTAAAGATTTTTCCTTTATAAGGAAAATTCTTTATTAAACATGGGGAGGTGTAACAGTATTGGGATCTAGTGGGAAACCCAGATACAGCACGATTGAGCATTGAGACTGAAAGGGGGGGGGGAGATGCTCAATCGTGACGTATTGGGTTGGTATGGGCAGTTAGAACCCAGCTTGAGTAGCGAATGGAGGTGTACATCGGAGCTTTGTTATATTAAGCCAATAAACGTTTTATCAACAAACAAACGACCGGCCTTCGTCTTATATTACACACTGTTTATACTGGTGGTGAGTGTGATTGTTTGCTCGTGGTGAGTGTGATTGTTTGCTGGTGGTGAGTGTGATTGTTTGCTCGTGGTGGAGTGTGATTGTTTGCTGGTGGTGAGTGTGATTGTTTGCTCGTGGTGAGTGTGATTGTTTGCTGGTGGTGAGTGTGATTGTTGGCTGGTGGTGAGTGTGATTGTTTGCTGGTGGTGAGTGTGATTGTTTGCTCGTGGTGAGTGTGATTGTTTGCTGGTGGTGAGTGTGATTGTTTGCTCGTGGTGAGTGTGATTGTTTGCTCGTGGTGAGTGTGATTGTTTGCTGGTGGTGAGTGTGATTGTTTGCTCGTGGTGAGTGTGATTGTTTGCTGGTGGTGAGTGTGATTGTTTGCTCGTGGTGAGTGTGATTGTTTGCTGGTGGTGAGTGTGATTGTTTGCTGGTGGTGAGTGTGATTGTTTGCTCGTGGTGAGTGTGATTGTTTGCTCGTGGTGAGTGTGATTGTTTGCTCGTGGTGAGTGTCATTGTTTGCTCGTGGTGAGTGTGATTGTTTGCTGGTGGTGTGTGTGATTGTTTGCTGGTGGTGTGTGTGATTGTTTGCTGGTGGTGTGTGTGATTGTTTGCTGGTGGTGTGTGTGATTGTTTGCTGGTGGTGTGTGTGATTGTTTGCTGGTGGTGTGTGTCATTGTTTGCTCGTGGTGAGTGTGATTGTTTGCTGGTGGTGTGTGTGATTGTTTGCTGGTGGTGTGTGTGATTGTTTGCTGGTGGTGTGTGTCATTGTTTGCTCGTGGTGAGTGTGATTGTTTGCTGGTGGTGTGTGTGATTGTTTGCTGGTGGTGTGTGTGATTGTTTGCTGGTGGTGTGTGTCATTGTTTGCTCGTGGTGAGTGTGATTGTTTGCTGGTGGTGTGTGTGATTGTTTGCTGGTGGTGAGTGTGATTGTTTGCTGGTGGTGTGTGTGATTGTTTGCTGGTGGTGTGTGTCATTGTTTGCTCGTGGTGAGTGTGATTGTTTGCTGGTGGTGTGTGTGATTGTTTGCTGGTGGTGAGTGTGATTGTTTGCTGGTGGTGTGTGTCATTGTTTGCTGGTGGTGAGTGTGATTGTTTGCTGGTGGTGTGTGTGATTGTTTGCTGGTGGTGTGTGTCATTGTTTGCTGGTGGTGTGTGTCATTGTTTGCTCGTGGTGAGTGTGATTGTTTGCTGGTGGTGTGTGTGATTGTTTGCTGGTGGTGTGTGTGATTGTTTGCTGGTGGTGTGTGTGATTGTTTGCTGGTGGTGTGTGTGATTGTTTGCTGGTGCTGAGTGTGATTGTTTGCTGCTGGTGAGTGTGATTGTTTGCTGCTGGTGAGTGTGATTGTTTGCTGCTGGTGAGTGTGATTGTTTTGCTGGTGGTGAGTGTGATTGTTTGCTGCTGGTGAGTGTGATTGTTTGCTGGTGATGTGTGTGATTGTTTGCTGCTGGTGTGTGTGATTGTTTGCTGCTGGTGAGTGTGATTGTTTGCTCGTGGTGAGTGTGATTGTTTGCTGGTGATGAGTGTGATTGTTTGCTGGTGATGAGTGTGATTGTTTGCTGGTGATGAGTGTGATTGTTTGCTGGTGATGAGTGTGATTGTTTGCTCGTGGTGAGTGTGATTGTTTGCTGGTGGTGAGTGTGATTGTTTGCTGGTGGTGAGTGTGATTGTTTGCTCGTGGTGAGTATGATTGTTTGCTGCTGGTGAGTGTGATTGTTTGCTGGTGGTGAGTGTGATTGTTTGCTGGTGCCGGTGTGTGTTATTGTTTGCTGGTGGTGAGTGTGATTGTTTGCTGGTGCCGGTGTGTGTGATTGTTTGCTGGTGGTGTGTGTGATTGTTTGCTGGTGATGAGTGTGATTGTTTGCTCGTGGTGAGTGTGATTGTTTGCTCGTGGTGAGTATGATTGTTTGCTGCTGGTGAGTGTGATTGTTTGCTGGTGGTGAGTGTGATTGTTTGCTGGTGAGTGTGATTGTTTGCTGGTGGTGAGTGTGATTGTTTGCTCGTGGTGAGTGTGATTGTTTGCTCGTGGTGAGTGTGATTGTTTGCTGGTGGTGAGTGTGATTGTTTGCTCGTGGTGAGTGTGATTGTTTGCTCGTGGTGTGTGTGATTGTTTGCTGGTGGTGAGTGTGATTGTTTGCTCGTGGTGAGTGTGATTGTTTGCTCGTGGTGAGTGTGATTGTTTGCTGGTGGTGAGTGTGATTGTTTGCTCGTGGTGAGTGTGATTGTTTGCTCGTGGTGAGTGTGATTGTTTGCTGGTGGTGAGTGTGATTGTTTGCTCGTGGTGAGTGTGATTGTTTGCTGGTGGTGAGTGTGATTGTTTGCTCGTGGTGAGTGTGATTGTTTGCTGGTGGTGAGTGTGATTGTTTGCTCGTGGTGAGTGTGATTGTTTGCTGGTGGTGAGTGTGATTGTTTGCTGGTGGTGAGTGTGATTGTTTGCTGGTGGTGAGTGTGATTGTTTGCTCGTGGTGAGTGTGATTGTTTGCTGGTGGTGAGTGTGATTGTTTGCTCGTGGTGAGTGTGATTGTTTGCTCGTGGTGAGTGTGATTGTTTGCTGGTGGTGAGTGTGATTGTTTGCTCGTGGTGAGTGTGATTGTTTGCTGGTGGTGAGTGTGATTGTTTGCTCGTGGTGAGTGTGATTGTTTGCTGGTGGTGAGTGTGATTGTTTGCTGGTGGTGAGTGTGATTGTTTGCTCGTGGTGAGTGTGATTGTTTGCTCGTGGTGAGTGTGATTGTTTGCTCGTGGTGAGTGTCATTGTTTGCTCGTGGTGAGTGTGATTGTTTGCTGGTGGTGTGTGTGATTGTTTGCTGGTGGTGTGTGTGATTGTTTGCTGGTGGTGTGTGTGATTGTTTGCTGGTGGTGTGTGTGATTGTTTGCTGGTGGTGTGTGTGATTGTTTGCTGGTGGTGTGTGTCATTGTTTGCTCGTGGTGAGTGTGATTGTTTGCTGGTGGTGTGTGTGATTGTTTGCTGGTGGTGTGTGTGATTGTTTGCTGGTGGTGTGTGTCATTGTTTGCTCGTGGTGAGTGTGATTGTTTGCTGGTGGTGTGTGTGATTGTTTGCTGGTGGTGTGTGTGATTGTTTGCTGGTGGTGTGTGTCATTGTTTGCTCGTGGTGAGTGTGATTGTTTGCTGGTGGTGTGTGTGATTGTTTGCTGGTGGTGAGTGTGATTGTTTGCTGGTGGTGTGTGTGATTATTTGCTGGTGGTGTGTGTCATTGTTTGCTCGTGGTGAGTGTGATTGTTTGCTGGTGGTGTGTGTGATTGTTTGCTGGTGGTGAGTGTGATTGTTTGCTGGTGGTGTGTGTCATTGTTTGCTGGTGGTGAGTGTGATTGTTTGCTGGTGGTGTGTGTGATTGTTTGCTGGTGGTGTGTGTCATTGTTTGCTGGTGGTGTGTGTCATTGTTTGCTCGTGGTGAGTGTGATTGTTTGCTGGTGGTGTGTGTGATTGTTTGCTGGTGGTGAGTGTGATTGTTTGCTGGTGGTGTGTGTGATTGTTTGCTGGTGGTGTGTGTGATTGTTTGCTGGTGGTGTGTGTGATTGTTTGCTGGTGGTGTGTGTGATTGTTTGCTGGTGGTGTGTGTGATTGTTTGCTGGTGGTGTGTGTGATTGTTTGCTGGTGGTGAGTGTCATTGTTTGCTCGTGGTGAGTGTGATTGTTTGCTCGTGGTGTGTGTGATTGTTTGCTGGTGGTGTGTGTGATTGTTTGCTGGTGGTGTGTGTGATTGTTTGCTGGTGGTGTGTGTGATTGTTTGCTGGTGGTGTGTGTGATTGTTTGCTCGTGGTGAGTGTGATTGTTTGCTCGTGGTGAGTGTGATTGTTTGCTGGTGGTGTGTGTGATTGTTTGCTGGTGGTGAGTGTGATTGTTTGCTGCTGGTGAGTGTGATTGTTTGCTCGTGGTGAGTGTGATTGTTTGCTCGTGGTGTGTGTGATTGTTTGCTGGTGGTGAGTGTGATTGTTTGCTGCTGGTGAGTGTGATTGTTTGCTCGTGGTGAGTGTGATTGTTTGCTGGTGGTGAGTGTGATTGTTTGCTGCTGGTGAGTGTGATTGTTTGCTCGTGGTGAGTGTGATTGTTTGCTGGTGATGAGTGTGATTGTTTGCTGGTGATAAGTGTGATTGTTTGCTGGTGATGAGTGTGATTGTTTGCTGGTGATGAGTGTGATTGTTTGCTGGTGGTGAGTGTGATTGTTTGCTGCTGGTGAGTTTGATTGTTTGCTCGTGGTGAGTGTGATTGTTTGCTCGTGGTGTGTGTGATTGTTTGCTGGTGGTGAGTGTGATTGTTTGCTGCTGGTGAGTGTGATTGTTTGCTGCTGGTGAGTGTGATTGTTTGCTGGTGGTGAGTGTGATTGTTTGCTGGTGATGAGTGTGATTGTTTGCTGCTGGTGAGTGTGATTGTTTGCTGGTGGTGTGTGTGATTGTTTGCTGGTGGTGAGTGTGCTTGTTTGCTGGTGGTGAGTGTGATTGTTTGCTGGTGATGAGTGTGATTGTTTGCTGCTGGTGAGTGTGATTGTTTGCTGCTGGTGAGTGTGATTGTTTGCTGCTGGTGAGTGTGATTGTTTGCTGGTGGTGAGTGTGATTGTTTGCTGCTGGTGAGTGTGATTGTTTGCTGGTGATGTGTGTGATTGTTTGCTGCTGGTGAGTGTGATTGTTTGCTGCTGGTGAGTGTGATTGTTTGCTCGTGGTGAGTGTGATTGTTTGCTGGTGATGAGTGTGATTGTTTGCTGGTGATGAGTGTGATTGTTTGCTGCTGGTGAGTGTGATTGTTTGCTGCTGGTGAGTGTGATTGTTTGCTCGTGGTGAGTGTGATTGTTTGCTGGTGGTGAGTGTGATTGTTTGCTGCTGGTGAGTGTGATTGTTTGCTGGTGGTGTGTGTGATTGTTTGCTGCTGGTGAGTGTGATTGTTTGCTGCTGGTGAGTGTGATTGTTTGCTGGTGGTGTGTGTGATTGTTTGCTGCTGGTGAGTGTGATTGTTTGCTGCTGGTGAGTATGATTGTTTGCTGCTGGTGAGTGTGATTGTTTGCTCGTGGTGAGTGTGATTGTTTGCTGGTGGTGAGTGTCATTGTTTGCTGCTGGTGAGTGTGATTGTTTGCTCGTGGTGAGTGTGATTGTTTGCTGGTGGTGAGTGTGATTGTTTGCTGCTGGTGAGTGTGATTGTTTGCTGCTGGTGAGTGTGATTGTTTGCTGCTGGTGAGTGTGATTGTTTGCTGGTGGTGAGTGTGATTGTTTGCTGGTGGTGAGTGTGATTGTTTGCTCGTGGTGAGTGTGATTGTTTGCTCGTGGTGAGTGTGATTGTTTGCTGGTGATGTGTGTGATTGTTTGCTGCTGGTGAGTGTGATTGCTTGCTCGTGGTGAGTGTGATTGTTTGCTGTGATGTGTGTGATTGTTTGCTGCTGGTGAGTGTGATTGTTTGCTGGTGATGTGTGTGATGGTTTGCTGGTGATGTGTGTGATTGTTTGCTGCTGGTGAGTGTGATTGTTTGCTCGTGGTGAGTGTGATTGTTTGCTGGTGATGTGTGTGATTGTTTGCTCGTGGTGAGTGTGATTGTTTGCTGGTGGTGAGTGTGATTGTTTGCTGGTGGTGTGTGTGATTGTTTGCTGCTGGTGAGTGTGATTGTTTGCTGGTGGTGAGTGTGATTGTTGCTGGTGGTGAGTGTGATTGTTTGCTGGTGGTGAGTGTGATTGTTTGCTGGTGGTGAGTGTGATTGTTTGCTCGTGGTGAGTGTGATTGTTTGCTGGTGGTGAGTGTGATTGTTTGCTCGTGGTGAGTGTGATTGTTTGCTGGTGATGTGTGTGATTGTTTGCTGCTGGTGAGTGTGATTGTTTGCTCGTGGTGAGTGTGATTGTTTGCTGTGATGTGTGTGATTGTTTGCTGCTGGTGAGTGTGATTGTTTGCTGGTGATGTGTGTGATTGTTTGCTGGTGATGTGTGTGATTGTTTGCTGGTGGTGAGTGTGATTGTTTGCTCGTGGTGAGTGTGATTGTTTGCTCGTGGTGAGTGTGATTGTTTGCTGGTGATGTGTGTGATTGTTTGCTGCTGGTGAGTGTGATTGTTTGCTCGTGGTGAGTGTGATTGTTTGCTGTGATGTGTGTGTGATTGTTTGCTGGTGGTGTGTGTGATTGTTTGCTGCTGGTGAGTGTGATTGTTTGCTGCTGGTGAGTATGATTGTTTGCTGCTGGTGAGTGTGATTGTTTGCTCGTGGTGAGTGTGATTGTTTGCTGGTGGTGAGTGTCATTGTTTGCTGCTGGTGAGTGTGATTGTTTGCTCGTGGTGAGTGTGATTGTTTGCTGGTGGTGAGTGTGATTGTTTGCTGCTGGTGAGTGTGATTGTTTGCTGCTGGTGAGTGTGATTGTTTGCTGCTGGTGAGTGTGATTGTTTGCTGCTGGTGAGTGTGATTGTTTGCTGGTGGTGTGTGTGATTGTTTGCTCGTGGTGAGTGTGATTGTTTGCTCGTGGTGAGTGTGATTGTTTGCTCGTGGTGAGTGTGATTGTTTGCTGTGATGTGTGTGATTGTTTGCTGCTGGTGTGTGTGATTGTTTGCTGCTGGTGAGTGTGATTGTTTGCTCGTGGTGAGTGTGATTGTTTGCTCGTGGTGAGTGTGATTGTTTGCTCGTGGTGAGTGTGATTGTTTGCTGTGATGTGTGTGATTGTTTGCTGCTGGTGAGTGTGATTGTTTGCTGGTGGTGAGTGTGATTGTTTGCTCGTGGTGAGTGTGATTGTTTGCTCGTGGTGAGTGTGATTGTTTGCTGTGATGTGTGTGATTGTTTGCTGCTGGTGTGTGTGATTGTTTGCTGCTGGTGAGTGTGATTGTTTGCTCGTGGTGAGTGTGATTGTTTGCTCGTGGTGAGTGTGATTGTTTGCTGGTGATGTGTGTGATTGTTTGCTGCTGGTGAGTGTGATTGTTTGCTCGTGGTGAGTGTGATTGTTTGCTGTGATGTGTGTGATTGTTTGCTGCTGGTGAGTGTGATTGTTTGCTGGTGATGTGTGTGATTGTTTGCTGGTGATGTGTGTGATTGTTTGCTGCTGGTGAGTGTGATTGTTTGCTCGTGGTGAGTGTGATTGTTTGCTGGTGATGTGTGTGATTGTTTGCTCGTGGTGAGTGTGATTGTTTGCTCGTGGTGAGTGTGATTGTTTGCTCGTGGTGAGTGTGATTGTTTGCTGGTGATGAGTGTGATTGTTTGCTGGTGGTGTGTGTGATTGTTTGCTGCTGGTGAGTGTGATTGTTTGCTGGTGGTGAGTGTGATTGTTTGCTGGTGGTGAGTGTGATTGTTTGCTGGTGGTGAGTGTGATTGTTTGCTCGTGGTGAGTGTGATTGTTTGCTGGTGGTGTGTGTGATTGTTTGCTGGTGGTGAGTGTGATTGTTTGCTGGTGGTGTGTCTGATTGTTTGCTCGTGGTGTGTGTTATTGTTTGCTCGTGGTGAGTGTGATTGTTTGCTGGTGGTGAGTGTGATTGTTTGCTCGTGGTGAGTGTGATTGTTTGCTCGTGGTGAGTGTGATTGTTTGCTGTGATGTGTGTGATTGTTTGCTGCTGGTGTGTGTGATTGTTTGCTGCTGGTGAGTGTGATTGTTTGCTGGTGGTGTGTGTGATTGTTTGCTGCTGGTGAGTGTGATTGTTTGCTGCTGGTGAGTGTGATTGTTTGCTGGTGGTGTGTGTGATTGTTTGCTGCTGGTGAGTGTGATTGTTTGCTGCTGGTGAGTATGATTGTTTGCTGCTGGTGAGTGTGATTGTTTGCTCGTGGTGAGTGTGATTGTTTGCTGGTGGTGAGTGTCATTGTTTGCTGCTGGTGAGTGTGATTGTTTGCTCGTGGTGAGTGTGATTGTTTGCTGGTGGTGAGTGTGATTGTTTGCTGCTGGTGAGTGTGATTGTTTGCTGCTGGTGAGTGTGATTGTTTGCTGCTGGTGAGTGTGATTGTTTGCTGGTGGTGAGTGTGATTGTTTGCTGGTGGTGAGTGTGATTGTTTGCTCGTGGTGAGTGTGATTGTTTGCTCGTGGTGAGTGTGATTGTTTGCTGGTGATGTGTGTGATTGTTTGCTGCTGGTGAGTGTGATTGTTTGCTTGTGGTGAGTGTGATTGTTTGCTGTGATGTGTGTGATTGTTTGCTGCTGGTGAGTGTGATTGTTTGCTGGTGATGTGTGTGATTGTTTGCTGGTGATGTGTGTGATTGTTTGCTGCTGGTGAGTGTGATTGTTTGCTCGTGGTGAGTGTGATTGTTTGCTGGTGATGTGTGTGATTGTTTGCTCGTGGTGAGTGTGATTGTTTGCTCGTGGTGAGTGTGATTGTTTGCTCGTGGTGAGTGTGATTGTTTGCTGGTGGTGAGTGTGATTGTTTGCTGGTGGTGTGTGTGATTGTTTGCTGCTGGTGAGTGTGATTGTTTGCTGGTGGTGAGTGTGATTGTTTGCTGGTGGTGAGTGTGATTGTTTGCTGGTGGTGAGTGTGATTGTTTGCTCGTGGTGAGTGTGATTGTTTGCTGGTGGTGAGTGTGATTGTTTGCTGGTGGTGAGTGTGATTGTTTGCTCGTGGTGTGTGTGATTGTTTGCTGGTGGTGAGTGTGATTGTTTGCTGGTGGTGTGTCTGATTGTTTGCTGGTGGTGTGTGTGTGTGTGCGAGTGTCTGTGTGCGTGCGCGAGTGTGTGTGTGTGTGTGTGTGTGTGTGTGTGGAATTGTGGGTGCTGCGTATGTAGAGGGGAGAGAGAGGGAATTAAAGAGTACAGAGGTTAAGAGATCAAATGAGACGGAGGGAGGGAAACAGCGAGCGAGTGAGCCGTCATGGTGCAGTAGTTATTGCACTGGCCGGGGGATCAGGCGGCCTGAGTCTGACAGGCCACCACATCCCTGAAGTTTAGTCTCATCTAGAGAATACTCGCCAAGCACCATATACCAACACAGCAGGGGGTTATAGGCACGTCTCTCTCTCTCTCTCTCTCTCTCTCTCTCTCTCTCTCTCTCTCTCTCTCTCTCTCTCTCTCTGTGTGTGTGTGTCTCTCTCTCTCTCTCTCTCTCTCTCTCTCTCTGTGTCTCTCTTTGCCTCTCTCCCGTTCTCAATGTATTTATTTATGCCCTCCCGACTGTTTGTCTGTCTGTGGATGTGTCTATAACGGAACCAAAGAATGCCTATGGCTCATTCTCTGGGGTGCCATGGATTTGGCACACAATGGAAGCTTAGGTTCTGGGTGATTACAACTGTTACGCGGGCAGTATGGGTTCGAGCATGTTCATACTGCAGTAAGACAGATGTACTCTGTTGTCCTGTCGTGAATTCAGTCGTGTGTGGGAGACGATTACCTAGAAGGTCTGGGTTCGTGGCCCTGATGTGCATGTCCCTGCCGTATATGTGCTGCTCTACACAAATGGCTGATTGCACTCAGCTGAGAGTTACTGTAACATTCCATGCCGACCGCTGTCTGGGGTCTTCCGTGGTCTCAGTGGGGAGATGTGTGGTCTCAGTGGGGAGATGTGACCCACTCCATGCTCGCTCTCTGTGGCTTCAGCAGGTGGAAGTGTGGTCTCAGTGGGGAGATGTGTGGTCTCAGTGGGGAGATGTCTCAGTGGGGAGATGTCTCAGTGGGGAGATGTCTCAGTGGGGAGATGTCTGTGGGGAGATGTCTCAGTGGGGAGATGTCTCAGTGGGGAGATGTGTGGTCTCAGTGGGGAGATGTGTGGTCTCAGTGGGGAGATGTGTGGTCTCAGTGGGGAGATGTGTCTCAGTGGGGAGATGTGTCTCAGTGGGGAGATGTCTCAGTGGGGAGATGTGTGGTCTCGGTGGGGAGATGTGGCCCACTCCGTGCTCGCTCTCTGTGGCTCCAGCTGGTAGAAGTGAACCCAGGTTTAATCTCAGTGACAATCCTCGCTAGAGAAACCACCACTTTCTGTGTCACTCCCACATACAGCTACTGACAGATGCCAGCTCTGTGGACCTTGAGCACTCCTAGGATGCTCCGATGTGCGTTGAGAGATTTCCTGAGACAGTTTGTGGATACAGTCAGAGTCACGGGAAGTGGTTGTCACATATAGAACCAATATAGTTCCAGATGCTGACTCCACATGACGTCACTAGTCGATACCGGGGGCACAGCAGACCACCAAGGAGAACCTGAGACAGGATTTTAGAGGCCAGGCAGTGTCTCATTTCCGCGTGTGCCTGGCCGGGGTTGTCGGGATCTACAGATAAGGCAACCTTTTGCCTGGGTCTGGTGGGAAGCTGGCAGTCGGAGATGTGTGCTGTGTTGGTGGTTGTGTTAGCGCCAGTGTCTGCACGTGCCGGATACACGGACACGGCGCCTGTTGGAGAGATTATGCCATGAGGAAAGAGGTGGGGAAGGGTCTGGCAGGTCAGGGGTAGCTGATAAGGTAGGGTAAACTGTGGGTGTGAGTAAATGTTCAGGTGGGGATACCCTGTGCGTGTGAGTAAACGGTAAGATGGAATAAACACTGGATGTGGGTAACTGATAAAGTGGCATAAACAGTGAATGCGGGTAACTGTGATACAGTGGACACACAGTGGATGTGGGTAAATATCATCATCATCATCATCATGTGACATGCCGATAAGCGTGGGCGGTCATGGTACACCCTCTCTCTATTAGTATTATCAGAGTCGTGGATCAGCTTTGTGATCTTGTCTAGACCATGCCAATTGGCCAAGCCATCCCAGATATTTATCTCTCTGCCTTCCCCTCGCTCCTTTCCTAATAATCTTGCCAGCTGTCACTGAGTGTTCAAGCATATTCCTCCTCACAACGTGCCCACAATATATTGCCTGCCTACGTCTAATTTCTCTAACCACATTACGATTTTCATTTGTTGTATGTAGAACTGTCTGTCTTGTGTCCGTCCGTCCGTGGTATTCGCTGCATCTGCCTCAGAAACGATCGTGGTTGGTCAATTCACAGACATGGCCATGGTTGGTCAGTTCACAGAAACGATCATGGTTGGTCAGTTCACAGAAACGATCATGGTTGATCTGTTTACAGGAACGATCATGGTTGGTCTGTTCATCACAGAAACAATTTGATTGGGGTAACTGTGCATGTGAATATACGGGGAAACGCACCCAGAATGTGTGTGTGTGTGTGTGTGTGTGTGCGCGCGCGTGTGTGTGTGTGTGTTTGCGTGCGTGCGTGTTTTTTTGTGTGTGCATTCACGAAATATTGGAAGTTGACGTGGCCGAGTGGTTTAACGTACTCTCTGTTAAATTTTCTCTGCTGGCCGCGGTAAGGGGTTGGCTTCTGGTCCTGGACTAGGGGACATCAGTAACAAGTACACCAGGAGTCGGAGTGGGTTTTTCTGATGGCGAGGGACACTGACAACGCTGTTTGTTGTGACACGGATATGGCCTTCGCTCGAGCTAAACAGTTCAACGTGAACGAACAACAAGAAAATAAAACGCACATAAACAAGCACACACAGCGACAAAAAGACAAAATGATTGACAGACAGGCAAACCCAGTGACGAGAGACAGCCAGTCAGTCTGTCGGTCTACAGGTCTGACTGTCTATCTCTCTCTCTGCTTGCTTGTCTGCCTACTTAGCTGTCTGTCAGCCTACTTAGCTGTCTGTCTGCATATCTATCTGCTTGCTCTCTTCATCTGTCTATTTGTCTGTCTGCTTGTTCGAGTATCTGTCTGCTAGCCCAACTGTCTGTCCTTCACATTTTCTGTCTGCTAGCTCAACTGTCTGTCCTTCACATTTTCTGTCTGCTAGCCCAACTGTCTGTCCTTCACATTTTCTGTCTGCTAGCCCAACTGTCTGTCCTTCACATTTTCTGTCTGCTGGCCTAACTGTCTGTCCTTTACATTTTCTAGGCCACACCATAACGAGTTGTGATGGCTATTTCTCTTCCTCGCCACACGTCCTTCTCAGACAAATAGTGGGGAACTCACACAACTCACCACACGTCCTTCTCAGACAAATAGTGGGGAACTCACACAACTCACCACACGACCCTTCTGAGACAAATAGTGAGCAACTCACACAACTCACCATACGTCCTTCTCAGACAAATGGTGGGTAACTCACAAAACTGTTTGGGGCCCATCTGACAGGTCGGCCCTAAAGGCGGTCTTGTCGGAAACAATCACCATCTGACCAAGCCAGATCGGCCCTAGAATCGGTCGGAAACAATCACCATCTGACCAATGCGGGTCGGCCCTAGAGGCGGTCTTGTCGGAAACAATCACCATCTGACCAATCCGGGTCGGCCCTAGAGGCGGTCTTGTCGGAAACAATCACCATCTGACCAATCCGGGTCGGCCCTAGAGGCGGTCTTGTCGGAAACAATCACCATCTGACCAATCTGGGTCGGCCCTAGAGGCGGTCTTGTCGGAAACAATCACCATCTGACCAAGCCGGGTCGGCCCTAGAATCGGTCTTGTCGGAAACAATCACCCTCCCACTGTTGGGATTGGAACCCGGACCACTGATCAGTCATCCAACCACGCTACCCGATATGTTCTATTATAGACACATGTAGAAATTAGCTCTGTCAACCAGGCTACCTAACATGCTAAACGGCTCTTATAAATAAATACATGATGAAATTAACTCTGTTTTCCCTGTCATGTTCTTATGCAGGCCTCATTGACTGGACGAGAGTGCTCACGTTGGACATGTCTTAAACCTGCCGGTCTGTAGCCTAACACCGACAAGACAGAGTACAGTCAAGACAGCCGTCTCAGCAGTCCAGGCTGTCTATGGTAGCCACCGATTGTAGCTGGTCTCACATCTACTAGGCCCGGTTATGTCTACTCCGCTGTCCTCAGAGCAGGTCCGGCTGGATGCATCCATGCCACAGAGGGACCATGGATCCTTCGCTTCTTTCCACGCCCCCAGCCAGGCGGAGCTGCAAGGTAAATGATATAGTTTGTGTCGCTTCTTTCCTCTCCCCCCCCCCCCCCCTCCCCAGCCAGGCAAAGCTGCAGGGTATATGCTATACAGTTTATGGGCGTCTGCTTGCACACACAGCAGTCTTTATAGATGCAGGTGGGAGGGGAGATCCGAGGGAATGCGAGGGGCAGTGTGGGTTGAGACCTGTTTTTTAGGGATTATTGCAAACTGGAGCAAGCCATCGGTAGAGAGAGAAGGGAGGAAAGGGAGGAGGAGAGGGAGAATAAAGAGAGGAAGGGGAAGAGGGAGAATAGAGAGGGAGGGGAGGGGGAGGGAGAAAGAGAGAGAGAGGGGTATGGAGAGGGAGAATAGAGGGAGAGGGAGGATGGGAGAGATGGGGAGAGAGTGAGACAGGAGGAGAGAAATAGAGGGATAAAGAGGATAGAAGGGGAGAGAGGTAGAGGGAGAGAGATGTAGGGGAAGAGAGAAAGAAAAGAGGGGGGGGGGGGAGACAGTAGTAGATAATGACCTAATTAACATACCAATAAACTTTATTTTGAAAGGGCCACACATGGGGCAAGCATACAGCCCTGCCCACCATTCATTTATCGCACAACAATCTAGTTTAGTCTAGTCTAGTCGTTGGATCAACATCACGGCACACGGATTAACCCATAAGTGCTCCGTTTTCCTCCTAACTCAAACCTGAGTCTGGAGAAACTCAGCTCAATGCACGAACTCCTTTGCATCGGAGAGGATCCTGAAATACTTCGGGTAGATTTTTAACTCGAAATTTTGCCCGGGCAACGCCGTTAGGCTACTATTTTTCGATTTCCAACTGCCAAGGGATTTTTTACGTGCGCAGCAATACACACGGGCATCCGATCTCACTACCCAGAGACCAGGGGACATTTTATTACTGGACGTCCAGGTGGATCCTTTAAATAAACCCCGGTCCCCATCGGGGCCTGAACCCGGGACCTCCAGCACTCAAGGCGGACACCATACCTCGAGACCACTCAGTTAGTCAACACATTTTCAAACGTAATTTCTAGCAGAATTGAAATACATCATTTCTTATTGATTTGGAGATGTTGATTTGGAGATGTTGATTTCAAATATCATCATGAAATTCACCAATTGGCTCTGGTTTATTTTTTAAATGATGAATTTACATGATAGTAATATAATAATATATGCTTGTTTAATTCTCTGGGGTGAACGGTTAGTTCAGTCTTTCTTCTTTAGCATTATAAACATTGTGGTTACATATTCAATTCACTTATATTTCAACATAAAATGATAGAAAAAAAATAAAAATATTATTTAAAGTTCACATATAATGTTTTAAAAAGGCACATGTGAACCATTCCATCATTATTCGAGCTCTCTTTGCTTGCTTCGTGAAGTTAATCGATGAGATGTGCCTTGTCACAGTCCAACAGTAATCAGCAAGCATTGAAAGGCCCCAATTGCCTTGATACCTTGTCTCCATATCAGCAGTGAGGAGCATTTTGTGTGATATTCACTGGCACAGGAACAGAGCAATATGGGGATGACCCGTTGCTGTGAAGTTGGAACCGTGACTAACTAACTAACAGAGCAGCAATGTCCTGGTGAAATCGTTCACTATGCTCACCATTGACAGCTCCACAGTTTGACGTAAAGAAATCCAGATGAGAATCCAGAAAGTGAATTTTCAAAGACATGTTGCAGCCAAGACTTTTATACTTCCGAAGGAGAATTTCTAAAAATGTTATTTTAATTATTAGATTCATTGTTTCCAAGAAAATTGTCCACCACTGACACAAATGCTAGCCATGTTATATTTTCCTTCCTGAGCAACACACAAAGAATCTCATCATCATGAAGAAGTGTTCACATTTGCAGACCAACAATTACTCCCTCTCTTATTTTAGCTTCACTCAGTCTTGGACATTTTCTGATGAGGTATTTAGAAGCTACATCTATTTTCTCTATTGCCTTGACAAAGTTTTTTCATGAGACACAGCTTAATGTGCAAGGGTGGAAACAAAATCTTGCTGGTGTCAAGTGCTGGGTTCTCAACGTTCTTACTGCCAGGCTGCAATGACTGCCTGATTGGCCAATGTCAATTCGTGCACGGCTATCCCACTCACAGAGAAAGCAATCGTACTTGGTGTATCCACCCTGTAGTCCAAGCACGGCTATCCCACTCACAGAGAAAGCAACCGTACTTGGTGTATCCACCCTGTAGTCCAAGCACGGCTATCCCACTCACAGAGAAAGCAACCGTACTTGGTGTATCCACCCTGTAGTCCAAGCACGGCTATCCCACTCACAGAGAAAGCAATCAGTACTTGGTGTATCCACCCTGTAGTCCAAGCACGGCTATCCCACTCACAGAGAAAGCAACCGTACTTGGTGTATCCACCCTGTAGTCCAAGCACGGCTATCCCACTCACAGAGAAAGCAACCGTACTTGGTGTATCCACCCTGTAGTCCAAGCACGGCTATCCCACTCACAGAGAAAGCAACCGTACTTGGTGTATCCACCCTGTAGTCCAAGCACGGCTATCCCACTCACAGAGAAAGCAACCGTACTTGGTGTATCCACCCTGTAGTCCAAGCACGGCTATCCCACTCACAGAGAAAGCAACCGTACTTGGTGTATCCACCCTGTAGTCCAAGCACGGCTATCCCACTCACAGAGAAAGCAACCGTACTTGGTGTATCCACCCTGTAGTCCAAGCACGGCTATCCCACGCACAGAGAAAGCAACCGTACTTGGTGTATCCACCCTGTAGTCCAAGCACGGCTATCCCACGCACAGAGAAAGCAACCGTACTTGGTGTATCCACCCTGTAGTCCAAGCATGGCTATCCCACTCACAGAGAAAGCAACCGTACTTGGTGTATCCACCCTGTAGTCCAAGCACGGCTATCCTACTCACAGAGAAAACAACCATACTTGGTGTATCCACCCTGTAGTCCAAGCACGGCTATCCCACTCACAGAGAAAGCAACCGTACTTGGTGTATCCACCCTGTAGTCCAAGCACGGCTATCCCACTCACAGAGAAAGCAATCGTACTTGGTGTATCCACCCTGTAGTCCAAGCACGGCTATCCCACTCACAGAGAAAGCAACCGTACTTGGTGTATCCACCCTGTAGTCCAAGCACGGCTATCCCACTCACAGAGAAAGCAACCGTACTTGGTGTATCCACCCTGTAGTCCAAGCACGGCTATCCCACTCACAGAGAAAGCAACCGTACTTGGTGTATCCACCCTGTAGTCCAAGCACGGCTATCCCACTCACAGAGAAAGCAACCGTACTTGGTGTATCCACCCTGTAGTCCAAGCACGGCTATCCCACTCACAGAGAAAGCAACCGTACTTGGTGTATCCACCCTGTAGTCCAAGCACGGCTATCCCACTCACAGAGAAAGCAACCGTACTTGGTGTATCCACCCTGTAGTCCAAGCACGGCTATCCCACTCACAGAGAAAGCAACTGTACTTGGTGTATCCACCCTGTAGTCCAAGCACGGCTATCCCACGCACAGAGAAAGCAACCGTACTTGGTGTATCCACCCTGTAGTCCAAGCACGGCTATCCCACTCACAGAGAAAGCAACTGTACTTGGTGTATCCACCCTGTAGTCCAAGCACGGCTATCCTACTCACAGAGAAAACAACCGTACTTGGTGTATCCACACTGTAGTCCAAGCACGGCTATCCCACTCACAGAGAAAGCAACTGTACTTGGTGTATCCACCCTGTAGTCCAAGCACGGCTATCCTACTCACAGAGAAAACAACCGTACTTGGTGTATCCACACTGTAGTCCAAGCACGGCTATCCCACTCACAGAGAAAGCAACTGTACTTGGTGTATCCACCCTGTAGTCCAAGCACGGCTATCCCACGCACAGAGAAAGCAACCGTACTTGGTGTATCCACCCTGTAGTCCAAGCACGGCTATCCCACTCACAGAGAAAGCAACTGTACTTGGTGTATCCACCCTGTAGTCCAAGCACGGCTATCCTACTCACAGAGAAAACAACCGTACTTGGTGTATCCACACTGTAGTCCAAGCACGGCTATCCCACTCACAGAGAAAGCAACCGTACTTGGTGTATCCACACTGTAGTCCAAGCACGGCTATCCCACTCACAGAGAAAACAACCGTACTTGGTGTATCCACACTGTAGTCCAAGCACGGCTATCCCACTCACAGAGAAAGCAACTGTACTTGGTGTATCCACCCTGTAGTCCAAGCACGGCTATCCCACTCACAGAGAAAGCAACTGTACTTGGTGTATCCACCCTGTAGTCCAAGCACGGCTATCCCACTCACAGAGAAAGCAACCGTACTTGGTGTATCCACCCTGTAGTCCAAGCACGGCTATCCCACTCACAGAGAAAGCAACCGTACTTGGTGTATCCACCCTGTAGTCCAAGCACGGCTATCCCACTCACAGAGAAAGCAACTGTACTTGGTGTATCCACCCTGTAGTCCAAGCACGGCTATCCCACTCACAGAGAAAGCAACCGTACTTGGTGTATCCACCCTGTAGTCCAAGCACGGCTATCCCACTCACAGAGAAAGCAACCGTACTTGGTGTATCCACCCTGTAGTCCAAGCACGGCTATCCCACTCACAGAGAAAGCAACTGTACTTGGTGTATCCACCCTGTGGTCCAGCTATCCCACTCACAGAGAAAGCAACTGTACTTGGTGTATCTATCCTGTAGTCCAAGCAAAAGAGCGACCACTTTTAAGTGACCAGTGATGATCATAGTTTATACACTTCAGAAGCTGCTGAATGTCTTCATAAGTTTCTTTCATATGAAATGCGTAACCACCTGGAAATTGATGGTAACACACTACCATTATTCAGCAAAACAGCTTTAAGACTCGTCTTGGGTGAATCAATGAAAAGCCTCCTCTCGTCCGGTTTGTAAGTGATTTTCATAGCTGCCATGACACCAGAAATATTGTGGCATGCAGAAAGGTCACACTCTTTGAAAACGAATATAATCAGCAGCTTCTGGTGGTTTCTATACACATACATTCTACCATCTTCTGTCAGGAGATTCCACTGTTGTCATCTGAAACTGGGTTATTAAGTGTGGCTTAGTGGAAGTAGTTTGCTCATAATCTGGGTCGTTTGAGGTTGATGGTTCAGGACCACCAATGTCCTCTTCTTCATCAGTGGAAGCAGCTGAACATGATTCTGGCACTTTTGGAACTGGTACGTCATCGCCTTGTGGTACCAGACGTATTGCAGACAGGATGTTTGGATATTCAAGAATCCATGTTTTATTCTTTATGCCATTCCCAGTTGGAGGGACCATGCAATAGTAACAGTTGTTGAGATGATCAGCAGGCTGTCTTCAAAACATTGGAACTACAAATGTCCTAGCTTACCTGTTGCCAGTCACCCACAGTTAAAGATGAGCTACACGTGTATTGTGGCGCCCAGATCTTATCTTGATCTCCTATTCCGAAACCAAAATACAAACTGTACGCCCTTTTAATCACTTTAGTTATATTTTGTTTTTGTGATAGAAATGTCACCTCGCCACACATATAACATCAATTATTAGCGCTGTTCAAACATGTCCTAGGCATTTCTAACTAAAAAACATTTGATGGACAAATGCACTAACTGATGTCAAAATTTTATCAGAGATCAGATATTTATACACAAAAGTGATGTAATTGTAGGTAGAATCGCATTATCAATTTCTTTATATTTTCATTGGTTATTACAAAAAAGTTATGCAATTGCCCACAACAGTTGCGCCATATATATATATATATATATATATTGACCGTAATTAAATAAATTAATAGCATGTATCTTGATAACTAGAGCCAATCATTTTTAAATGTCATTTTCGTTTTCAGTGCACCAAACTTAGTTAAGATCAGATATTTTCATATCCGGTACATTTTGTTGTTGACTAGTCTTATCTGTCATGAGTGATACATTTACATCGAATAAAAAAAATACATTGTAAGACAGACAGACAGATTGTGTTCTTTTTTAACACAGAAGCCGCAAACATGTTGCATGATTTATTGCATGGCATATTTCTCCAGGTCCATACTGCAGAGTTGTAAATTCAATTCAAATGTTTTGATTGTTTCAGCTGAAGTATTATGATTGTTTCAGCTGAAGTATTATGATTGTTTCAGTGAAGTATTATGATTGTTTCAGTGAAGTATTATGATTGTTTCAGTGAAGTATTATGCCCTTCACATGATATAACACTCTGCAGTATGCACCTGATGAGATGGAGCAAAATATGCCAGGCAATAAATCATGCAACATATTGTTTATGGCTTCTATGTTTACATTCACTGGCTGAATGCATTGTTGAACCTTGTTTAATATCTTCAACTTCAGATCATCGCAAGCAGGATACTGTTTATATTGGACTTCACTTGCCTCGCCAAGATCGTAGGCATCGACATAAGCATGGACGTCACAAAAGCCACAAGCGCGATGAGACCCGCACAACTCCAAGTGCTAATCAGTTCCAGGAAGGTGTGTATGAAGGCTTAAAGTATGATCGGACCATTGTGTTGTCTTATTTCTTATCCACAGTAGTAGAGATCTGCTTCCAGAGAACAATTGTCCCCCTTGATTTGTTCCGGATATAGTAGCTAGGCTACAGTCAGGTCTGAGTCAGATATGACTGAGCTACTGTGTATGACAGTAGACGGTACTACCTGCTTTCTCTAAGCGCCGAATATTGGGTGGTGCTCAGCAACCCAGCACCCTACATTGTGCCAATGGCTTTGGGCGGAGGCGTAAAATTGGGAGAGTACAAGTCTCCTCGAGTGCAATAAAATGTAACCTAAAGACAAATGCCATGGCAGGGCAGACCAGATCCTAAGCCTTTGTCGGCAACTGGTCTAGGATCGAAGATCCAACAGGCAGACAGTTGGAGTAGTGATTTACTGCTCCGGCAGCTTCTGCAGCTTGTCTTGTTTCTGATTATTGATGTGACCTTTCCTCTGGAGTTAATTATGCAGGTTGAGAGAGGGATCATGCTGCATGGCCAACACATGGTCTCCAAACTCAGCCCAGCTGAGAGATATATGGAGCTGATATATGGAGAGATATAGCTCAATTTTACACATATAGCTCAATTTTATACTACCATCTATCAAGATGGCAAGATGCGAGTCAGTACCACGGAAGAGAACTATCATCTGTGTTTAATGCAGTCAGTTGTCTCCCTTGATGTGTTCCAGATGTGATATTGGTGAAGAGAACTATCATCTGTGGTTAATGCAGTCACTTGTTTCCAAGGTTGCGTTCCAGATGTGATACCAGAGAAGAGAATTGTCTTCTGTGTTGTAATGCCTAAGGCATATGGAGAGGTCTGTCATCTTCACTTTTACCATGCAGTACTTCTACACCCTAGTATAGAAGAGGAAAGGCTATGAATCAACTTGCTGTAGACAAGCTGACACAGTTTTCATCCAGTGAAATTGATGTGAATTTGTTGTTGTTACTTGATTTTGCCGTGCCTAATGAATGGACTTTTCTACACTACTTTTTCTGAATGCTCAGCCAAGAGTGAACATGAAGGTAAATAAACCAAGTTCAGTGTAACATGCCACAAACAACATGTTTATTTAATATCTCAAACAGCAACAGATTCAGCAGCCTTATCTGTAGCAGTCTGTGACAAGTGTGCACATACACACAACTTGGGACATTTTATATCTAACTTGTGACATTTTTTATTTATTTGACTTTCCCACATGAAAAATACAAACATAGTCAGATTTCAGATGAAATTATGCTTTTATTTAGTTGACTTTTCCAACATGAACAATACACACACATGCACATTTCTTATTTAGTTGACTTTCCCCATATGAACAACACACACACATTTCTTATTTAGTTGACTTTCCCAACAAGAACCATTTTTTATTTGACTTTCCCCAACATGAAAATGACAAACACAGTCAGATTTCAGATGATTAAATATGCTTTTATTGTTTACTTTCTCCTGTATTCAATGTTAAAACTGTGTAGCCATGACTTTCCCCCATTTTGATGTGAATCTATGTAGTTGAAGCTACCATTTTTCTCATTTATTCTACTTTCTCGAATGCGTGCTTCAATTTGCCATTGTTTTCTTTCGCTCTGGGTGTAATGAAATAAAAATGAGAATTACTGAGTTCTTTGGACTGCTGTCCATGTAAAATTGTTGTCAGAATAACTTCTGAAGGTCAGTTCTATAAACTTTAATGATTAATGGTATGTAAGATGATATATGCAGTCATAAAGTATCTAATAGTGTTGAGATGCTACATAGAACCTGTACTTTGTATATGGATGTGAAGCTTGGACAATGAGCAGTCAGGCTGAAAAACATCTGATGGCTGTAGAAATGTGGTTTCTGAGGAAAACACAAAGAATATCATGGACAGCCAGAAAGACCAATGAACAAGTCCTTCAAGAAACAAATGAAGATCGTAAACTGATTAGAGACATTAGACATAGACAGTCACAATTTTTTGGGCATGTTGTGAGAAGAAATGATTTGGAGAACTTGGTGACAACTGGTAAGATCGAGGGGAACAGACCAATGGGAAGACCTAGAAGCAAGTACCTGGATGGCTTGGCCTTGTGGCATGGTTGAGACAGAAACACGGAGCTGATCCATGACTCTGGTGATCGAGTGAGATGGCAGAACATGACCGCCCACGCTTACCGGCATGGCACATGATGGATGGATGGAAAGTACCTAATCTACATGTGTCTAGCTTGTTCGTGCCTAAATGGCTGAGACATCAAGTATATTTCTTAAATGTTGTTAAAAATACTATTTGAATTATTGGTGAGGCACCCTTACATTCCAAGGTAAAAGATGACAGACCGAAGATAACCATACTTTAACCCTAGGGTGAAAGTGTGAGGATTATTGAGAGAATTGACAGAATTACTATGATGGTTAGGCCACTTGCATTACTATGCTAGGGCTAGATTTTGTATATGCAGGCACACATTTTCCTAGAATCAACAAGAGTTACTGTTGGGTAACTCACTTTCACAACACAAATACAAGACAACTCTACTGTAGGAGAGAATGGACTCAATAAATAATGCCATAAGAGCCATCTACAGTGTACTGTAGGAGGGAATGGACTCAATAAATAATGCTATGCGAGCCATCTAGAGTGTATTGTAGAAGATAATGGACTCAATAAATAATCTCTGCGAGCCATCTAGAGTGTATTGTAGAAGATAACAGCTGACAAATGATCATGACACATCTACAATGATTGCTACAGAACTTAATAAAACCAGAACATGGATCTACACTCTGAGGTAGAAGTGGACAGACAAAATACAACTGAACTGATAGCTGACTGATTGAATCTTCAAATACATGTTTCTTTTTCTATTTGTTACCATGTTTTTAGCTGTATATTTGACATATAAAACTTTCATTGTTCCCTTTTTGCTTTCAGTATATATATATATATATTTATTGCTTTCAATATGTATATATCAGCTTATAATTATACATATACACACACACATATTGCTGTTCTCGCTAACAGTGTCTATCAGTGCTATTTCTGCCATGATGTATTGTGTCTGCTGCGGTAATCAAGATATATCATCTGTCAAGATGGAGACAGACGGGCGGCCATGTTTGCGACCAGCCATATTCTTATTGAACACTCAGTTCAGGCCAGATGATCTCCTGACAGAGCTGCAGTGTGGCCAGGATACTTTCATGGAGTAGTGGCAACACATTACATGCTGTCACTCTACAGTCAGACTCGCTGGGGTTATATTTTATCTATTGCATATCCTATTTACAGGACATCACTGTCAACACCAGCATTTTACTGCTATTGTTGTCTTGGTAAGTTTACGTTCAGTAGTTTGCCATTGATTTCTGAACGACCGGCTCCCTTACCAACACGTTAAAACCCTATGCAACATAGTCTGCTGCCAAATCGGTCGCTGCTGTGTTTCGAACACAGGTAAGCAGAATTATGAACCGCGTCCGTAATGCCTTTGCCACTGTGACCTGGGGTTATATTACATTTTATAATTACATTTGTTCATTCGGTAGGTCAGTCAGTTCAATACTGGTGATGAAGTCATGTGATCATGTCCCTGGACTGCCTCCTAGCCACTCTCTTCAGCTCAGCATGTCTGTTCCCCCACATCCCTGCTTGTAGAGCTTCCTGGGACACCTCTGTTCCCTTCTGCCCTGGAACTTGCCCTTCTGTATTGACATAACCGACCTCCACGTATGACTTTGTGACCAAGCCCACTGTGTCTTGTCCGGCATGGTCTTGCCTCCACTGATAGCAGCAAACCTCAGAAGCTTCCAAGTTCTGTCATCTGTCTTGTATCATGTCCATGACTTCAGTTGGATGATCTTTTCACAAAAGCTTCATTGAGCGTGTTTTGTGTGTGCCTGTATGTAAGTGTGTGCATGTGTGTGTATGAGTGTGTATTGTATCATAAATAACAATCAGTGGAATACTAGAAACTGCCCAGATAAAACACACAAGTGCAGCAATGTGATTACACAGGAAGAAAGTCAGCACGGTTTACGTGGTGCCAGAAACTCGACTGTGGGAAACATTGTATTTGTGAGGCTGCATTCTACAGGTGTCTGTCACATACATCTTTATTGTGTTATTTCTTTCATTTGTATTACAAAAATATAATATTTAGTGAATAAATTATCACGTTATAAATTACATAATAGAGTACAAACACATCTACACATGAACAATGTCTACATGATGGGCTCCAGATATTTGTGTCATCCTGTTCTATGAACACAGATATTTGTGTCATCCTGTTCTATGAACACATATTTGTGTCATCCTGTTTTCTATGAACACAGATATTTGTGTCATCCTGTTCTATGAACACAGATATTTGTGTCATCCTGTTTTCTATGAACACAGATATTTGTGTCATCCTGTTCTATGAACACAGATATTTGTGTCATCCTGTTCTATGAACACAGATATTTGTGTCATCCTGTTCTATGAACACAGATATTTGTGTCATCCTGTTCTATGAACACAGATATTTGTGTCATCCTGTTCTATGAACACAGATATTTGTGTCATCCTGTTCTATGAACACAGATATTTGTGTCATCCTGTTCTATGAACACAGATATTTGTGTCATCCTGTTTTCTATGAACACAGATATTTGTGTCATCCTCTTCTGTGAACACAGATATTTGTATCATCCTCTTCTGTGAACACAGATATTTGTGTCATCCTCTTCTATGAACACAGATATTTGTGTCATCCTGTTCTATGAACACAGATATTTGTGTCATCCTCTTCTGTGAACACAGATATTTGTGTCATCCTCTTCTATGAACACAGATATTTGTGTCATCCTGTTCTATGAACACAGATATTTGTGTCATCCTGTTCTATGAACACATATTTGTGTCATCCTGTTTTCTATGAACACAGATATTTGTGTCATCCTGTTCTATGAACACAGATATTTGTGTCATCCTGTTCTATGAACACAGATATTTGTGTCATCCTGTTCTATGAACACAGATATTTGTGTCATCCTCTTCTATGAACACAGATATTTGTGTCATCCTGTTCTATGAACACAGATATTTGTGTCATCCTCTTCTATGAACACAGATATTTGTGTCATCCTCTTCTATGAACACAGATATTTGTGTCATCCTCTTCTGTGAACACAGATATTTGTGTCATCCTCTTCTATGAACACAGATATTTGTGTCATCCTGTTCTATGAACACAGATATTTGTGTCATCCTCTTCTGTGAACACAGATATTTGTGTCATCCTCTTCTATGAACACAGATATTTGTGTCATCCTCTTCTATGAACACAGATATTTGTGTCATCCTCTTCTGTGAACACAGATATTTGTGTCATCCTGTTCTATGAACACAGATATTTGTGTCATCCTGTTCTATGAACACAGATATTTGTGTCATCCTCTTCTATGAACACAGATATTTGTGTCATCCTCTTCTGTGAACACAGATGGTGCTGAGTTGTAGAACAGTGGCACATATGTGTGCTGGACTTTCAGATAATGTGCTGGAATGCACTTGTTTTCTTACAATTGAAAATAGCTGGAGGGTCACATTTGTGGAGGTTTACTGTTTCCTTACAGCTGAAAATAGCTGGATTAGCAAATAGACAGACACTGAGGCTCACATCTGTGGAGGTTTACTGTTTCCTTACAGCTGAAAATAGCTGGATTAGCAAATAGACAGACACTGAGGCTCACATCTGTGGAGGTTTACTGTTTCCTTACAGCTGAAAATAGCTGGATTAGCAAATAGACAGACACTGAGGCTCACATCTGTGGAGGTTTACTATGCAGTCTGTAACTGAATAAAATCTTAGCACAGTAACAGGCTCAATGCTGACGTAGATTGTAGAGAACTGTGTTTGTGTTAGTTTAGTTTAGTCAACGGATCAACATCACAGCACATGGGTGTAATCCATAAGTGCTCTGTTCTATTCCTAACTCGAGCCTGAGTCTGGAGAATCTCAGCTCAGTGCACAAACTCTGTAGCACCGGCGAGGATCCTGATACTGTGCCAAACTGTGTTTGTGTGTTGGAGCAAAATATCTGCTGAACATCAACTTATTGATGCCTCTTCCAATGTGACTGTCTTTTCTACAGCCGTTCTGTTGATACTTACTGTGGCTTCTGTTGTGCTGTTGCACAAATAAGGCTTCATTATCTCATGTAGATAACAATTTCCACCATACATAGCTCCTTATTGATACATAGCTCCTTATTGATACATTGCTGCATTGTTTGAGTGTTGTCACTCTACATCCCACAGCCGCCCCACCCTCACAGAGAGTCCAGTTCTTGCTGGGTGAGGAAGAGGATGAAGATCATAGAGCTCACGACATTTTCTGTGAGATGGCAGAACTCTTTCCTGCCGGAGATGACAAAGAGTGGAAAGAAACAGCCAGGTCTGATTTTGTTAAATCATTTTTAGCAAACTTCAAAATCACGGCCCTGAGACAGTTCATTTATAACTAAAATGTTTACATCATGTTTCTGTGCACTTGAGATAGTCCATTTATAACTTTTGGAATGTTTATATCATATTTCTGTGTACTTGATACAGTTGAATTATAACTTTATAATGTTTACATCATGTTTCTGTGCACCTGAGACAGTTCACTTGTAACTTTAGAATGTTTACATCATGCTTCTGAGCACTTGAGATTTAACATCAATGATAATTTAAGACCAGTTTAACATTGTTTCATGTCTCTTAAATAATTGTCTAGAACTGTGTTGATAAGAAGACAATAAAGAAAGAGAAGTAAGATACAGAGTGAAAACTGTTAACAGAGATTAGTTAGATAAACAAGATGCAAGGAAAGCATATATGAAATAAATGGACACAACAGACAACCACAGAGATTATTTGGATAAACAAAATGCAAGGAAAGCAGACATGAAATAAATGGACACAACAGACAACCACAGATTATTTGGATAAACAAAATGCAAGGAAAGCAGACATGAAATAAATGGACACAACAGACAACCACAGATTATTTGGATAAACAAAATGCAAGGAAAGCAGACATGAAATAAATGGACACAACAGACAACCACAGAGATTATTTGGATAAACAAAATGCAAGGAAAGCACACATGAAATAAATGGACACACCAGACAACCACAGAGATTATTTGGATAAACAAGATGCAGGGAAAGCACACATGAGTTAAATGGACACACCAGAGAATCAAGAGCAAGAATTCCACATAGCTATGTCATCTGTCAGATTCTCTGTGATGGCGTGAGTGAGAAGAATATATAGTTAACAATGACATCTTCCAGATTGAAAGTCATTTAACAAGACTCTGTCAGCGAAAAAGTTATGTTATGTGACAAGAATAGAATCAGCATCAGTGAGAGAGTTATGTTATGTGACAAGAACAGAATCAGCATCAGTCAGAGAGTTATGTTATGTGACAAGAACAGAATCAGCATCAGTGAGAGAGTTATGTTATGTGACAAGAACAGAATCAGCAAGGATTCATACTACAATAAACAGTCTTGTCAGTGAGAGAGTTATGTTATATGACAAAAACAGAATCAGCATCAATGAGAGAGTTATGTTAAGTGACTAGAACAGAATCAGCAAGGATTATTTCTATTTTCAATTGCAAACAGGTTAATGACATGACATTCTGTAAACTGGAAACATGTGTAGGAAAATAGTTTTCTGATCTCAGTTGTCACTAGCAGCATCTTTGTCATAGTCCAGTTAGAGTTATCATCTTTGTCATAGTCCAGTTAGAGTTATCATCTTTGTCATAGTCCAGTTAGAGTTATCATCTTTGTCATAGTCCAGTTAGAGTTATCATCTTTGTCATAGTCCAGTTAGAGTTATCATCTTTGTCATAGTCCAGTTAGAGTTATCATCTTTGTCATAGTCCAGTTAGAGTTATCATCTTTGTCATAGTCCAGTTAGAGTTATCATCTTTGTCATAGTCCAGTTAGAGTTATCATCTTAGTCATAGTCCAGTTAGAGTTATCATCTTTGTCATAGTCCAGTTAGAGTTATCATCTTTGTCATAGTCCAGTTAGAGTTATCATCTTTGTCATAGTCCAGTTAGAGTTATCATCTTTGTCATAGTCCAGTTAGAGTTATCATCTTTGTCATAGTCCAGTTAGAGTTATCATCTTTGTCATAGTCCAGTTAGAGTTATCATCTTTGTCATAGTCCAATTAGAGTTATCATCTTTGTCATAGTCCAATTAGAGTTATCATCTTTGTCATAGTCCAGTTAGAGTTATCATCTTTGTCATAGTCCAATTAGAGTTATCATCTTTGTCATAGTCCAGTTAGTTATCATCTTTGTCATAGTCTTAGAGTTATCATCTTTGTCATAGTCCAATTAGTTATCATCTTTGTCATAGTCCAGTTAGAGTTATCATCTTTGTCATAGTCCAGTTAGAGTTATCATCTTTGTCATAGTCCAGTTAGAGTTATCATCTTTGTCATAGTCCAGTTAGAGTCATCATCTTTGTCATAGTCCAGTTAGTTATCATCTTTGTCATAGTCCAGTTAGAGTTATCATCTTTGTCATAGTCTGTCCAATTAGTTATCATCTTTGTCATAGTCCAGTTAGAGTTATCATCTTTGTCATAGTCCAGTTAGAGTTATCATCTTTGTCATAGTCCAATTAGTTATCATCTTTGTCATAGTCCAGTTAGTTATCATCTTTGTCATAGTCCAATTAGAGTTATCATCAGTGTCATAGTCCAGTTAGAGTTATCATCTTTGTCATAGTCCAGTTAGAGTTATCATCTTTGTCATAGTCCAGTTAGAGTTATCATCTTTATTACAAACCATGCACCCTACCAAGGCTAGAGACATGGACTCTTATCTTCCATTCTGCAGGTGGATCAAGTTTGAGGAGGATGTAGAAGAGGGAGGTGAGAGGTGGTCCAAACCTCATGTTGCCACGTTGTCCCTGCATTCACTCTTTGAGCTGCGGTGCAGCCTGCTTCAAGGCACATGTATGCTGGAGATTGAGGCCGTCACTATAGAACAGATCGCTGGTAGTGTATCTGCTGTCTATTGACATTTGCTTCTCCATCTTTTGTCTCTTTGGTTGTTGTTTGTGATTATTTATCAGTCTAATATTGTTAGTTTTCCTCAGTGTGTGTCCTATTGGGATCTAATCTCACTTACACTATTCTATTTTATATTTTTAGTTTACTTAAAATCACCTCCCACTGTAATGTTCTGGCAATCTAAATGACCCCATGAATACAGACATTTTTATGTATCGCAATGTTCATAACCTGCCATTATTGCCCGTTTAGCCTTCCAAATATACCTTCCAAGTATAAAAAAATTTCCTGTGGCCTCATGTGCAGTTTTTGCACAAAATATAGTTGTGTGCATTTTTTCAGATAATGATCTGTTGCAGAAAATAGAAGATGGGAAGGCAATTGATTTAATGCCAGGATGAGGAAGCACCTGGTGTAAAACTGTATGCGTGCATGTGCACACATGCGTGTGTTAGTGAATGTACACATGCATACATGCGTATATGTGTGGGTGTATTTTAGTGTGTGTTTGTGTGTGTGCTTGTCACCATCAAGTGTCTGGCCGACTGGCATGGGAGATGACACTTCTCTACATCTTCTGATCTCCAACACCATGTATCAGTTCATGTTCTGACATCTCTCCATGCCTTGACATCAAGGCTGTCAAGATTCAAGAATCTTCTCATATTAGAATCATTCCAATTGTCAAACGTATTTGAATTCGTATCTTCTCAGAATATACCCAAAAAATGGTGACTCTCTCTTTCTGGTGTTATGTTTTCAAAACATGAAGATGACTTATTTTGTCTGTAAAGGAATTCTTTCTTTCTTTCTGATTTTTCATCATCTTGTTGCACCTTTAGGGGCTATAATGTTATATGTTGTACGTATTTAAGTTAAGAAAGTGTTTGTCATGTCCTTGTTTGTCTGCTTCACTCTGTCTGTCTCTTGTCTTACTGTCTGTTGTGTCTTACTGTCTGTTGTATCTTACTGTCTGTTGTCTTACTGTCTGTTGTGTCTTACTGTCTGTGCGAGGCTACTGAATGTATATGTACACATCTTTGTATACAGGATCTGCAACATTTAGTAGATGCGGTTGTTGCACACAGTGAACAACTAGGGTTATATTTAAATTGTAAAAAGACACAGGTTATGGTCGTCATTAGGAAGAACAAAATACCACAATGCAATATACAAGTAAATGGGAATATTCTTCAACAAGTGAATCAGTACAATTATCTCGGAACAGTCATAACATCTGATGGGAGATGCCTTGAAGAGATTAGAACAAGAATTGCCATGGTGAAGGTAGCATTTTTCAAGATGAAAAACATACTGACCAATAAAAAGATGTCAATTGCTACAAGAAAAAGAGTGTTTAGGTGCTACATAGAGCCTGTACTTTTGTATGTTCTGAAAAGAATGCAAAGAAAACCATGGGCAGACAGAAAAACCAATGAACAAGTCCTACTAGAAACAAATGAAAACTGTAGACTGATTAGAGAAATTAGAAATAGACAGTCAAAATATTTTGGTCACATTATGGGAAGAAACAAATCGGAGAACTTGGTGACAATGGCAAGATTTAGGAAGACAGAAAAAGGAGAAGGCAGAGAAATAAATAACTGGACTATTTGCTATTATGACTGTCAGCTCAATCATTTATTTGGAAATCTGAGAGAAACTCTCCTCATCATGATGAGCACTTGTAAATAACTACACAGACTCAGCAGGCAGATTTGTTGACTGCTTGATGTGATGCTTCTGTCCAGCTGAGACATGTTATTGTCTCTGACTATTTAATGTGATGCTTCTGTCCAGCTGAGACATGTTATTGTCTCTGACTATTTGATGTGATGCTTCTGTCCAGCTGAGATATGTTATTGTCTCTTTGACTATTTGATGTGATGCTTCTGTCCAGCTGAGATATGTTATTGTCTCTTTGACTATTTGATGTGATGCTTCTGTCCAGCTGAGACATGTTATTGTCTCTATTTGATGTGATGTTTTTGTCCAGCTGAGACATGTCATTGTCTCTTTGACTATTTGATGTGATGCTTCTGTCCAGCTGAGATATGTTATTGTCTCTTTGACTATTTGATGTGATGCTTCTGTCCAGCTGAGACATGTTATTGTCTCTATTTGATGTGATGTTTTTGTCCAGCTGAGACATGTCATTGTCTCTTTGACTATTTGATGTGATGCTTTTGTCCAGCTGAGACATGTCATTGTCTCTTTGACTATTTGATGTGATGCTTCTGTCCAGCTGAGATATGTTATTGTCTCTTTGACTATTTGATGTGATGCTTCTGTCCAGCTGAGACATGTTATTGTCTCTTTGACTATTTGATGTGATGCTTCTGTCCAGCTGAGATATGTTATTGTCTCTTTGACTATTTGATGTGATGCTTCTGTCCAGCTGAGACATGTTATTGTCTCTTTGACTATTTGATGTGATGCTTTTGTCCAACTGAGACATGTTATTGTCTCTTTGACTATTTGATGTGATGTTTTTGTCCAGCTGAGACATGTTATTGTCTCTATTTGATGTGATGTTTTTGTCCAGCTGAGACATGTTATTGTCTCTATTTGATGTGATGCTTTTGTCCAGCTGAGACATGTTATTGTCTCTTTGACTATTTGATGTGATGCTTTTGTCCAGCTGAGACATGTTATTCTCTCTTTGACTATTTGATGTGATGCTTTTGTCCAGCTGAGACATGTTATTCTCTCTTTGACTATTTGATGTGATGCTTTTGTCCAGCTGAGACATGTTATTGTCTCTTTGACTATTTGATGTGATGCTTTTGTCCAGCTGAGATATGTTATTGTCTCTTTGACTATTTGATGTGATGCCTCTGTCCAGCTGAGACATGTTATTGTCTCTTTGACTATTTGATGTGATGGTTCTGTCCAACTGAGACATGTTATTGTCTCTTTGACTATTTGATGTGATGGTTCTGTCCAACTGAGACATGTTATTGGCTCTTTGACTAATTGATGTGATGCCTCTGTCCAGCTGAGACATGTTATTGTCTCTTTGACTATTTGATGTGATGCCTCTGTCCAGCTGAGACATGTTATTGTCTCTGACTATTTGATGTGATGCTTCTGTCCAGCTGAGACATGTTATTGTCTCTTTGACTATTTGATGTGATGCTTTTGTCCAGCTGAGACATGTTATTGTCTCTGACTATTTGATGTGATGCTTCTGTCCAGCTGAGACATGTTATTGTCTCTTTGACTATTTGATGTGATGCTTTTGTCCAGCTGAGACATGTTATTGTCTCTGACTATTTGATGTGATGCTTCTGTCCAGCTGAGACATGTTATTGTCTCTATTTGATGTGATGTTTTTGTCCAACTGAGACATGTTATTGTCTCTTTGACTATTTGATGTGATCCTTCTGTCCAACTGAGACATGTTATTGTCTCTTTGACTATTTGATGTGATCCTTCTGTCCAGCTGAGACATGTTATTGTCACTTTGACTATTTGATGTGATGCTTTTGTCCAGCTGAGATATGTTATTGTCTCTTTGACTATTTGATGTGATGCTTTTGTCCAGCTGAGACATGTTATTGTCTCTTTGACTATTTGATGTGATGCTTTTGTCCAGCTGAGACATGTTATTGTCTCTTTGACTATTTGATGTGATGCCTCTGTCCAGCTGAGACATGTTATTGTCTCTTTGACTATTTGATGTGATGCTTTTGTCCAGCTGAGACATGTTATTGTCTCTTTGACTATTTGATGTGATGGTTCAGTCCAACTGAGACATGTTATTGTCTCTTTCACTATTTGATGTGATGCTTCTGTCCAACTGAGACATGTTATTGTCTCTTTGACTATTTGATGTGATGCTTTTGTCCAGCTGAGACATGTTATTGTCTCTTTGACTATTTGATGTGCTTTTGTCCAGCTGAGACATGTTATTGTCTCTTTGACTATTTGATGTGATGCTTCTGTCCAACTGAGACATGTTATTGTCTCTTTGACTATTTGATGTGATGCTTTTGTCCAGCTGAGATATGTTATTGTCTCTTTGACTATTTGATGTGATGCTTTTGTCCAGCTGAGACATGTTATTGTCTCTTTGACTATTTGATGTGATGTTTTTGTCCAGCTGAGATATGTTATTGTCTCTCTATTTGATGTGATGTTTTTGTCCAGCTGAGACATGTTATTGTCTCTGACTATTTGATGTGATGTTTTTGTCCAGCTGAGACATGTTATTGTCTCTATTTGATGTGATGTTTTTGTCCAGCTGAGACATGTTATTGTCTCTATTTGATGTGATGTTTTTCTCCAGCTGAGACATGTTATTGTCTCTATTTGATGTGATGTTTGTGTCCAGCTGAGACATGTTATTGTCTCTATTTGATGTGATGTTTTTGTCCAGCTGAGACATGTTATTGTCTCTGACTATTTGATGTGATGTTTTTGTCCAGCTGAGACATGTTATTGTCTCTTTGACTATTTGATGTGAATCTTTTGTCCAGCTGAGATATGTTATTGTCTCTTTGACTATTTGATGTGATGCTTTTGTCCAGCTGAGACATGTTATTGTCTCTTTGACTATTTGATGTGATGCTTTTGTCCAACTGAGACATGTTATTGTCTCTTTGACTATTTGATGTGATGTTTTTGTCCAGCTGAGACATGTTATTGTCTCTATTTGATGTGATGTTTTTGTCCAGCTGAGACATGTTATTGTCTCTATTTGATGTGATGTTTTTGTCCAGCTGAGACATGTTATTGTCTCTATTTGATGTGATGTTTTTGTCCAGCTGAGACATGTTATTGTCTCTGACTATTTGATGTGATGTTTTTGTCCAGCTGAGACATGTTATTGTCTCTTTGACTATTTGATGTGAAGCTTTTGTCCAGCTGAGATATGTTATTGTCTCTTTGACTATTTGATGTGATGTTTTTGTCCAGCTGAGACATGTTATTGTCTCTATTTGATGTGATGTTTTTGTCCAGCTGAGACATGTTATTGTCTCTTTCAGACATGATATTAGACAACATGATAGCTGCCAAACACCTGGAAGAACCCCTGCGTGACCTGGTGCGAAACACCATCCTGTGCAGACATAGACATCAGAACGAGAAGCGGAGACATCCAGAGAAAGAGGGGGGTAGTCGCATGCACTTACCTTTTGTGCGATCACTTGCGGATATTGGCAAGAAGTACTCTGAGCCGAAGGCATTATTGGGTCAGTGCAGTAAGTGTGGGACTAGATTGAGTCCAGTCTTCATTGATTTCTCTCAAACACTGATCTCAATTCTTCCAGCAGTCCTTCTCAATACATGATTTATTATGAATCAAACTTAGGATCAATTATTTGAGCATATACTAGGCTACTACAGGAAACAAATGAAAATCGTAAATTGATTAGAGATATTAGACGTAGACAGTCAAAATATTTTGGACAAGTTATGAGAAGAAATGACTTGGAGAACTTGGTAACAAATGGCAAGATCGAAAGGAAGAGACCAAGGGGAAGACCGAGAAGTAAATACCTGGATGGCTTGGCCACGTGGCATGGGCGAGTCATAAACACTGAGCTGATCCACGACTTTGGTGATCGAGTGAAATGGCAAGTAATGACCGCCCACGCTTTCCGGCATGGCACATGATGGCTCTTCTTTTCATTTTGCTCATCTATGACACACACAGAATAAGTTTAGCTTACATGAAGAAGTGTAGCTTACAGCAAAGAAGTTTAGCTTACATGAAGAAGTTTACTTACAATGAAGAAATTTAGCTTTCATAAGGAAGTTTTGCTTACAGCAAAGAAGTTTAGATTACAATAAAAAAAAGTTTAGTGTACGATGAAGAAGTTTAGCTTACATGAAAAAGTTTAGCTTACAGCAAAGAAGTTAAGCTTATAATAAAGAAGTTTAGCTTAAATTAAGAAGTTTAGCTAACATGAAGAAGTTTAGCTGACAACAAAGAAATTTAGCTTACAAGATAAAGTTTAGCTACAAAGAAGAAGTTTAGCTTACATCAAAGAAGTTTAGCTTACAGTAAGGAAGTTTAGCTTACAATAAAAAAGTTTAGTTTACAATAAAGAAGATTAGCTTACAAAAAAACGTTTAGCTTACATGGAGAAGTTTAGATTACAGCAAAGAAATTTAGCTTACAATAAAGAAATTTAGTTTTCAATAAAGTTTAGTTTACAGTGAAGAAGTTTAGCTTGCATGAAGAAGTTTAGCTTGTATGAAAAAGTTTAGCTTACAATTAAGAAGTTTAGTTTGTATGAAGATGCTTAGCTTACAATGAAGAAGTTGAGCTTGCGTGAAGAAGTTTAGCTTACAATAAAGAGGTTTAGTTTGCAATGAAGAAGTTTAGCTTGCAGTGAAGTAGTTTAGCTTACATTGAAGAAGTTTAGCTTACATGATGAAGTTTAGCTTACAATAAAGAAGCTTAGCTTACATGAAGAAGGTTAGATAGTTGGGAATCCTCATAGATGGAATACACAATCTGTAGATGGGATACACAACCTGTAGATGGGATACACAACCTGTAGATGTGACACACAACCTGTAGATGGGATACACAACCTGTAGATGGGATACACAACCTGTAGATGGGATACACAACCTGTAGATGGGATATCACAACCTGTAGATGGGATATCACAACCTGTAGATGGGATACACAACCTGTAGATGGGATACACAACCTGTAGATGGGATACACAACCTGTAGATGGGATACACAACCTGTAGATTTGATACACAACCTGTAGATGTGATACACAACCTGTAGATGTGATACACAACCTGTAGATGTGATACAACACCTATAGATGTGATACAACACCTGTAGATGGGATATCACAACCTGTAGATGGGATACACAACCTGTAGATGGGATACACAACCTGTAGATGGGATACATAACCTGTAGATGTGATACACAACCTGTAGATGTGATACACAACCTGTAGATCTGATACACAACCTGTAGATCCGATACACAACCTGTAGATGGGATACACAACCTGTAGATGGGATACACAACCTGTAGATGGGATACACAACCTGTAGATGGGATACACAACCTGTAGATGGGATACACAACCTGTAGATGGGATACACAACCTGTAGATGGGATACACAACCTGTAGATGGGATACACAACCTGTAGATGGGATACACAACCTGGTGGATGTGATACACAACCTGGTGGATGTGATACACAACCTGGAGGATGTGATACACAACCTGTAGATGGGATACATAACCTGTAGATGTGATACACAACCTGTAGATGTAATACACAACTTTTAGATGTAATACATAACCTGTAGATGAGATACACAACCTGTAGATGGGATACACAACCTGTAGATGGGATACACAACCTGCGGATGTGATACACAACCTGCGGATGTGATACACAACCTGGTGGATTTGATACACAACCTGGTGGATGTGATACACAACCTGTAGATGTGATACACAACCTGTAGATGTGATACACAACCGTCACATAGGATACACAGTCGGCACATGGGATACACAACCAGCAGATGGGATACACAACCGGCAGATGGGATACACAACTGGCAGATGGGATACACAACCGGCAGATGGGATACACAACCGGCACATGGGATACACAACCAGCACATGGGATATACAACTGGCACATGGGATACACAACTGGCACATGGGATACACAACTGGCACATGGGATACACAACTGGCAGATGGGATACACAACCTGTAGTTGGGACATACAACTTGTAAATGGAATGGGCGAAGATGAATTCACCACACAGAGCAGAAAAGGAAGAAGAGGAGGAAGAAGAAGAAGAAGAAGAAGCAACAGCAGGAGGAGGAGGAGGAGGAGACGAAGAAGATTATTTTCCAGGTGTGTATGTAATCTTTCTGTCTTACTGTCACATTATTACATAGAAGAGAATAACCTGTGGTCCTTATTGTTGTCATATCAGGTGATGAGCATCCTTTTGGAGCTAAAAGCACCCCCAACATCCAGGATCTGAATGAGAAGAAAGATGAGGAGAAGGGTCTGACCGTCAACAGCACCTTCCCCCAGGCCCTGCCTAGCACTGGAGAGCTGTCAGAGATGTCCTCACACAAGGTCAGTACAACAGAGCCTCCATATGTCATCTCTGACAGCAGAAGAGTTTTGTCTCGTGTCACTGTCCTCATTGTTGTCTTGAGTTCACCATCATCTTCATGTTTGGTGGTTCAACAAAGACTAATGATTATCCTTTGATTAAAGCAAATAACTAACACTAACCTTCTTTAGGATGTGGTGGATAATCTCCAGATGGGTGTATTGGACTTGGGACATCTTGCTGATGATCGAGAGGTTTTCTGGAAGGTTGTTATGGGAGCGAGGTTCTGCAAAGGACATGCTACTGAAATGAATGAACCTTCTTCAGCCACATGTGATTCTGGGCTGAATGAGGAGTGGAAGTCTTCATCATCTCAGCCTGGCATTCCCTTCGGCAAATAATTTTCTTCTCTGTTGACAGAAATAGTTTCCTTTCACTGAGATCAAGTGATTCTAATTATTTTCTCCTCCATTGACAGAAATAGTTTCCTTTCACTGAGATCAAGTGATTCTAATTATTTCCTCCTTTGTTGACAGAAATAGTTTCCTTTCACTGAGATCAAGTGATTCTAATTATTTTCTCCTCCGTTGACAGAAATAGTTTCCTTTCGCTGAGATCAAGTGATTCTAATTATTTTCTCCTCCATTGACAGAAATAGTTTCCTTTCGCTGAGATCAAGTGATTCTAATTATTTTCTCCTCTGTTGACAGAAATAGTTTCCTTTCACTGAGATCAAGTGATTCTAATTATTTTCTCCTCTGTTGACAGTTCCTTTCACTGAGATCAAGTGATTCTAATTATATTCACTTTCTGTTGACAGAAAGTTTCCTTTCACTGAGATCAAGTTATTCTAATTATTTTCACCTCTGTTGACAGAAATAGTTTCTTTTCACTGAGATCAAGTGATTCTAATTATTTTCTCCTCCGTTGACAGAAATAGTTTCCTTTCACTGAGATCAAGTGATTCTAATTATTTTCTCCTCCGTTGACAGAAATAGTTTCCTTTCACTGAGATTAAGTGATTCTAATTATATTTACCTCTGCTTGTTTGTAATACTGATGTAGAATGTAGTATAGATTTTACTTATCTATAATGTGAATGTTGAAGAGATGTGACATTTTACTGATCTATAATGTGAATGTTGAAGAGATGTGACATTTTACTGATGAAGGATGAGAATATGAAACCAATGTTATATTTTACTGACATATAATGAGAATATGGAAGAGAGCATAACTTACTCTGGGATGCTCCCATATCTGTATGATGTATTCCAGGTATAGGCAATCTATGTAGCTATCTTAGCTGTGTTAGATTACCATATGTGCTCCCATATCTGTATTCCAGGTATAGGCAATCTATGTAGCTATCTTAGCTGTGTTAGATTACCATATGTAGCTATCTTAGCTGTGTTAGATTACCATATGTAGCTATCTTAGCTGTGTTAGATTACCATATGTAGCTATCTTAGCTGTGTTAGATTACCATATGTAGCTATCTTAGCTGTGTTAGATTACCATATATAGCTAACTTGCAATGTTAAGTACTCACATATTTTAGCCTACCTTGTTAATGTGTCTGTGCAAGATGTTAGTATAATGTTGTAGCATAATGTTGTAGCATAATGTTGTAGCATAATGTTGTAGCATAATGTTGTAGTATAATGTTGTAGCATAATGTTGTAGCATAATGTTGTAGCATAATGTTGCAGTATAATGTTGTAGTATAATGTTGTAGCATAATGTTGTAGCATAATGTTGTAGCATAATGTTGTAGTAAGCATGTTGAATCATTTGATTGAACTGTTGTCTGATCATCATTTCATGCCAACGTTATTCAGGTGAGTAAACTTCATCTCGCTGAACCCGAGTGAGTGTGTGTGTGTGTGCGTGTGTATGTGTGTGTCAGTGACTGAGAATTGCTTTAACCATTTACTGAGAACTTTCTAGTTCACCTGTAGGAAATAGAGCTTACCTCACCAGATACATGTACTCTTCCTTCCTTCCTTCCTCCCTCCCTGCTTCCTTCCTTGCTTGCTTGCTTGCTTGCTTCCTTCCTTCCTTCCTTCCTTCCTTCTTTTCTGCCTGCCTGCCTGCCTGCCTGCCTTCCTTCCTTCCTTTCTGCCTTTCTGCCTGCCTGCCTGCCTGCCTTCCTTCCTTCCTTGAGAAAGAAGTGGGAGAAGAAGAAGAAGAGAAGAGGATGATGATGAGGAGGAGTTGAGGATAAGGAGGAGATGGAGGAGGATGATACAATGATGGAGCTGAAGGAGAATGAACTGGAAGACATGTTGACATATATACCTGGGCAACCATGCCATCCTAGCCTTGAATAGAAAGCAGAACAACCTCTGCACAGTCACATGCTGATCTCGTCACAAAGTCACATGCTGATATATCTATACAGTCACGTGCTGATGTATCTATACACACTCAAGTGCTGATCTCCTCTCACAGTCAAGTGCTGATGTATCTATACACAGTCATGTGCTGATCTCCTCTCACAGTCAAGTGCTGATGTATCTATACACAGTCATGTGCTGATCTCCTCTCACAGTCAAGTGCTGATGTATCTATACACAGTCATGTGCTGATCTCCTCTCACAGTCAAGTGCTGATGTATCTATACACAGTCATGTGCTGATCTCCTCTGTCAAGAGCTGATGTATCTATATACAGTCATGTGCTGATCTCCTCTCACAGTCAAGTGCTGATTATCTATACCCAGTCATGTGCTGATCTCCTCTCACAGTCAAATGCTGATGTATCTATACACAGTCATGTGCTGATCTCCTCTCACAGTCAAGTGCTGATGTATCTATACACAGTCATGTGCTGATCTCCTCTGTCAAGAGCTGATGTATCTATATACAGTCATGTGCTGATCTCCTCTCACAGTCAAGTGCTGATTATCTATACACAGTCATGTGCTGATCTCCTCTCACAGTCAAATGCTGATGTATCTATACAGTCATGTGCTGATCTCCTCTCACAGTCAAGTGCTGATGTATCTATACAGTCATGTGCTGATATCCTCTCACAGTCAAGTGCTCATGTATCTATACACAGTCATGTGCTGATCTCCTCTGTCACGTGCTGATGTATCTATACACAGTCATGTGCTGATCTCCTATCACAGTCAAGTGCTGATGTGTCTATACGCAGTCAAGTGCTGATGTATCTATACAGTCAAGTGCTGACCTCCTCACACAAAGTGCTGATGCATCTATACACAGTCAAGTGCTGATATATCTATATACAGTCAAGTGCTGACCTCCTCACACAGTCAAGTGCTGATGCATCTATACACAGTCAAGTGCTGATGCATCTATACAGAGTCAAGTGCTGATGTCCTCTCACAGTAGGCACGTGCTGATCTCCTCTGTCAAGTGCTGATGTATCTATACACAGTCACGTGCTGATCTCCTCTGTCAAGTGCTGAGTGTCTATACACAGTCTAGTGCTGATGTATCTATACACATGTGGAGTAATATAGCCAATACTCTTGGAGTGTGGACAGGGTCCTTACTAACATTACTTACGTATGACATACAACATGAGTGCATTACTGTTCTACGTTACATGTAACATATGATTGTCTTAGTGTATCGCCCCCATGTAACATGCAGCATGATTGTCTTAGTGTATCGCCCCCATGTAACATACAGTGTGAATGTCTTAGTGTATCGCCCTCATGTAACATACAGCGTGAATGTCTTAGTGTATCGCCCTCATGTAACATACAGTGTGTTTGTCTTAGTGTATCACCCTCATGTAACATAGTGTGATTGTCTTAGTGTATCACCCTCATGTAACATACAGTGTGATTGTCTTAGTGTACCGCCCTCATGTAACATACAGTGTGATTGTCTTAGTGTATCGCCCTCATGTAACATACAGCATGAATGTCTTAGTGTATCGCCCTCATGTAACATACAGTGTGATTGTCTAAGTGTATCACTCATGTAACATACAGTGTGATTGTCTTAGTGTATCACCCCCATGCAACATACAGTGTGATTGTCTTAGTGTATTGCCCTCATGTAACATACAGTGTGATTGTCTTAGTGTATTGCCCTCATGTAACATACAGTGTGATTGTCTTAGTGTATCACCCCCATGCAACATACAGTGTGATTGTCTTAGTGTATTGCCCTCATGTAACATACAGTGTGATTGTCTAAGTGTATCACCCTCATGTAACATAGTGTGAATGTCTTAGTGTATCACCCTCATGTAACATACAGTGTGATTGTCTTAGTGTACCGCCCCCATGTAACATACAGTGTGATTGTCTAAGTGTATCACCCTCATGTAACATACAGCGTGAATGTCTTAGTGTATCACCCTCATGTAACATACAGCGTGAATGTCTTAGTGTATCACCCTCATGTAACATACAGTGTGAATGTCTTAGTGTATCACCCTCATGTAACATACAGTGTGATTGTCTAAGTGTATCGCCCTCATGTAACATACAGCGTGAATGTCTTAGTGTATCGCCCCCATGTAACATACAGTGTGAATGTCTTGGTGTATCGCCCCCATGTAACATACAGCGTGATTGTCTTAGTGTATCGCCCCCATGTGTGGCGTACAATCAGATGAATTAATACTCTACTCTGCAAATGACATACAACAATGTATTAATGTTCTAATCTACATGTGACATACCCAAATATCATGTATTAGTGTACCCACTCTGTCAGCGTTTCAATCAGTCATAGCTCATCGTTGAAGACGTGACAGCAATGTAATACATATGCAAATGATTCATCAACAAATAGTTCACATGTATGGTGATTTATTCACTTATCGAAATCATTGACATTAGTCATAATCACGCTCTGACAAAGCTAGCAATTCACGTAAACATTAGCAAAGCACTCATGCGTTTCTCGCATCTTATTGCATTCAGCATATTAGCGCACAGGTTATCCAATATCAACACTCTCACAACAATAGTAAATCTCTCTAGCATGAGGCAATCAGCACACACTCTTTCAGGTAACCCAAAACTCCTCTCTCATCCACAGTCAAGTCCAGTCTGCTCGTCCTTGCCTTGGTCTGTGGTCACGTGGCGTTTTGGCCATCGTGTCGTCCGTGCTAAGTCGGGTGTCTCGGTATTTTGGTGTCGTCCTGTACTTCAACCATCTATTAATAGCTGATGTCTCAGGTCGTCTAGTCCAAGGTTGGACTGTCATTCAAGGACATGTCCAGTCTCTAACCCTATTTCCTGTCTCCCGCTGGGTATACAGTCCTGTCCTACGCTACCCATGCTCTACCTATGTCCTGTCCTTGTCCTATGTCCTCTCTCACACTTACTAGGACTCTGACACACTCTATATGTGACATACAACATGGCTGTTTTAGTTATGTACTCCACATGTGACATACATCAAAGTGTATTAATGTTCTCTTAAATATGTGACATACAACATGATTGTATTTGTGTACAACTTTACACTTGACATACAATATTGTTGTATTAGTGTATAACTCTACATATGATATACAATATAGTTATACTAATATACCACTCTGAGTTAGACATACAACATGATTATATTAGCGTTCCACTCTACATTTTTCATACAAAATAATTATATTAGCTTTCCACTCTACATTTGACATACAGCATAATTGTATGAGTGCACAACACTATGTTTGACATACAACATAATTGTATGCATGTACAACACTGTGTTTGACATACAACATAACTGTATGAGTGGGCATTCTAAAAGAAGGTGTGTGACTTTTGCCACAGTCGACTGATAATTGTTGACATTCTAAACAAGATATGTTTGACATACAACATAATTGTATGAGTGTTCAATACTACGTTTGACATACATCATGATTGTATGAGTGTACAACACTACTTTTGACATACAACATAATTGTATGAGTGCACAATACTACATTTGACATACAACATAATTGTATGAGTGCAGAATACTAAGTTTGACATACAACATAATTGTATGGGTGTACAACACTCAGTTTGACATACTGACCATATATTCTAGGACAGAGGTATACCCAAAGTTCCTTCAGCGAGGGTAAGCTGAGGTATTTTTCCTTTCTGAGTCACACTTGTCAATGTATATCTATATTTATTTCTGTACTTATTTCATAGCTTCCTGCATTCATACATGACACATCCACAACTTGTGTGCTTGTCTCCCCGGCAGTCACTTGTTGAATCACAAATGTAGTGTTTACATTGATGGCTGTCAGTTAGACATATCACATTGTTGCATCACAAGGCAGTGTTGTGGCAATCAGCAGAAGTAAATTAGTGAGGTTTTCCAGTGAGTGGCTGGGTGGGTTTGTGGCTGAGTGAGTGGGTGAATGGGTGACATCTTTTGAGAGTATGAGTGAATGAGTGCATTACTAGATAGTCCTGTGTGGTGGAAGGTTGTAACTTGGTCTTAGTTTTAGGAATTGAGCATGTGACTAGATAGTCCCATGTGGTGGAAGGTCTGAGTTTTAAAACTGAGCTTGTGACTAGATAGTCCCATATGGTGGAAGGTCTGAGTTTAAAATTGAGCATGTGACTAGATAGTCCCTTGTGGTGGAAGGTCTGAGTTTAAAATTGAGTGTGTGACTAGATAGTCCCTTGTGGTGGAAGGTCTGAGTTTAAAATTGAGCATGTGACTAGATAGTCCCTTGTGGTGGAAGGTCTGAGTTTAAAATTGAGTGTGTGACTAGATAGTCCCTTGTGGTGGAAGGTCTGAGTATAAAATTGAGCGTGTGACTAGATAGTCCCTTGTGGTGGAAGGTCTGAGCTTGAAGAATTGACATCGCAGCACTTCGTGCAAACCCATATGTGCTCCGTCTTGTTTAGGGCTTGTTAACTAGTGGAGAGAGTGAGTTTGACATATAGCATAACTGAATGGGTGTACAACACAACGCTTGACATACATGATTTTATGAGTGTACAACGCAACGCTTGAAATACATGATTTTATGAGTGTACAACACTACGTTTGACATATAAACTAATTGTATGAGTGCACAACACTATGTTTGTCATACAACATAACTTATTAGTGTACAATACTGTGTTGATTAAGTTAGGGAGTATTTGTGTGAGTGAGTAAGTGAATTAGTGATTATGTGTGAGTGAATGAATGAATGAATAAGTGAGTGAGTGAGTCAGACAGTCAGTCAGTGGCTAATTTCATATGACAACAGTCAATTAGATTAGTAAGTTATCCATTGTGTGAGTGAATTATCTGTTGTGTGAGTGAATTATCTGTTGGGGAAGTGAATTATCTGTTGTGTGAGTGAATTATCTGTTGGGGAAGTGAATTATCTGTTGGTTGAGTGAACATTCTCAAACAGTGGAGGGTTGTGTCCAATTAGCACAATGTTTGACACTTGGTAGAAGCTGTGCTGCCAGTGGCACACATCAGGACAATGTGTGTTCTACATCACACATACCAGCTCTCCACTTCCTGGGTCTCTAGACCGCCGGGTAGAAGAGTCATACATGCCATCAGTCATAATATACAACTGCTAGTTTAGTGTAGAATTAGCACTCTCATTATATTAAAATAAATGCAACATTAACCATCTACAAGTACTAGTGTACTGTGTGCCGGTGAAGGGTCTCACATGAACTACATCTACAAATACTCATGTACTTTGTGCTGGTGAAGGGTCTCACATGAACTACGTCTGCAAATACTCATGTACTTTGTGCTGGTGAAGGGTCTCACATGAACTACATCTACAAATACTCATGTACTTTGTGCTGGTGAAGGGTTACGCATAAACCACATCTGCAAATACTCATGTACTTTGTGCTGGTGAAGGGTCTCACATTAACAGCTTCCTTATTGATTTATTTGGTTGTTTCGGGATTTGAGATGTAAATATTGAGCACAACCCACTACTGGCAATGCTGATCGTATTCCGGCATGAACCTAAGGCCTATCCACGTCAATGCGGAAGCACTAGACTTGAGTTTCGCTCTCGTTTGAGCTCATCAGTAGTAGCTTCCTTATCCTTGATTTCCATACCTCAATTCCTGCATGGGGACATAAGTCTGTTTCTAGTCTGCAACAACAGTTGTGTACCTTTCCAGCTGTGTCTTGGAGGGATTATGTGGTTATTCCGGCATGAACCTAAGGCCTATCCACGTCAATGCGGAAGCACTAGACTTGAGTTTCGCTCTCGTTTGAGCTCATCAGTAGTAGCTTCCTTATCCTTGATTTCCATACCTCAATTCCTACATGGGGACATAAGTCTGTTTCTAGTCTGCAACAACAGTTGTGTACCTTTCCAGCTGTGTCTTGGAGGGATTATGTGGTTATGTAGTTACTGGGGAGATGAAGAATAGTAACATTGGAAACTTCCCCTGCGAGCTTCTAGAAGGTGACTCCAGGGTGTTGGTTTGAGGTTAGCTAACTCACACCATAAAACAAATTTAGCCAACATTCAACCAATGATGAAGGGCTTGGCATGCCACATGGTAGTCCTGTGCTTCACTAGTCCTCAGGCAAGAAGAAGAAGAAGAGGAGGAGGAGGAGGCAGAGGAGGAGGAGGAGGAAGAAGAAGAAGCAGCAGAAGAAAAAGTAGCGAAAGAAGAAGCAGCAGCAGAGGAAGAGGAAGAGTCTAGCCATTAGGCACTTGACAATAGAATGTTTAGAATGTCCAGAGAAATTAGTTGACTGTGGCAAAAGTCACACACCTTCTTTTAGAATGCCCACAATTATGAGTTGACTGTGACAATACATTTGAACAAATCAGCTGACAAGTTGCCACAGTCTGCCTAGGTATTTATGCGAGGTTATGCTCAGAGTCATCAACAGAAAGAATAGTTTACAGGAAATTAGTGGACAACAAATCACGATCTACATGTGCTGTTCTATGGGTCAAATATACAGGTTGTGCCCTGGTTAGCACGCTTGTCTATGGAATTTCGGGGTTTCATCATTGAATATTCATCTCTCACTGGCTGGCTGTGGATCAGATGAAACAAGGATGTGCTAACTGTGGCCAAATCAACCATGGCTCTAACATACCATTACACCTTTGGTTAGAAGAGAACAGACAATACACCACCACTTAGTATATGTACACCACATACATAATTGCATACAAATAAAGATGCACAGTGTGATCAGAGTGTTATGAGCCGGGTGTTGTTATGGTTAAACACAAAATGTGATCATTGCTTCCATATTGTCAAATGTCAAATGTAACAGTATCTGTGAATTCAGTGTCCGATGCCAGTCACTTTGTGCATATGAGCTATAGAAAGTATGAATATCCAGTCAGATAGCTGCATAAACATTCCAGTAGATATTTGCATTATACGCCTCCAACAGATATTTGCATAAACATTCCAACAGTTATTTGCATAAACATTCCAATATATATTTGCATAAATATTCCAGTAGATATTTGCATAGACATTCCAACAGATATTTGCATAAATATTCCAGTTGATATTTTCATAAACATTTCAAGAAATATTTGCATAAACATTCCAATAGATAGTTGCATAAACATTCTAACAGATATTTGTACAAACTTCCCCACAGACATGTGTATGAACATTCCCACAGACATGTGTATGAACATTCCCACAGACATGTGTATGAACATTCCCACAGACATGTGTATGAACATTCCCACAGACATGTGTATGAACATTCCCACAGACATGTGTACGAACATTCCCACAGACATGTGTACGAACATTCCCACAGACATGTGTATGAACATTCCCACAGACATGTGTATGAACATTCCCACAGACATGTGTATGAACATTCCCACAGACATGTGTATGAACATTCCCACAGACATGTGTATGAACATTCCCACAGACATGTAAGACCGATGTCTGTGGGAAGAAGCGTGTCAGTCCTAACTGCCGTCACTCAACACTTTCATTTCTCTGTTGCCTTTATTATGATTTTTTTTCTGCATGGTTTTTGGACATACATTCATGGCTAGCACTTTATTTTATGGTTTATTGGTTTCACTGATCATTAGCCAGCACATCCAGGGAGAGATTTGTTGTTAGAATGCACCTAGAGATTCACATACAATGCCCTGTGTGAGAATATGGGCAGATATGTTGTCCAGAGATTCACATACAATCCTCTGTGTTAATGTGGACAGATATGTTGTCCAGAGATTCACATACAATCCTCTGTGTTAATGTGGACAGATATGTTGTGCAAAGATTCACATACAATCCTCTGTGTGAAATTGGGTGGATATGATGTCCAGAGTTTCACATACAATCTTATGTGTGAATGTGGGCTGATATGTTGTCCAGAGAAACCAGCAAACAACGTGTTCCGGCTGTCAGTATGCAGTTGAGAACTCAGGTGATGACAGATCTGTGGATGCTACACACTTGCAATCAACATCCTTGGGAATGAGAATTGAGGACATTTGCAAGCAGTGCTCATTTCATTGTAACATTTGTACTGGTGGTTCCAGATCTTAAATTCAGCTAATCAAAGATTGGGTTGGATATCTGCTCCAGGTTGATCTATGTTATCTGATTGATAAAGGAAAGAAAACATAATCAAACAAATAAGAAATTCATAAAATCGATAACTGATGTCTTACAGTTGATGCCATGTGGTGTTGGTCATCATGTCTGTCAACAACCTTTTGTTCTGTTTCTTGTCTTTCATTCTCAACCAGTCAGTGTAATGGAACCATACAGACAGACTGTACTGCTGGTGGGGAACCTTGTCTTAAACTACATCCTCAATTAGTCAGTGTAATGGAACCATACAAACAGACTGTACTGCTTGTGAGGAACCTTGTCTTAGACTACATTCTCAACCAGTCAGTGTAATGGAACCATACAGACAGACTGTACTGCTGATGGGGAACCTTGTCTTAGACTACATTCTTGACCAGTCAGTGTAATGGAACCATACAGACAGACTGTACTGCTGATGGGGAACCTTGTCTTAGACTAAATTCTCAAGTCAGTGTAATGGAACCATACAGACAGACTGTACTGCTTGTGGGGAACCTTGCCTTAGACTACATTCTCAACCAGTCAGTGTAATGGAACCATACAGACAGACTGTACTACTGGTGGGGAACCTTATCTTAGACTACATTCTCAACCAGTCAGTGTATGGAACCATACAGACAAGACTGTACTGCTTGTGGGGAACCTTGCCTTAGACTACATTCTCAACCAGTCAGTGTAATAGAACCATACAGACAAGACTGTACTGCTTGTGGGGAACCTTGCCTTAGACTACATTCTCAACCAGTCAGTGTAATAGAACCATACAGACAGACTGTACTGCTGATGGGGAACCTTGTCTTAGACTAAATTCTCAAGTCAGTGTATGGAACCATACAGACAGACTGTACTGCTGATGGGGAACCTTGTCTTAGACTAAATTCTCAACAAGAATATTCTGTCAGACTGCTGTTTTTCCATCTCTTGATGTTATCTTCCCACTTGTATTGTTGTTTGCCTCTTTCTCGCTTCCCTTCAACCTTATAACCCATTGTTTTTATAAGAGTGGCATAGGAGTTAACGTCTTTCTGCGCAATCCCGTATATTCTCGTGAGTAACACAGCTGTGCGAGATTCGGTAACGGATTGCACTACATTTGTTACTTATGGGGGTATGTGAGCCGGTCGCTCAGAAAGCAATGGCAAACTACTGAGTGTAATCTTGCCTAGTACATCAACAGCAGCTGAAAAATGCTAGTGTTGACTGCAACGTCCTGTAAGGGATATGCAACATAAAAAATGTCTTTTAAAGTGGCTAAAATATTTAACTTGCCTCTTTTTTATTTCTTTCATCAACTTTCTTTTTCATTCCAAGTTTTTCTAGAACATAAGAATTTGATTGTTTTTGATCCATGAAATATGACATATTCTTTTGCATATTCACATCTCCAGAGCTTCTATTAGTGTTTGTTCATTGTCCAGACTCCTGCGCCATACATTAGTGTTGAATACACATAACATTTGACAATTGTTATTTTTACCACATTTTTAATCTCTCTAGATGTTAAAACTGATTTCATGATTGTCAGAAGTGGGGGTGCGCCACCGCCAAGTTGATTTACTATCACTGGTGGGCAAACTCAAATTGTCAGAAGTGACAAGTGTTGATCTCTACAGAGACCAAAATTTGTCAGTAATTGACTCAGGACAAAATCTGTATGGCTGAAATAAAGATTAAGCCCATGAATATCCAAGAGTACAGCTCGTTAAAGAAAAGTGAAATAAGCTGGTCTTGATATTCCCCAAGGAGTGGGAAAGGGAAAGTTAGAGGCCTAGGTTTATGTCGATAAATGGACTACTAGTCAGGGCAGGTTTTCCCTTCTGATCTCCATGTTATGTAATTAAACTCCCACCAAGGTAAGCAGGGCAATTGTGTTCTTTGGAAAACAAAAGTATAACAACTGAACTATGAGTTAAAACAAACTACAGTCACTTTTATTGTCTATCATTAATCATTGAACATATGATGGTTATCCAGATGATGTTTGGGAATCTATAGAGGTTTATGCAATACAAAAATGTAGTGAAGAAAAGCATGTGCATAACTCTAAAGTTATTTGTATCCTGTCTGGATCTGTGGCTGGGTTACAGGTGAGATAAATACTGCAGGTTTGTATTCGGAATGGTGTTCCATCTTGATGCCACCAGGTCCTCATTGTCACTGCAAGGGAAAACCTGGGCTCCTGTTTAGTGCTTGGAAGGCATAATCAAGAATGTATATTATCTAGTTCTACATCAGTACAATCCTAGGTAATACATACAATCTATCTTCACCCCATACACACTCACATTGACAAGTCTGGTGATGGCTATCTTCTAGCTTTACTGCGTTCACTTTCCTCTTTCTCCCTCTATATCTCTCTATTACTGTCGAGTCTGGGAAGGACTTTTCCAGTAGTCGAACATGCCTGTAATTATTACATTTACTGCCATTCCTTGTAACATTTCATAAAGAGGAATGAAATGTCCTAAGTCCATGTCACTAGTTCAGACACCCGGTTCCTTACAGCCGCTCCATTCAACGTTGGTTTAGCAGATCAAAGGGTCTCTAGTGGTATCATAGAGTATCTGATTGCGGGGCTAAGTGCCAGTGACCAGTCTCTGTGCAAGGCCTAAATGAGTTATGATGAACGCTCATTCACCATGCACTGAAAGGGCTAAGCGGGAACATATACCCAGTACCGATTGTGGGTAATGTCTGCACCACTACACCTCTGCTTCAAACCCAATCCATAGGCAATATGTCTAAGTTCGCTGCTTGTAAGCACAGAATAGCACACACCCTCTCTCATGGTGAGTTACAATATGACAATTTGCATCTCAAACATCAAATAAAGTGTGCAAATTCAAAATAGGCATATAATGATATTCCTAATAATGGCATAACAGAGTTAGTAATAATATTGTGTACATACAAAATGAGACATATAAACATTAAAAGAATATGTAAGGAGCATAGTCCTGGCATCATAGATTCCTATGTGTATAGTAAGAATGACAAACTTATAGTAATATGCTATAGACAGTAAACTGAGGAATACAAGTACTCATTGAGATAGCCTACAACATGCCGACCGATGAAGGTCCCGAAGTTACAGGCTAGAAATTAATATTCCTAAACTTCTAACAGCACAAAACTCATACATGTGAAGTTTAGACATATAATTCTTTCATACCTGTTGCTATTACTGAAGTTATCTGATTTGAGTATCAGAATCTCCTAACATATATACTGTTTCTTAAATCTTTCAATTTGTGTAGCTTCACACCTGGGTGGTTGGCCCTCAGGCCAGAAATTTACGCGGTCCTTTTCACTATCAATTGAGTCTGCGGGTTTGCCCGTCCGTCTGCCTTTCGGGGTAGTTTTCATTACCAGTCTGACACTTCACACTTTCTGAGGTAATCTGCCTCCATTGAACCCCTGGACCGGCATGTTTATCCAGCGTGACGACCCTAGGCTGACTACTATCTCTACCAACATGTATGCTAGTTCATGCCTGGTGTCCCTTCATGGGAAGTGGAACCTCAACCGTGTCGAATGAGCTATTAGACCTCCCTTCGGGGATTAGACTGCGTAGTTTTTACAACTCGTTGATACTAACAGGCTTGCTAGCGTTATGCAGTTGACGTGCCAATTTTGTGTATATCTGAGATAGTCAAGGACACTCTAAATCGCAGAGAACTCTTCAGCTGCAAATTGGCAGCACGCCGTAGAAAGTGTCCCGAGCACAAGGACACTGGGTGGTGACATAGATCAAAATCTAACTTGTAACTCACAGGTTCATGCTCTAGTTAAAACAAATAGCAAAAAGGTATACCAATTGCCAAATTAAAAATTTCCTTGACGACACACAAGAAAGATATTCTATACTTCTCATATACAAACACATTGATTACTGCCTCCACAGGTCCTGGGATGGATGCTCCAAATCAATGAACAAAACGCCTATATTCACTCCAGAAAAGGGCATGTGCGTTTAATTAATGGTGCATGAAACGCTTACCGACAATTCTAACCTATATAAACGGCTCCGGTACTGCCACTCCACAAGCGCCTGCTTTTTAATAAGACCAAACTAATTCACAAAATCCGTATTTCAAAATGCTCCAATCTACCTTTGGCCATGTTTAAATATAACGCTAAGACATAGCGAACGACTAAATATACTTCATGTCCCTAAACCTAGATAGACTTATATAAAACAAGCTTAGCATACTCTGCCGCTCAGTTGTGGAACAATCTTCCACAAGAAATCAAAGACACCACCAATCATGATACATACATTCGCAACCTGTTTGACACTACCTTAGTACAGGACTACATGCCCCCATAACAAATAACACAAAAAAGACAATAATGGTAACTTATCTCAAACGACAACTAGCCAAAAAACATTCCCTTATGTATGGCACGTTACACCCTCCTTAGGTATTTATAATGCCCATGTTAAACACTGCCTCAGTGAGTCATTTGTTATTGATTATTTTTCATGCGTTTTAATGTTCTTTTGTTGTCAAAAGTTGCTTCATAAGTGATGTTGAATGAAAGAATGTATGAGAGGAAATAGAGAAGAAGGGCAGAATGTCAGACGGGCCTGCGTGCCCAATTCTTAACCCTTTGAAAATAAAGACTTATTATTATTATTATTATTATATAATGAGAAGCGTGATTTTATTCCTTTAGTTTTTCCTTCCTCTCTTATTGCATACTTTCATGTAGGAGAGCATTCTGGTGCAACTCGCGGCATTCTTTGACAATAATGTTGAAAACATGTTTGGCCATTCCTGTTTTCGTTTTTGATTTCTTTTTAAGGTCCACTATCTGTTATTACATTTTCAAGATAGGAGAAACTTATCAACTTGTTCTGGTATCTCCCTATTACTGTGTTAATCATCGATGACTTCTCCTTTCCACTGCTAATTTCTTGCTCTTTTATTTTTGCTAATAGTTTTCATTTTTTTTGGACGTTGATATCTAAGCCATGTCTAGATAATGGGGTAACTTTAGCATTGTAGACATGGGACAGGGTAGACATGGGACATTGTAGACATGCACGGGACATTGTATACATCTGCATACGGGACTGTCTGTCTGTCCTCATACAGCCCACGGCTGGTTCCACATGCAGGTCCCAATACTTGGCCCTTTTATGTGACATGTCTGTTTTATGTTTATATGACATACATATTATTATTATGTAATTATATGTTATTTTTCATGTTATATATTTTATAGAATATGTTATTCTACAGTCATTACTAAGATGTGTTTTTTAGGTCAGAATGTACAACTGCGTCTGGTGATTGGAATATCTATGATTGGTCGTGTAGACATGGTTAGTGTAACCACTTCCCAGCATGCTTGTGACACACAAGGGATGTCACCCATATGAAGTCATGTCATTATGACATGAAGTCTTTACCCAAGACCCAGTGATTGTATGAGTTGGACCATCCAATAGTGTCATGATTGTGTCTATGACACATGACCATGATCTGGTCTAGGTTTGTTATCAATGCAGTTGAGACATGTAGTTGAAGAGTTGAGAGAGACAATGTGTGAGGTGTGTAGTTAAAGTGCTGTGAGAGACAGTGTGTGAAGCCTATTTTGTAACCTGAACCATATGCATGACTGCATGGCACATTTACTGATCTCGTTTGTCTTCCTCCATGCCTGCCTATCACCTGGAATCTACTAACACAGGTGGGTATTGTTCCCTGTTGTATGATGACTTGTTTGTGAATTTGTAGATTTGTTGTAGTGTAAGTGGTGGAAACGCAAGCCAGAATTGTGCAAACAGAAAGACATGTTAGTCAGCTTAAGGTTACCGTGGTAGATAATTGACATTACTGTGCGAACATGTGTATATTTCAGTTTGAAGGATTTATCTAGTTAATTCACGTAAGTTGTGTGATTTCTGCAGTATTTACCTGACGAGATGCAGCAAAATATGCCAGGCAATAAATCGTGCAATCTATTGTTTGTGTCTTCATTATTCAAAATATACACCTATATAGAGCGACATTGAAGGGTCTGAGTGAGCTCCTGTTTGTGTGTATTCATGTGTCAATCATACCTGCCATGATACTAATGATCTGATTGCACTATTCCACACACAAATCAATCTCTCTGGATGCTTAGTTTAATTACCATTCATTCGGTGCTTTTCACTTGTCACGTCTTCTTGTGTAGCTGTCTGTCTTTGTGTATAGATACAGGACAAGCTATAACAGTGATTCCATGAATAATTTAGTCATGTGATTAAATTGATAGCCGGCTTCGTGGCTTAGAGGTTATGACTTTTCTCCATAATCTCGTATACTCTCGTCGGTAACGTGATGACGGTGAGAATCAGCAGTGGTTTGAATCGCATTGGTAACTTATGTGGTATGTGAGCCGGCCGCTCAGAAAGCATTCGCAAACTACTGAGCGTAATCTTGCCAAGAGATCAACATACAGCTGAAAGATGTTGGTGTTGACAGCGATGTCCTGTAAAGGATATGCAAAAAAAAAAAAAAAAAGAACAAATTGATGATTAATGATTTTTATAAGTGAGTAAATGGATTTTAAGGTGAATTAACGAGAGTGATTAACTGAATGAAGGAATAATGGAGTTGCTGAGCAAGCTAAATAAATAGATGAATAAGTGTGTGGATGAGTTTATAAGTAAATTAGTGAATGAATTTGTAAATGAACAATACATGTAAATTCCAGTGTCAGTCTGGTGTGTTTCTAATTGCCTGTTCCGACTGTGTGCTGATTTGACTACATGTAAACACACCACATATGTTAACCATATTTTATTGTTTATTATTGTATTTATCCAACCTGATCTGCACTATTGTGCTGCTCCAGTTGTTATATCAACACTAGCGGATATGTTGCTGTTGCAACATCAATCAAACCTGGTTGTTACTACTACTATTGGATGTTCATCAGATGGTCATCTGTGCTCAGATAATCAGGTTGCTTTGTCCATTCAATCACAACTTGATTTGCAGGCCTGGTGTTTTACAATTTTGTCTCCCTTAACTAGGAATCTGTAAATATCTATCCAGCCACCCTGCTTTCGTTCCATTGAGCACCAAGAACAATCACAGACATGTTTCCATTCAGCACCAAGAACAATCACAGACATGTTACCATTCAGCACCAAGAATAATCAGACATGTTTCCACTGAGCACCAAGAACAATCACATACATGTTTCCACTGAGAATGAAGAACAATCACAGACATGTTTCCACTGAGCACCAAGAACAATCATAGACATGTTTCCATTGAAGTGATGAAAGCACTATTTCATCCACAGAATCTGCACTTCATGAAGAAGATCCCACCGGGAGCTGAAGCTGCCAATATCTTTGTTGGAGAAGTGGAGTACTTGAACCATCAGATTGTGGCCTTTGTTCGCCTGACCAAGGCCCAGGTTCTGGGTGACTTGACCGAGGTCCCTGTTCCAACTCGTTTCCTCTTTCTGCTGCTTGGTCCTGTTGGCAACCAGAACAAATTTCATGAGATCGGCAGGTCTATTGCCACACTGATGTCTGATGAGGTCAGTTGACTATTAGTACTTTGCTGTTAGTTTTGTTGATGTGTACAGTTATTTGATGATAATGCCGTCACCAGAATGCCAACACAAAAGTCACAAAAATACAGTTCATCGTCAATAGTAGTGGCAGTCAACCAGAAGCCCAGCAGCAAATCATTTCTGCATAAGGCAAAAACCGGTCAACTCTGGGACATAGTCAGCTGCCATAGCTCCGAACATGCAGTCACATTCCAAATAACCTTGGGCAGATTCAAAAGAATGTCACATGAAATTCACAGCTCACAGTGTCGCTCCACGCACTCACTCTGTTGCAGGGTGACGGAACCATCAAGCCTCCTTAGTCGCCTCTTATGACATGCGTGGTAGGCTACAGTGTTGCCTTATTCTTTTGCTGCCCTTATGGGCCCGGGCAACACACAGGTGACATTTGGTAAACTTGTGTGATATATGTCAGATGAGATGAGTTGACTATTGGGCACACCTGCTGTTTAGTTTTGTTGATGTGCTTTACAGTTGACTATTGGTTAAACTTGTGTGATTATATGTCATGATGAGATTGAGTTGACTATTGGCACACTGCTGTTAGTTTTGTTACTATATACAGGTTGACTTTTGATAAACTTGTGTGACTTATATTGTCAGATGAGATGAGTTGACTATTGGCACACTGCAGTTAGTTTTGTTGAGTGTACAGCTTGACTTTTGATAAACGTTGTGGTGATATATGTCAGATGAGATGAGTTTGACTATTGGCACACTGCTGTTAGTTTTGTTGATGTGTACAGTTGACTATTGGTAAACTTATGTGACATATGTCAGATGAGATGAGTTGACTATCGGCACATGTCACGCCTGAGGTAAGTGTACTTGCACTTATATGACATGTTTGTGACGAGGTGAGTTGACTGTCTGCACACTTGTATCTGATGTTAGTTGATTATTGTCAATATTCCTCTCTTTGCTAGGATTGTTGTCCCAGTAACTAGTTTCTGTGTTGTCATCATTATTTGCTGTCTGTTGTAGATCTTCCATGATGTTGCCTACCATGCACGTGACCGCGATGATCTTCTGGCTGGGATTGATGAGTTCTTAGATCAGGTCACAGTGCTGCCACCTGGTGAATGGGATCCGTCCATTCGAATCGAACCACCTCAGTCTGTACCATCACAGGTAAGTCTGACAAATGCTGTACATTCAGAGAACATCTTCAGTGCGTAATGATCAGATTAGCAGTTTGAAATTTAATCAAAACAAAACGAAAGTGAGCAGCAAAAAAGTTCTAAAGACAGGTGAAACAGTTTAATTATTTTACAACTAACAACAAAAGTGTTGAAAAGACTAGCATCTTTCATTGTGAAGTCGAGTATTTTACAAATAATGACAACAAAAGTGTTGAAACAACTAGTATCTTTCATTGTGAAGTCGAGTATTTTACAAGTTATGAGAACAATAGTGTTGAAAAGACTAGCATCTTTCATTGTGAAGTCGAGTATTTTACAAATAATGACAACAAAAGTGTTGAAACAACTAGTATTTTTCATTGTGAAGTCGAGTATTTTACAAATTAGGACAACAAAGGTGTTGAAACAATTAGCATCTTTCATTGTGAAGTCAAGTATTTTACAAGTTATGAGAACAATAGTGTTGAAAAGACTAGCATCTTTCATTGTGAAGTTGAGTGTTGTACATGTTACAAACAAGAGCAGTGAACATTCCAGTGACAGCTGATTTGACAATGATGTAGAATCTAAAGGAATGTGACTGGCCTAGAACTATTAGATACCATATCACATTCTATTGCTGCAGATCTGCTATAATTTGTGAAATATTTCCTTGAATAGCAGCAATAATACATTCAGGCAATATGTGCTTTTACATGATCATTTTCTGGTACATTCTTAGAAACATGGCTGCCCTTGGCAAGTTTGAGAAATATTTCAGAGGTCTTATTTTTCTTGGTACTGTGTAGAGTAACTTTAGAGACAGACCTGCGGCTGGCAAGTGTGAGAGTCTGGTTAGATGTATGAATACTCATCTCCCCACAGGAAGGCAGGAAAACAGCATCGTCGGGCCCTCCACAACCAAATGGGAAGATTTTATCCACAGACGAAGGGGATGACCATGCTGACCCGACTCTGGTACGAACCGGCAGGTGTGTATTTGATGGTTGCCATCTTGTCTGTGTCTGTGCATGTTAATTATCTGTGGCAGAATGTCAGTTGTCTTGTCAGTTGTTCTGTCAACTGCTTTCATGTTACTCTTCCGTGGCAGAATGTCAGTTGTCTTGTCAGTTGTCCTGTCAACTACTTCAAGCTACTTTCATGTTCAAGTATCAGATCTGACACAAACTACTATCATGATCAAATATGAGATCAGATGTAAACTACTATCATGATCACATATCAGATCTCACACTTACTACTACAGTAGCAACATATGAGGGGCTTCAAATGAACACTTTAAATGTGTCTTTATTTTTTTGTTTTTGTTGTGAATATATTCTGAAAAAGTAAAGAACAAATGTATCATTTTTTGATGTAGTTTCCACTGCTTTCAATGCAAGTCCTCCAGCACTGATAAAGTGCTTGGATTCCTGTAGAAAGAAATTATCTTGGTAGCGTGTGTAACTACTCAATTGCAACCTGCTGTAGCTCTTCATCAGACCGAAAAGTTTTGAAACTTCCTACTTCACTCATACAATTGCAAGACTGGCAGACATGCATCACCATACTGGACCTTCATTCGCCAATTAATTTCGATGGGTTTCATCCCTTCCTGACAAAAATCAGATAACAGAATACTGCTCCTCTTTAGTGCCTGTCAAAATTAGGGTGGCCATTTATAAACTGTCCTTATTATGTCAGCATGTTCATCTGCACCATGATGTCACATGTTTAACACTTGACACCCTTAACAAAAATATTGACAGGTTACAAGACAATGGCATGGTTATTGTAATTTCTGTCACACTTTTAAGGTTTTGATTGGAAGCTCTCATAGCAGTTAATATTGCGGAAAGTCAATATTTGATTATCCATAAAAATTATTCCATAAAAGATGGGCTGAACAGGGCCAGTGAAGATTTAACGTGGAACTGAAGCTTGAAACGAAGACATGCATCAAACTGTGGAGACATGCATCAAACTGTGGTAGACATGCATCAAACTGTGGTAGACATGCATCAAACTGTGGAGACATGCATCAAACTGTGGTAGACATGCATTAAACTGGTAGACATGCATCAAACTGTGGTAGACATGCATCAAACTGTGGTAGACATGCATCAAACTGTGGTAGACATGCATCAAACTGTGGTAGACATGCATTAAACTGTGGAATGCTCCAACAAGAGCATGTCAGGTAAGACAGGAACTTGAAACTCTTTGCAATAAACGCATGTCTCAGGCCGCAGCCAGGAGTGGCTTATTTTACTATAAACAGTCGTCTCAGGCCACAGCCAGGAGTGGCTTATTTTACTATAAACAAATGTCTGAGGCCACAGCCAGGAGTGGCTTATTTTACTGTAAACAAATGTCTTAAGCCACAACCAGGAAGTAGGTCAATACTAATCAATCAAAATAATGTGTGTTAGAGGTGTGTTATGTCTTATATGATCCATAAAATGGCAACAATCACTTGAAATCTATTGTTGTCATTCACTCCAGATAAATGTTTTTGTTCTGAAGGCTCTTTGGAGGATTGATTGCAGATATCAAGAGAAAGGCCCCATGGTACTGGAGTGACTTCACAGACGCCTTCTCTGTGCAAGCTATCGCATCATTCGTGTTCCTCTACTTCGCTTGTCTGACGCCAATCATCACATTTGGTGGTTTGTTGGGGGATGCTACAGACACCAACATGGTCAGTACAAGCTCATCTTAGTCTTGTAGTCAAGATTTTTGTTCATGCCTCATATCTTGTGGTAGAGATCTCAGTGTCAGTCTCCCTGTACAGAGTTTGTTAGTTAGTTAGTTAGTTAGATAGATAGATAGTTAGTTAGATAGTTAGTCGACAGATCATCCTCATTGCACATCAAACCATTCAGTCCATAAGGGCTCGGATCCCCTCCTCAGCAAATCCCACATTGTGTAGTGGCTAACGACACCGGGATTTATTTAAAAAATCCACCTGGACTTCCAGTGATAAAATTTCCCCTGGTCTCTGGGTAGTGAGATCGGATGCCCGTGTGTATTGTTGCGCACGTAAAAAATCCCTTGTCAGTTGTAAATCGAAAAAGAGTAGCCTAACGGCGCTGCCCAGGCAAAATTTCGAGTTAAATATCTACCCAAAGTATTTCAGGATCCTCACCGATGCAACGGAGTTCGTGCATTGAGCTGAGTTTCTCCAGGCTCAGGTTTGAGTTAGGAGGAAAACGGAGCACTTATGGGTTAAACCGTGTGCCGTGATGTTGATCCAATGACTAAAACTAAAAACTAAAAACTGATCTATTCATATTGTCTGTCCATGATCTATTCATATTGTCTGTCCATGTTTGTGAGTTGTTGATCTATTCATATTGTCTGTCCATGATCTATTCATTTTGTCTGTCCATGTTTGTGAGTTGATCTATTCATATTGTCTGTCCATGATCTATTCATATTGTCTGTCCATGATCTATTCATATTGTCTGTCCATGATCTATTCATATTGTCTGTCCATGATCTATTCATATTGTCTATCCATGATCTATTCATATTGTCTGTCCATGTTTGAGAGTTGTTGATCTATTTGTATTGTCTGTCTATGATCTATTCATATTGTCTGTCCATGATCTATTCATATTGTGTCCATGATCTATTCATATTGTCTGTCTATGATCTATTCATATTGTCTGTCTATGATCTATTCATATTGTCTGTCCATGATCTATTCATATTGTCTGTCCATGATCTATTCATATTGTCTGTCTGTGATCTATTCATATTGTCTGTCCATGTTTGTGAGTTGTTGATCTATTCATATTGTCTGTCCATGATCTATTCATATTGTTTGTCCATGATCTATTCATATTGTCTGTCCATGATCTATTCATTTTGTCTGTCCATGATCTATTCATATTGTCTGTCCATGATCTATTCATATTGTCTGTCCATGATCTATTCATATTGTCTGTCCATGATCTATTCATATTGTCTGTCTGTGATCTATTCATATTGTCTGTCCATGTTTGTGAGTTGTTGATCTATTCATATTGTCTGTCCATGATCTATTCATATTGTTTGTCCATGATCTATTCATTTTGTCTGTCCATGATCTATTCATTTGTCTGTCCATGATCTATTCATATTGTCTGTCCATGATCTATTCATATTGTCTGTCCATGATCTATTCATATTGTCTGTCCATGTTTCTGAGTTGTTGATCTATTAATATTGTCTGTCCATGTTTGGACAATGTCTGGCTTGTATTGTTTACCTGGACCAGGCAGGATGTGCTCACAATGTCTGACTTATACACAACAGGCGGCACTGGAGTCGATTATGTCCGGAGCTGTGTGTGGTATCATCTACTCGCTCTTTGCTGGACAGCCGCTGACTATTCTGGGTAGTACTGGGCCAGTGTTGGTCTTTGAGACAATCCTCAATCATTTCTGCAAGTAAGACATGTCTTGAATGTTGTCTGTGTCCAGATTACATTTGTTGCTGACTCATATTGTTCGTCAATATTGATTTACAGGTTATTAACAGAATTTCCTGTAACATTTCAGTTCACAAACCTTCATTGACTTCTTTCATTCTCTTCTTTGATTGACTTCTTTGATTGACTTCTTTGATTCACTTCTTTAATTCTCTTCATTGATTCTCTTCTTTGATTCACATCTTTGATTTTCTTCTTTGATTCTCATCTTTGATTCTCTTCTTTGATTCTCATCTTTGATTCTCTTCTTTGATTCACTTCTTTGATTCTCTTCTTGAGTGATTCAGACATGGTCCTTGGTTGACATGTGTATGGTGCTACGGGAGAGATGCATGTCCTCACAATGTTGATAGGCTCTACTTGCTGTTGACTGTCTGCATGGCTACGTCCAGAGTCCATCTGACATCTCTTGGACAGGCCCACCACTGACCAGAGTCCATCTGACATCTCTTGGACAGTCCCACCACTGACCAGAGTCCATCTGACATCTCTTGGACAGGCCCACCACTGACCAGAGTCCATCTGACATCTCTTGGACAGGCCCACCACTGACCAGAGTCCATCTGACATCTCTTGGACAGGCCCACCACTGACCAGAGTCCATCTGACTTCTCTTGGACAGTCCCACCACTGACCAGAGTCCATCTGACTTCTCTTGGACAGGCCCACCACTGACCAGAGTCCATCTGACATCTCTTGGACAGGCCCACCACTGACCAGAGTCCATCTGACATCTCTTGGACAGGCCCACCACTGACCAGAGTCCATCTGACATCTCTTGGACAGGCCCACCACTGACCAGAGTCCATCTGACATCTCTTGGACAGGCCCACCACTGACCAGAGTCCATCTGACATCTCTTGGACAGGCCCACCACTGACCAGAGTCCATCTGAATTATCTTGGATAGTCCCACCACTGACCAGAGTCCATCTGACGTCTCTTGGACAGGCCCACCACTGACCAGAGTCCATCTGACATCTCTTGGACAGGCCCACCACTGACCAGAGTCCATCTGACATCTATTGGACAGGCCCACCACTGACCAGAGTCCATCTGACATCTCTTGGACAGGCCCACCACTGACCAGAGTCCATCTGACTTCTCTTGGACAGTCCCACCACTGACCAGAGTCCATCTGACTTCTCTTGGACAGGCCCACCACTGACCAGAGTCCATCTGACATCTCTTGGACAGGCCCACCACTGACCAGAGTCCATCTGACATCTCTTGGACAGGCCCACCACTGACCAGAGTCCATCTGACATCTCTTGGACAGGCCCACCACTGACCAGAGTCCATCTGACATCTCTTGGACAGGCCCACCACTGACCAGAGTCCATCTGACATCTCTTGGACAGGCCCACCACTGACCAGAGTCCATCTGACTTCTCTTGGACAGTCCCACCACTGACCAGAGTCCATCTGACTTCTCTTGGACAGGCCCACCACTGACCAGAGTCCATCTGACATCTCTTGGACAGGCCCACCACTGACCAGAGTCCATCTGACATCTCTTGGACAGGCCCACCACTGACCAGAGTCCATCTGACATCTCTTGGACAGTCCCACCACTGACCAGAGTCCATCTGACTTCTCTTGGACAGTCCCACCACTTGACCAGAGTCCATCTGACTTCTCTTGGACAGGCCCACCACTGACCAGAGTCCATCTGACATCTCTTGGACAGGCCCACCACTGACCAGAGTCCATCTGACATCTCTTGGACAGGCCCACCACTGACCAGAGTCCATCTGACATCTCTTGGACAGGCCTACCACTGACCAGAGTCCATCTGACATCTCTTGGACAGGCCCACCACTGACCAGAGTCCATCTGACTTCTCTTGGACAGTCCCACCACTGACCAGAGTCCATCTGACTTCTCTTAGACAGGTCCACCACTGACCAGAGTCCATCTGACATCTCTTGGACAGGCCCACCACTGACCAGAGTATATCTGACATCTCTTGGACAGGCCCACCACTGACCAGAGTCCATCTGACATCTCTTGGACAGGCCCACCACTGACCAGAGTCCATCTGACATCTCTTGGACAGTCCCACACTTGACCAGAGTCCATCTGACTTCTCTTGGACAGTCCCACACTTGACCAGAGTCCATCTGACATCTCTTGGACAGGCCCACAACTGACCAGAGTCCATCTGACATCTCTTGGACAGGCCCACCACTGACCAGAGTCCATCTGACATCTCTTGGACAGGCCCACCACTGACCAGAGTCCATCTGACATCTCTTGGACAGTCCCACCACTGACCAGAGTCCATCTGACATCTCTTGGACAGTCCCACCACTGACCAGAGTCCATCTGACTTCTCTTGGACAGTCCCATAATTGACCAGACAGCAGCAGCTGTGCTAGTCTCAGCATCGCCGTAGACTGTATTATATGTTGCACATAGTTTAGCATTTTTGTGTGGATATTTGTTAGACTGTATTATATGTTGCCATAGTTTAGCATTTTGGTGTGGATATATTGTTAGACTGTATTATATGTTGCACCTTCGTTTAGCATTTTTGTGTGGATATTTGTTAGGACTGTATTATATGTTGCACATAGTTTAGCCATTTTTGTGTGGATATTTGTTAGACTGTATTATTATGTTGCACATAGTTTAGCATTTTTGTGTGGATATTTGTTAGACTGTATTATATGTTGCACATAGTTTAGCATTTTTGTGTGTATATTTGTTAGACTGTATTATATGTTGCACATAGTTAGCATTTTTGTGTGGATATTTGTTAGACTGTATTATATGTTCGACATAGTTTAGTCATTTTTGTGTAGATATTTGTTAGGACTGTATTATATGTTGCACATAGTTTAGCATTTTTGTGTGGCATATTTGTTAGACCTGTATTATATGTTGCACATAGTTTATGCATTTTTGTGTGGATATTTGTTAGACTGTATTATATGTTGCACATAGTTTAGCATTTTTGTGTGGATATTTGTTAGACTGTATTATATGTTGCCCTAGTTTTAGCATTTTTGTGTGGATATTTGTTAGACTGTATTATATGTTGCACATAGTTAAGCATTTTTGTGTGGATATTTGTTAGACTGTATTAATGTTGCACATAGTTTAGCATTTTGTGTGGTATTTGTTAGACTGTATTATTATGTTGCACATAGTTTAGCATTATTTTGTGGATATTTGTTAGACTGTATTATATGTTGCACATAGTTTAGCATTTTTGTGTGGATATTTGTTAGACTGTATTATATGTTGCACATAGTTTAGCATTTTTGTGTGGATATTTGTTAGACTGTATTATATGTTGCACTAGTTAGCATTTTTGTGTGGATATTTGTTAGACTGTATTATATGTTGCACATAGCTTAGCATTTTTGTGTGGATATTTGTTAGACTGTATTATATGTGCACATAGTCTTAGCATTTTTGTGTGGATATTTGTTAGACTGTATTTAATGTTGCACATAGCTTAGCATTTGTGTGGATATTTGTTAGACTGTATATATGTTGCACATAGTTTAGCATTTTTGTGTGGTATTTGTTAGACTGTATTATATGTTGCACATAGTTTAGCATTTTTGTGTGGATATTTGTTAGACTGTATTATATGTTGCACATAGTTTAGCATTTTGTGTGATATTTGTTCGACTGTATTATATGTTGCACATAGTTTAGCATTTTTGTGTGGATATTTGTTAGACTGTATTATATGTTGCACATAGTTTAGCATTTTTGTGTGGATATTGTGTTAGACTGTATTATATGTTGCACATAGTTTAGCATTTTTGTGTGGATATTTGTTAGACTGTATTATATGTTGCACATAGCTTAGCATTTTTGTGTGATATTGTTAGGACTGTATTATATGTTGCACATAGCTTAGCATTTTTGTGTGGATATTGTTTAGACTGTATTATATGTTGCACATAGCTTAGCATTTTTGTGTGGATATTTGTTAGACCTGTATTATATGTTGCCACATAGCTTAGCATTTTTGTGTGGATATTTGTTAGACTGTATTATATGTTGCACATAGCTTAGCATTTTTGTGTGGATATTTGTTAGACTGTATTATAATGTTGCACATAGCTTAGGCATTTTTGTGTGGATATTTGTTAGACTGTATTATCTGTTGCACATAGCTTAGCATTTTTGTGTGGATATTTGTTAGACTGTATTATATGTTGCACATAGCTTAGCATTTTTGTGTGGATATTTGTTAGACTGTATTATAGTTGCACATAGCTAGCATTTTTGGTGTGGATATTTGTTAGACTGTATTATATGTTGCACATAGCTTAGCAGTTTTGTGTGGATATTTAGTTTAGACTGTAGTCTATGTTGCACGATAGTTTAGCATTTTTTGTGTGGATATTTGATTTAGACACATGTCTTATATGTTGCACATAGTTTAGCATTTTTGTTTGTGGATATTTGTTAGAACCTGTATTATATGTTGCACATAGTTTAGGCATTTTGTGTGGGATATTTGTTAGACTGTATTATATGTTTGCACATAGTTAGCATTTTTGTGTGGATATTTGTTAGACTGTAATTATAGGTTGCACATCTTTTTAGGCATTTTTTGTGTGGATATTTGTTAGACTGTCTATATATGTTGCACATAGTTTTAGTCATTTTTGTGTGGATATTTGTAGACTGTATATTATCGTGCACATAGTCTTAGCATTTTTGTGTGGATATTTGTTAGACTGTACTTATATGTTGCACATAGCTTAGCATTTTTGTGTGGATATTTGTAGACTGTATTATATGTTGCACATAGCTTAGCATTTTTTGTGGATATTGTTAGCTGTATTATAGTTTCCCTAGCTTAGCATTTTTTGTGTGATATTTGTTGACCTATTAATGTTGCACTAGTTAGCATTTTTGTGTGGATATTTGTTAGACTGTATTATATGTTGCACATAGCTTAGCATTTTTGTGTGGATATTTGTTAGTACTGTATTATATGTTGCACATAGCTTAGCATTTTTGTGTGGATATTGTGCATATTAAATGTTGCACATAGCTTAGCTGTGTGGATATTTGTTAGACTGTATTATAGTTGCACTAGCTTAGATTTTGTGTGGATATTTGTTAGACTGTATTATATGTTGCACATGTTTAGCATTTTGTGTGGATATTTGTTAGACTGTATTGTTGCAATAGTTTAGCATTTTGTGGATATTTGTTAGACTGTATAGTTAGCACAGTTAGCATTTTGTGTGGATATTTTTAGACTGTATTATAGTTGCACATAGCTTAGCATTTTTTGTGTGGATATTTTTAGACTGTTTATGTTGCACATAGTTTAGCATTTTTGTGTGGATTTTGTTAGACTGTATTATATGATTGCACATAGTTTAGCATTTTTGTGTGGATTTTGTTAGACTGTATTATAATTTTGCACATCAGTTTTTTAGCATTTTTGGTGTGATATTTTGTTAGACTGTATTATATGTTGCATCATAGTTTAGCATTTTTGTGTTGGAAGTTTGTTAGACTGTATTAATATGTTGGAACATAGCTTAAGCATTTTGTGTGGAATATTTGGTAGACTGTAATTATATGTTGCACATAGCTTAGGCATTTTTGTGGGATATTTGTTAGACTGTATTATATGTTGCACATAGTTTAGCATTTTTGTGTGGATATTTGTTAGACTGTATTATATGTTTGCACATAGTTAGCAATTTTGTGTGGATATTTGTTAGACTGTATTATATGTTGCACATAGCTTAGCATTTTTGTGTGGATATTTGTTAGACTGTATTATATGTTGCACATAGCTTAGCATTTTTGTGTGGATATTTGTTAGACTGTATTATATGTTGCACATAGCTTAGCATTTTTGTGTGGATATTTGTTAGACTGTATTATATGTTGCACATAGTTTAGCATTTTTGTGTGGATATTTGTTAGACTGTATTATATGTTGCACATAGTTTAGCATTTTTGTGTGGATATTTGTTAGACTGTATTATATGTTGCACATAGCTTAGCATTTTTGTGTGGATATTTGTTAGACTGTATTATATGTTGCACATAGCTTAGCATTTTTGTGTGGATATTTGTTAGACTGTATTATATGTTGCACATAGCTTAGCATTTTTGTGTGGATATTTGTCACAGATGTTGTTTGTCAACAAGTGTTATATTGATCTATAATAAATGTATAATGAATGTATAATGAGACTGTCTAGCACATGATTGGGAATGTCTATGCTGGTTATCATATATTGCATACAGTTAAGCATTCATTTTGTATATATGTAGCACAGATATCATTTCTCAACACATGTTAGACTTAGTTATAGATTATGTTGAATGAAGTTGTGTTTATCACATAGTTGTGTAAGTCGTTTACTGATTGTCATACATCACAAATCATTAAGTATCAATTTTGTATATGATATTACATTGACTTCATTTTAACAAATGTTATAGTATTTGGAATGTATGTATAAATAGGTTCTGTCTGTTGTATAGTTATAACTGTTTATACCAATTATCCTACAGTCAAGTATTCATTTGTAAATAATTTCACACAGACAGTTTTCCAGTATGTTATATTAATATATAATGTATGTGCAAATAAGTCTTGTCAATCTAACAGCTGTGGGAGATTATCTGACCTTCATCTTCCATGAACTGTGTACACATTTGACCTTTGACCGACAACCCTGAAAATATCACATTGCACTCCCTCATGTCTCCTATACAGAGGTGTTAGTTCTATTTATGTGTGGCTCAACCTTTCCCCTCATGTGTCTCCTATATAAAGGTGTTCTATTTACATATGGCTCAACCTTTCCCCTCATGTCTCCCCTATATAGAGGTGTTAGTTCTATGTATGTATGGCTCAACCTTTCCTCTCACGTGTCTCCTATATAGAGGTGTTCTATTTATGTATGGCTCAACCTTTCCCCTCATGTGTCTCCTATATAGAGGTGTTCTATTTACATATGACTCAACCTTTCCCCTCATGTCTCCCCTATATAGAGGTGTTAGTTCTATGTATGTATGGCTCAACCTTTCCTCTCATGTCTTCTATATAGAGGTGTTAGTTCTATGTATGTATGGCTCAACCTTTCCTCTCATGTGTCTCCTGTATAGTTCTATTTACGTATGGCTCAACCTTTCCTCTCATGTGTCTTCTATATAGAGGTTTAGTTCTATGTATGTATGGCTCAACCTTTCCTCTCATGTGTCTCCTGTATAGTTCTATTTACGTATGGCTCAACCTTTCCTCTCATGTGTCTCCTATATAGAGGTGTTAGTTCCATGTATGCATGGCTCAAGCTTTCCCCTCATGTGTCTCCTATATAGGGGTTTTTGTTCTATTTATGTATGGCTCAACCTTTCCTCTCATGTGTCTCCTATATAGAGGTGTTAGTTCTATGTATGTATGGCTCAACCTTTCCCCTCACGTGTCTCCTATATAGAGGTGTTCTATTTACATATGGCTCAACCTTTCCTCTCATGTGTCTCCTATATAGAGGGTGGGGGTTAGTTCTATGTATGTATGGCTCACCTTTCCTCTCATGTGTCTCCTATATAGAGGTGTTAGTTCTATGTATGTATGGCTCAACCTTTCCTCTCATGTGTCTCTTATATAGGGGTTTTGTTCTATTTACGTATGGCTCAACCTTTCCTCTCATGTGTCTCCTATATAGAGGTGTTAGTTCCATGTATGCATGGCTCAAGCTTTCCCCTCATGTGTCTCCTATATAGGGGTTTTTGTTCTATTTATGTATGGCTCAACCTTTCCTCTCATGTGTCTCCTATATAGAGGTGTTAGTTCTATGTATGTATGGCTCAACCTTTCCCCTCACGTGTCTCCTATATAGAGGTGTTCTATTTACATATGGCTCAACCTTTCCTCTCATGTGTCTCCTATATAGAGGTGTTAGTTCTATGTATGTATGGCTCAACCTTTCCTCTCATGTGTCTCCTATATAGAGGTGTTAGTTCTATGTATGTATGGCTCAACCTTTCCTCTCATGTGTCTCTTATATAGGGGTTTTGTTCTATTTACGTATGGCTCAACCTTTCCTCTCATGTGTCTCCTATATAGAGGTGTTAGTTCTATGTATGTATGGCTCAACCTTTCCTCTCATGTGTCTCCTATATAGAGGGTTTTGTTCTATTTACGTATGGCTCAACCTTTCCTCTCATGTGTCTCCTATATAGAGGTGTTAGTTCTATGTATGTATGGCTCAAGCTTTCCCCTCATGTGTCTCCTATATAGGGGTTTTTGTTCTATTTATGTATGGCTCAACCTTTCCTCTCATGTGTCTCCTATATAGAGGTGTTCTATTTATGTATGGCTCAACCTTTCCTCTCATGCGTCTCATATATATTGGTGTTAGTTCTATTTATGTATGGCTCAACCTTTCCCCTCATGTGTCTCCTATATAGAGGTGTTCTATTTATGTATGGCTCAACCTTTCCCCTCATGTGTCTCCTATATAGAGGTGTTCTATTTATGTATGGCTCAACCTTTCCCCTTATGTGTCTCCTATATAGATGTGTTCTATGTATGTATGGCTCAACCTTTCCCCTCATGTATCTCCTATTTGTTGGTGTTAGTTCTATTTATGTATGGCTCAACCTTTCCCCTCATGTCTCTCCTATATAGAGGTGTTCTATTTATGTATGGCTCAACCTTTCCTCTCATGTGTCTCCTATATAGAGGTGTTCTATTTATGTATGGCTCAACCTTTCCCCTCATGTATCTCCTATTTGTTGGTGTTAGTTCTATTTATGTATGGCTCAACCTTTCCCCTCATGTCTCTCCTATATAGAGGTGTTCTATTTATGTATGGCGCAACCTTTCCTCTCATGTGTCTCCTATATAGACGTGTTCTATTTATGTATGGCTCAACCTTTCCCCTCATGTCTCTCCTAGACAGGGGTGTTATTTCTGTCAAGGCTTGTTTCTTTGGATATTCTGTCTATGTAGGTATTAAATAGCAGATATGGCCTAGTTAAAATCTGCTGAGGTTTTCTCAGTGTGTGTTCTAGCAGTGTGTTCTAGCAGTGTTTCCAATGATCATGCTTGGTTGTTGCCTCAGAGAAAACGGCCTCAACTACCTGGAGATGAGACTGTGGGTGGGAATCTGGACAGGGGGCATCTTGTTCATCATGGTGGCCTTTGATCTGAGCGCTCTGGTTCGCTACATCACTCGCTTCACAGAGGAGAGTTTTGCTGCGCTTATATCACTCATCTTCATTGTGGAGGCCATACTGAAGGTATGTGGTCTGCATACATTATTGCTTCGGTGTTCCTTTAACATTACTTGTTATTATTCTAGGATATGCACGATTTTTTCTCTCACACAAATAGAACTTGTTCCACTCATCCTGTTGTTGATGTCAGACATACGTTTCACAGTCTGTTGTTGATGTAAGACACATGTTTCACACAGTCTGTTGTTGATGTCAGACACATGTTTCACCAACTCTGTGACTGCAGTCTGTTGAGATCACAGTGCGTTATGACTGAAGCCTGTTGAGATCAGTCTGTTGAGACTGCAGTCTGTTGAGACTGCAGTCTGTTGAGATCAGTCTGCTGTGATTGAAGTCTCTTGTGATAGTAGTCTGCAGTCATTGTGAGTCTGTTGTCATTGGAGTCTGTTGTGATTGTAGTCCGCAGTCATTGTGAGTCTGTTGTGATTGGAGTCTGCAGTCATTGTGAGTCTGTGGTGATTGGAGTCTGTTCTGGTTGGGTCGTTATTGGAGTCTGATGTGACTGCAGCCCTTTGTGATTATAGTTTATTGTGATTGTAGTCTGTTGTGATGTTAGTCTGTTGTGATTGTAGTCTGCTGTGATTGTAGAATGTCTTGGTTGGAAACTTGTTGCTGAAATCTGCAGTCAGGATCTGACAGAAGTCTATTCAGATGTTTATTTACCATCATATACTCTCTGAGGTTTCTGGTGTAACATTAACCACATCACTATCAAGTGCCAGTGATTCTATCACAACATGAGGCTAGCACCATATACCCAACATGTCTGAGAGCGTGGGACAGTATCCTAGACTTGCTTGTTTACTTCCTGTCAGAGACCTGGCTGTGGAGGCTGTCGTGGACCATTCTGCTACATCTGTCCCAACATGACATCTTTCATCATGGTAACGTGCCCTGCTGACTCTGCCACATCTGTCCCAACATGACATCTTTCATCACGGTAACGTGCCCTGCTGACTCTGCCACATCTGTCCCAACATGACATCTTTCATCACGGTAACGTGCCCTGCTGACTGGTCTGACCAATCATGCTTCTCCATATCTTGCGATCTCCGACGGCAGGCTTCAGTTCATGTCTTTACTCCCTTCTGTGCCTTGACACAAGACTGTCCAGAATGTTCTCTCGCTGTCTTCCTCTATCTCTTGTTCTACAAATCTGTGTAGTTGCCACAACTTGTTCCAGTTTTTATCTTCTCATAAAGTGGCGCAAACACTTAAAACAGCCTCTTTCTGATGATGATATCTCCAGTATTTTTGGATGGCCAGTAGTATCAGTGTTCTGACTTGTGTGTGTAATGACATTCCTCCGTTAACATTTGTTCTTAAATGATTTCCCTCACATGTTTAATGTCATGTATGCTCAGTGACTTAACTCATTTGTTCACGTTTATCTACAGCTGATTAAGATAGGCAGTGATGCTCCACCAAACCTGAGACCTGATGCAACACTAAACTACAACTGTTCCTGCATCATTTATGGCAACTTTACCAACTTATTCGGCACAATTCTGCCATACAACAGTTCCATAAGCAATGGCACCTACCAGAATGCAACAACATATGATGTATTCACAAAAGAAGGTCGAAAGATGTGCCTCAGCGATGAAGGGGAGTTGGTTGGTGACGGATGTTCAACACCATTCTATGTCCCAGATGTCTTTTTCTTTTCCTGCATCCTATTTATTGGGACCTTCTCACTGGCCATGTCTCTCAAGTTATCCAGGAATGCCTCGTTTTTCCCAACTGTGGTAAGTTTCTTGTAGTCACCATGTTCTATCACTTTTGTCTTGTAGTGGCATGTGTCTTATTATATTATCATATTCCATAACTTGTTTTATCCATAACATAATGCACGCACATGCGCGCGCACACACACTCACGCATGCACACACACACACACACACACACACACACACATACATATGCATGCACGCACGCATGCAAGCACGCACGCACGCCCACACATTTTACTCACTTCACATGTACATCACACACTTATATCACACATATCATCATACTTATCACACACATATATCACAGACACACCTACACCACACAAACAATAGAAATCAGTCCCATTAACTCCATCACACAATCATTGTGTCTTGCCATATCCTGCTGCTGTATTCACTGATTTCTAGTGACTGGTTCATTGATTAACCAGAATTGACCTATCTGCTCTGGGGACACACCTTATATTTTGTTGTTGAATGAGAATCGCTCTGCACTCGGGACAGACCCATGTTTGGTTGCATCATGAGAATCTCGCTGCACTTGGGACAGAGATTGAGTCATGAGAATCTCTCTGCACTTGGGACAGACCTATATTTGGTTTAGTCATGAAAATCTCTCTGCACTTGGGACAGACCCACATTTGGTTGAGTCAAGAGAATCTCTCTGCACTTGGGAGAGACCCACATTTCTTTGAGTCATGAGAATCTCTCTGTACTCAGGACAGACCCACAGTTGGTTGAGTCATGAGAATCTCTCTGTACCCAGGACAGACCCAAAGTTGGTTGAGTCATGAGAATCTCTCTACTCAGGACAGACCTATATTTGGTTGAGTCATGAGAATCTCTGTATCCAGGACAGACCCATATTTGGTTGAGTCATGAGAATCTCTGTACTCAGGACAGACCCATATTTGGTTGAGTCATGAGAATCTCTGTACTCAGGACAGACCCATATTTGGTTGAGTCATGAGAATCTCTGTACTCAGGACAGACCCATATTTGGTTGAGTCATGAGAATCTCTGTACTCAGGGCAGACCTATATTTGGTTGAGTCATGAGAATCTCTGTACTCAGGACAAACCCATATTTGGTTGAGTCATGAGAATCTCTGTACTCAGGACAGACCTATATTTGGTTGAGTCATGAGAATCTCTGTACTCAGGACAGACCCATATTTGGTTGAGTCATGAGAATCTCTGTACTCAGGACAGACCCATATTTGGTTGAGTCATGAGAATCTCTGTACTCAAGACAGACCCATATTTGGTTGAGTCATGAGAATCTCTGTACTCAGGACAGACCCATATTTGGTTGAGTCATGAGAATCTCTGTACTCAAGACAGACCCATATTTGGTTGAGTCATGAGAATCTCTGTACTCAGGACAGACCCATATTTGGTTGAGTCATGAGAATCTCTGTACTCAGGACAGACCCATATTTGGTTGAGTCATGAGAATCTCTGTACTCAGGACAGACCCATATTTGGTTGAGTCATGAGAATCTCTCTACTCAGGACAGACCCATATTTGGTTGAGTCATGAGAATCTCTGTACTCAGGACAGACCCATATTTGGTTGAGTCATGAGAATCTCTGTACTCAGGACAGACCCATATTTGGTTGAGTCATGAGAATCTCTGTACTCAGGACAGACCCATATTTGGTTGAGTCATGAGAATCTCTGAAATCAGGACAGACCCATATTTGGTTGAGTCATGAGAATCTCTGTACTCAGGGCAGACCTATATTTGGTTGAGTCATGAGAATCTCTGTACTCAGGACAGACCCATATTTGGTTGTCATGAGAATCTCTCTACTCAGGCCAGACCCATATTTGGTTGTGTCATGAGAATCTCTGTACTCAGGACAGACCCATATTTGGTTGAGTCATGAGAATCTCTCTACTCAGGACAGACCCATATTTGGTTGTGTCATGAGAATCTCTGTACTCAGGACAGACCCATATTTGGTTGAGTCATGAGAATCTCTGTACTCAGGACAGACCCATATTTGGTTGAGTCATGAGAATCTCTGTACTCAGGACAGACCCATATTTGGTTGAGTCATGAGAATCTCTGTACTCAGGGCAGACCTATATTTGGTTGAGTCATGAGAATCTCTCTACTCAGGACAGACCCATATTTGGTTGAGTCATGAGAATCTCTGTACTCAGGGCAGACCTATATTTGGTTGAGTCATGAGAATCTCTGTACTCAGGACAGACCCATATTTGGTTGTCATGAGAATCTCTCTACTCAGGACAGACCCATATTTGGTTGAGTCATGAGAATCTCTCTACTCAGGACAGACTCATATTTGGTTGAGTCATGAGAATCTCTCTACTCGGAACAGACCCATATTTGGTTGAGTCATGAGAATCTCTCTACTCAGGACAGACCCATATTTGGTTGAGTCATGAGAATCTCTCTACTCAGGACAGACCTATGTATGCTCTATTTCCAACAGCAGGTGTAAAACATGGTGATTCCTGATTGCTCCAGTAGCACAAGATTGAGAATGCATCTATATTGTCCCTGTCTGTGATCATATTCTCTGTCACAGGGTGGTTATTGATTTTAACTGTGGGAGGGTGTTCCTTTCATCCAGGACATTAACTATGGGACGGTGTTCCTTTCATCCAGGACATTAACTATGGGACGGTGTTCCTTTCATCCAGGACAGTACTGAGTCTCCAGCTGGGTCCAAAGTACAGTGTCCTATCATTGAAGGATAAGTCTCCAGCTGGGTCCAAAGTACAGTGTCCTATCATTGAAGGATAAGTCTCCAGCTGGGTCCAATGTACAGTGTCCTATCATTGAAGGATAAGTCTCCAGCTGGGTCCAATGTACAGTGTCCTATCATTGAAGGATAAGTCTCCAGCTGGGTCCAAAGTACAGTGTCCTATCATTGAAGGATAAGTCTCCAGCTGGGTCCAAAGTACAGTGTCCTATCATTGAAGGATAAGTAAAGTGTAGACTTAGATGGGTGAGAATAGTTCACCCGTACATATGTGAAGCAGGAGGGAAAAGGGAAAAGGAAAGCTAATTGGAGGAATTACCACATACCTCTCTAACCAACAGTGATATAAAGTATAGACGCGCAACGCTGACTGCACATGAGCCAGAGAAAAAAAAAAGAAGAAGAAGACAGAGAAAACCTATCACTGTCCCCAGCTTCAGGAAAAGAACAGATTTAGAGATCAGAAGATTATCAGGATCTTTGGACAGGGAGCCATACAACTGTATGACCCCAGGCAGTAGAATGTAGAGTTGGACAGTACCAGTACTAATGTGTAACTCAAAAAATAAACATAAACTGAAAAACAAAGACTAAACAAACAATTCGAGAACAACAAAAGTTAGGACGTTTATTAGCTTATTTTTTATTTTTTTTTGGGGGGGGGGGGGGGCAGTTGCTTGCTTTTAACTCAAGCGTAATCTATACACACTATTTATAGTATTGATAAACTGAATTTTGCGTGTGGATTAGCTTTTCCTATTAATAGTGTCCCTCACCATCAGGCAAACCCACTTCGACTTTAGAGGTACTTGTAATTTATGTCCCCAAGTCAAGGACGACAGGTCAACACTTTAGTCCAGCTGTCCAGTATAGGGGTTGAACCGCTTACCTCGGCATCAGCACACCAGATGTTTAAGACGAAGCTAAGTCTTACAGCTCCAGGACAATTGATGTTCTTCAGATATTGGAACATGAAATCCACTGCAATAATCATCATTAATATTGAGTGGTCTCAGACATATCACCAGACCTCTGCCATGTTCAACTGTGTCTGGACACCCCAAGTGCTACTCACACAATGAGTGGTCTCAGACATACCACCAGACTTCTGCCATGTTCAGCTGTGTCTGTGGACACCCCAAGTGCCACTCGCACAATGAGTGGTCTCAGACATACCACCAGACTTCTGCCATGTTCAGCTGTGTCTGTGGACACCCCAAGTGCTACTCACACAATGAGTGGTCTCAGACATACCACCAGACTTCTGCCATGTTCAGCTGTGTCTGTGGACACCCCAAGTGCCACTCGCACAAAGAGCTGGTCAGAACTCAACGCAGCAAAAGAACTGTAATGCTAACAACAATAGAAATGCAAGCTTAAACACAAACATGGTTGTTACAGTCCTGGACACCCATATACAGCCTTGTGGTACAAGGTACAACAGTGTTGATGACTACAGTTCAACACCAGCAATCAACAGTGGCATTTGTCCGAGACTTATCCAGACCCCTGCAACCAGGTCAAGTCCACCGAGTGCACCAGGTGCAACACAAGAACTACAATATTAACGACAAAGACATGAACAACAGTATGGTCCGCTCAGCTACGTGATTAACCAACATCCAGGAGCACTGACAACCACGGTCACAAACCACTCCACAATGTGATCAACCAGCATCCAGGAGTGCTGACAACCACGGTTACAAACCACTCCACAATGTCATCAACCAGCATCCAGGAGTACTGACAACCATGGTTACAAACCACTCCACAATGTCATCAACCAGCATCCAGGAGTGCTGACAACCACGGTTACAAACCACTCCACAATGTGATCAACCAGTATCCAGGAGTGCTGACAACCACGGTCACAAACCACTCCACAATGTGATCAAGCATCCAGGAGTGCTGACATCCACGGTTACAAACCACTCCACAATGTGATCAACCAGTATCCAGGAGTGCTGACAACCACGGTTACAAACCACTCCACAATGTGGTCAACCAGCATCCAAGAGTGCTGACAACCACGGTCACAAACCACTCCACAATGTGATCAAGCATCCAGGAGTGCTGACAACCACAGTCACAAACCACTCCACAATGTGATCAACCAGCATCCAGGAGTGCTGACAACCATGGTTACAAACCACTCCACAATGTGATCAACCAGCATCCAGGAGTGCTGACAACCACGGTCACAAACCACTCCACAATGTGATCAAGCATCCAGGAGTGCTGACAACCATGGTTACAAACCACTCCACAATGTGATCAACCAGCATCCAGGAGTGCTGACAACCATAGGTCACAAACCACTCCACAATGTGATCAACCAGCATCCAGGAGTGCTGACAACCACGGTCACAAACCACTCCACAATGTGATCAACCAGCATCCAGGAGTGCTGACAACCACGGTCACAAACCACTCCACAATGTAATCAACCAGCATCCAGGAGCGCTGACAACCACGGTTACAAACCACTCCACAATGTGATCAACCAGCATCCAGGAGCGCTGACAACCACGGTCACAAACCACTCCACAATGCAGGCACTCACAGTTGCCAATCAGTATTTCTCCGGGTCTACCAGACCCCATCCACAGGCATGCTTGCCTTCCTGGCTGGAATTGTGGATCACAAGGGCCGGTCCAGGCCTCTCAAACAATATATTTCTGGGCGTTTATGCCCTCCTGCTTGGATCGTGGCTAAGAAAGGCCGGTTCAAGGCTTATCCATGTTGATTATATAGGCATGTGCACCTCGCTGAGGGCGACTGTTGTTGGTCAGAGAGAGACAAATAGTGAACTCTGGCGGTGTAAAGTGAGATAATCCTCACTATCATCACACCTCCTTGCGCCGATTCAACCACCTCCTCTAAAATGTTGCCGGTCCCCTGCAAACAAACTTTGCACCTCTGGAACTTTGGGTAAATTGTTGGCAAATCTGACCTTATCACACACCCACATATATCACACAGTTACATGTGTTATTTGTCCACCTTGTGTTGATGGATACATTGTCGTTAGTTGCCTGAAGCAACTTGACATATATGACATGTGTTATTTGTCCACCTTGTGTTGATGGTCCCTGTGTCTGGATGTAGCAACTTGACATATATGACATGTGTTATTTGTCCACCTTGTGTTGATGGCCCCTGTGTCTGTCTGAAACAACTTGACATATATGACATGTGTTATTTGTCCACCTTGTGTTGATGGTCGCTGTGTCTGGATGTAGCAACTTGACATATATGACATGTGTTATCTGTCCACCTTGTGTTGGTGGTCCCTGTGTCTGGATGTAGCAACTTGACGTATATGACATGTGTTATCTGTCCACCTTGTGTTGATGGCCCCTGTGTCTGTCTGAAACAACTTGACATATATGACATGTGTTATCTGTCCACCTTGTGTTGATGGCCCCTGTGTCTGGATGTAGCAACTTGACATATATGACATGTGTTATTTGTCCACCTTGTGTTGATGGTCCCTGTGTCTGGATATAGCAACTTGACATATATGACATGTGTTATTTGTCCACCTTGTGTTGATGGCCCCTGTGTCTGTCTGAAACAACTTGACATATATGACATGTGTTATCTGTCCACCTTGTGTTGATGGCCCCTGTGTCTGGATGTAGCAACTTGACATATATGACATGTGTTATTTGTCCACCTTGTGTTGATGGTCCCTGTGTCTGGATATAGCAACTTGACATATATGACATGTGTTATTTGTCCACCTTGTGTTGATGGTCCCTGTGTCTGGATGTAGCAACTTGACATATATATGTGATGTGTTATTTGTCCACCTTGTGTTGATGGTCCCTCAGTCTACCTGAAGCAACTTGACATATATGACATGTGTTGTTTGTTCACCTTGTGTTGATGGTCCCTCAGTCTACCTGAAGCAACTTGACATATATGACATGTGTTGTTTGTTCACCTTGTGTTGATGGTACCTGTATCTGCCTGGAGCTATATGACATGTGTTATGTGTTGATGGTTACATTGTCACTGATACCTGTATCTGCCTGTAGCAACTTGACATATATGACATGTGTTATGTGTTGTGTAATATGTATAGTTGACCTCACCTACACTCATATTGTCTCTGGTACCTGTGTCCGCCAGGTGCGGGGAGTGATGAGTGACTTTGCTGTTCTGATTGCCATCTTGAGCATGGTGCTGCTGGACTTTCTGGTGGGCATTCACACACCCAAGCTGAACGTGCCCCAGAACTTTGCTGTAAGTAGATGTGTACACGGCCACTCACCTACACTGTCAGCAATGTTTCCATCAGTGTTTTCCAATGCCTCTCTTCTCATCACATGACCAAAGAAAGCTGTTTGTCTCCTTCTTATTGTTGTATATAATGTTCTAGTTTCATTAGTCTCTTTCAGGCAATAGTGGTTGCTTACTCTGGCAGTCCAAAGAGTTCTCAACTTTTGTCGTCTCAGGAACCACATCTCTGTTGCTTCCAAGTTCTTCCTAATTTGTTCATTCACATTCCAAGATTCACAGCCATACAGCAAAACAGGTTCTATATATACAGCACTTCAGCACTCTCTTCCTTACATTCAATGATAGTGACTTATTGCATAAGATACTTTTAATTTTGTTTAATGCAGCTTTTGCTTGCCCTATTCCGCCTGAATCTTTGTCACACATCTTCCACGCAGTCCTATGACAGCTTCTCCCCCCCCCCCCCCCCCCAATATTTGAATTTAACTTGTCTAAGCATTTTCCCTCCCTTCTACGATTGCATCACATTTTGGTGATATTATTGTCTTTGATATAATCATCATTTCTAATATTTATTTTATATTAAAGATGAGTCCTTGGCTGGCACTCTCTAGTGTTACAATGTCCAACAGTCATGATCTAGTTTACTTACAATACTGTGTGTGTCGGTCATTCAATCAGCAATGGCCAACATCTGGACATAAACTTGTGCTAGTAAATCATAAACAGCTAAGCAATGCTGGGGTTGACTGCAACATCCTGTGCAGATTATGCAACCAACTCGTCACCGCTGCCAGTACACATTGTTTATACCACTGAAATCTGATTCATGTACAAGACAGGTTACCTACATCGGTCAGTTGGACTTCAACGCCGACTTTCCTTTCAGAAAGCAATGGCAAACTACTGAAAGTAAATTAGCCTACACAATTAACCTGGGCTTGCAGTTGATCTCAACGTCCCACAAACACTACGCAACATTTCTTGTTTTTCTTTAAACTAATACCCCAGGGGTCTTGTTCTTCTTCTTCAGCATTCCAAGCCATTGAGGTTCTTTGCTGCAGATACAATCCGTCTCCATTCGTTTCTCTGGTTGACCTTCTCTTGCCAGTCGTTGATTCCAAGTGCTTGTAGGTCTGTATATATATTATTTCTCCACCGTCTTCTTGGTCTACCTCGGGGTCTACGGTCATTTATTTCTTGAGTGTAAGCGAGTTCTGTTTCCCTATTGTCTTCCATTCTTTCTATATGCCCCAGCCATTGTAGTCTATTAGCCTTCATGATACCAGTGATTAGCGGGGACTTAAACAGATCATAAATGTCTTTGTTACTTCTTCTTTTCCACTCTCCACAAGGGATGGAATAGGAAAATATGGGTGCATGTGTACAAATGGTAAATATGTGTGTGTGTATGTACAAGTGGTAAATGTGTACCTTGTGACTGCAGCCAACCAACCCCAAGAGGAAGTGGCTGGTCAGTCCTGTAGGGTTCAACCCCTGGTGGACCACCCTGGCAGCTCTGATACCCGCCCTCTTGTGTACTATCCTCATCTTCATGGACCAGCAGATCACGGCCGTCATCGTCAACAGGAAGGAGAACAAACTGCAGGTAACCACACAACTCCAGGTTGACCCCTGTCATTTAACTGTTGCATGATGATTTATCTCTACATCAATGTGTATCATTTGACTGTAGTATGACATGATATCTCTACATCAATGTGTATCATTTAACTGTTGTATGACATGATATCTCTACATCAGTGTGTATCATTTAACTGTTGTATGATTATGTTATTTCTACATCAATCTGTATCATTTAACTGTTATATGATTATGTTATCTCTACATCAATGTGTATCATTTAACTGTTGTATGATTATGTTATCTCTACATCAATCTGTATCATTTAACCGCTGTATGTTAGTTACATGTAAGGCAACAACAGTGAGTCAGTGTTCAGTGGCCTGCATGCTTTCCTGCTGGTCCTGAGGTCATGTATTCAGATCCCATTCAAAGTACTTCCACTTCTGAGTAAATTGCTTGATAGCCATGTCAGGCTGGATCTGCATTGACCTGGCCTTCCTAGGCAGATCCAGCCTGGCATGGCTACCAAGCAATTTACTCAGAAGTGAAAGAGCCTGCATGGTATTGATCACATGACCCATCGATTGTTGATTGGTCTACACGATTATGGGGCCAGTAAACAGGGCCTTTGTTTGCTTGTTACTGCATTCAACATCTGATTCGTGTGTCATTGTTATTCATTATGGCAGTTTATGAATATCGTCATCATCTAGAGCAGTGATTCTCAACCTTTTTTGGCCCGTGCACCCCTTCATCATAGTTTCAGAACATCACCCGCTATCCTTTTCGTATTTCCTCCCTATAAATCTCCCTCCCTTACAGAGTATACGTAAAAATGGAAGCTAAATTTAATAACACATACTAGAATAAGTCTAGACGTCTACATAAAATGTGATTTGCAGGTCTACTTACGTTATACAATGAATTTCAGAAAGGTGAGAAGTACAGAACTGTAAAATATGGAGGGGACAACAATATCAAGCAATCAGTTCTTGTATTAACGCGATCTTTAAATAATCTTAATTTCCCCCCCCCCCCTGGAAACCCTAAAGTTCCCCCCTGGGAAGGGGGGGGGGGGGGAACTCCTGACCAGTTGAGAACCACTGATCTAGAGCCTGGCCCATGGACAACCATGCTGTCTACTGTCACATGGACAACCCTGCTGTCTACTGTCACATGGACAACCCTGCTGTCTACTGTCACATGGACAACCCTGCTGTCTACTGTCACATGGACAACCATGCTGTCTGCTGTCACATGGAAAACCATGCTGTCTACTGTCACATGGACAACCCTGCTGTCTACTGTCACATGGACAACCATGCTGTCTGCTGTCACATGGAAAACCATGCTGTCTACTGTCACATGGACAACCATGCTGTCTACTGTCACATGGACAACCCTGCTGTCTACTGTCACATGGACAACCATGCTGTCTACTGTCACATGGACAACCATGCTGTCTACTGTCACATGGACAACCCTGCTGTCTACTGTCACATGGACAACCCTGCTGTCTACTGTCACAGTGGACACCATGCTGTCTGCTGTCACATGGACAACACTGTTGTCTGCTGTCACATGGACAACCCTGCTGTCTACTGTCACATGGACAACCATGCTGTCTACTGTCACATGGACAACCATGCTGTCTACTGTCACATGGACAACCATGCTGTCTGCGACAACCATGCTGTCTGCTGTCACATGGAAAACCATGCTGTCTACTGTCACATGGACAACCATGCTGTCTACTGTCACATGGACAACCCTGCTGTCTACTGTCACATGGACAACCATGCTGTCTACTGTCACATGGACAACCCTGCTGTCTACTGTCACATGGACAACCATGCTGTCTGCTGTCACATGGACAACCCTGTTGTCTGCTGTCACATGGACAACCCTGCTGTCTACTGTCACATGGACAACCCTGCTGTCTACTGTCACATGGACAACCATGCTGTCTGCTGTCACATGGACAACCATGCTGTCTACTGTCACATGGACAACCATGCTGTCTACTGTCACATGGACAACCCTGCTGTCTACTGTCACATGGACAACCATGCTGTCTACTGTCACATGGACAACCATGCTGTCTGTCACATGGACAACCCTGCCGTCTACTGTCACATGGACAACCCTGCTGTCTACTGTCACATGGACAACCCTGCTGTCTACTGTCACATGGACAACCATGTTGTCTACTGTCACATGGACATGTTGTTGTCTACTGTCACATGGACACCATGCTGTCTACTGTCACATGGACAACCCTGTTGTCTGCTGTCACATGGACAACCCTGCTGTCTACTGTCACATGGACAACCCTGCTGTCTACTGTCACATGGACAACCATGCTGTCTGCTGTCACATGGACAACCATGCTGTCTACTGTCACATGGACAACCCTGCTGTCTACTGTCAAATGGACAACCCTGCTGTCTACTGTCACATGGACAACCATGCTGTCTACTGTCACATGGACAACCCTGCTGTCTACTGTCACATGGACAACCCTGCTGTCTACTGTCACATGGACAACCATGCTGTCTGCTGTCACATGGACAACCATGTTGTCTACTGTCACATGGACAACCCTGCTGTCTGCTGTCACATGGACAACTGTTGTCTGCTGTCACATGGACAATCCTGCTGTCTACTGTCACATGGACAACCCTGCTGTCTACTGTCACATGGACAACCATGCTGTCTGCTGTCACATGGACAACCCTGCTGTCTGCTGTCACATGGACAACCCTGCTGTCTACTGTCACATGGACAACCATGCTGTCTACTGTCACATGGACAACCATGCTGTCTGCTGTCACATGGAAAACCATGCTGTCTACTGTCACATGGACAACCATGCTGTCTACTGTCACATGGACAACCCTGCTGTCTACTGTCACATGGACAACCATGCTGTCTACTGTCACATGGACAACCATGCTGTCTACTGTCACATGGACAACCCTGTTGTCTGCTGTCACATGGACAACCCTGCTGTCTACTGTCACATGGACAACCATGCTGTCTACTGTCACATGGACAACCATGCTGTCTGCTGTCACATGGAAAACCATGCTGTCTACTGTCACATGGACAACCATGCTGTCTACTGTCACATGGACAACCCTGCTGTCTACTGTCACATGGACAGCCATGCTGTCTACTGTCACATGGACAACCATGCTGTCTGCTGTCACATGGACAACCCTGCTGTCTACTGTCACATGGACAACCATGCTGTCTACTGTCACATGGACAACCCTGCTGTCTGCTGTCACATGGACAACCTGTTGTCTGCTGTCACATGGACAACCCTGCTGTCTACTGTCACATGGACAACCCTGCTGTCTACTGTCACATGGACAACCCTGCTGTCTACTGTCACATGGACAACCCTGCTGTCTACTGTCACATGGACAACCCTGCTGTCTACTGTCACATGGACAACCCTGCTGTCTACTGTCACATGGACAACCATGCTGTCTACTGTCACATGGACAACCATGCTGTCTACTGTCACATGGAAGGCACTTATCTACTACACTACTTTTTGTTCTCAGGTACTGAGAAAATTGTGACAATTGTAACTGATCCTCTGTTTGTGATTTATGTCACACTGAGCTGTTGTAAATGAATTTGTTTGTTGTGATTTGTCACCAAAAGTGCTGACACTTGTGTCACACTGAACTATTGTACATAATTTATGTTTGTCTGTTGATTTATCTCACTAAAAGTGCTGACACTTGTGTCACACTGAACTGTTGTAACTGAATTCATGTTTGCCTGTGATTTATGTCACCAGAAGTGCTGACACTTGTGTCACACTGAACTGTTGTGATTTGTATTTGTCTGTGATTTGTCTCACAGAAAATGTTGAAATGTGTGTCACAATGAGCTGCCTAATGGATTCTGTTTGTCTATCGTTTGTGTCATGGAAAATGCTGAAACATCTGTCACAGTGAGCTTTATTGAGTATGTTACTCATGTCACATTGAGCTGTTGTATGTTATTCATGTCACATTGAGCTGTTGTATGTTATTTATGTCACATTGAGCTGTTGCATGTTATTTATGTCACATTGAGCTGTTGTATGTTATTCATGTCACATTGAGCTTTTGTATGTTATTCATGTCACATTGAGCTGTTGTATGTTATTCATGTCACATTGAGCTGTTGTATGTTACTTATGTCCCCGGTGAGGACCGGGATTTATTTCACGTGGACTTCTAGTAATAAAGTTTCCCCGGTCTCTGGGTAGTGAGATCAGACGCCCGTGTGTATTGTTGCGCACGTAAAAAATCCCTTGGCAGTTGGAAATCGAAAAAGAGTAGCCTAACGGCGCTGCCCGGGCAAAATTTTGAGTTAAAAATCTACCCAAAGTATTTCAGGATCCTCGCCGGTGCTATGGAGTTCGTGCACTGAGCTGAGTTTCTCCAGACTCAGGTTTGAGTTAGGAGGAGAACGGAGCACTTATGGGTTATACCCGTGTGACGTGATGTTGATCCATCGACTAAACTACTTATGTCACATTGAACTATTGTATGTTATTTATGTCACAGCGAGCTGTTGTATGCTATTTCAGTGGCTGTTGTATGTTATTTTAGTGAGCTGTTGTATTTTATTTATGTCACAGTGAGCTGTTGTATGTGATATATGTCACAGTGAGATGTTGTATGTGATATATGTCACAGTGAACTGGTTTGTTATTTCAGTGAGCTGATGTATGTTATTTATGTCACATTGAGCTGTTTTATGTTATTTATGTCACAGTGAGCTGTTGTATGTTATTTATGTCACACGGGCTGCTGTAAGTTATTTGTCACAATGAGCTGTTGTATGTTATTTATGTCACAATGAACTGTTGTATGCTATTTCAGTGGCTGTTGTATGTTATTTTATTGAGCAGTTGTATGTTATTTCAGTGAGCATGTTGTATGTTATTTCAGAAAGGGTCTGGTTATCACTTGGATCTGTTCATCGTGGCTCTGCTCATTGTGATCTGCTCCTTCCTGGGCCTGCCTTGGTTCGTGGCTGCCACGGTTCTCTCCATCAATCACGTCAACAGCTTGAAGAAGGAGTCCCAGTGTTCAGCTCCTGGAGAGAGACCCAAGTTTCTGGGTGTCAGGTGGGTCGTGGGGTTGTGTCACAGGCGGGTTTAGTTTCACATGCTATAGTACAAGTAGACAAGCCTATACACAAACTGTACTACAATAAGATAGTTAATATCACTTTGTGAGAACAAGAGACAATTAACACTTACAGATCACATTGTGAGAACATGAGACAATTAACACTTACAGATCACATTGTGAGAACATGAGACAATTAACACTTACAGATCACATTGTGAGAACATGAGACAATTAACACTTGACATATCACATTGTGAGAACACGAGACAATTAACACTTACAAATCACATTGTGAGAACATGAGACAATTAACACTTACAGATCAATCACATTGTGAGAACATGAGACAATTAACACTTACAGATCACATTGTGAGAACATGAGACAATTAACACTTGACAGATCACATTGTGAGAACTCTCATCTCATCTCATCTCATCATGTTCCTCTTGTACCTTGCGGTGTCGAGGTGAAGTATAAACTTCGTGAGAGTGCCCGGTTATGGGCTTCGTATATCGACATTCCCATGGATTCTGTTATTCCCTCCGTCCAACGTTTACGTGGTCGGCCTCTTCCTCTGTTTCCATCTGGTCTGTACATCATTGCTTGTTGTGGCATGCTGTTGACTGGTAGCCTACTTGCATGGCCAAACCATTTGACTTGCTGCTTTCTAATAAAATCTAGAGCAGCTTTAACCCCCACTTTAGTCCTGATTTCTTCATTTCTGATCTTATCTCTTCTTGATACGTTGAGTATTCTTCTCAGGAACCTCATTTCTGTTGTTGTGATTTTTCTTTTCTCTTTTTCTGTCATTGTCCAGGTTTGGCATTGGTAGCACAGAGTTGGTAGGAAGATTGTGTTGTAAAGTGCTTTCTTAGTAGTTATTGATACATGTTTGTTCTTTAGTATTGGTGCCATTTGTCCAATGAGTTGATTTGCCTTATTGCACCTATTTTCGATCTCGTCTTCTGATCTGCCATTTGATGATATTATACTTCCTAGGTACTTGAAGCTCTTTACTTGTTTCAAGGGATGTTCGTTTAGGTGAATTGTTGCTGTTTGTTCTTCTTTAGTTATAGTCATTACCTCTGTTTTGCTTGTGCTAATTTTCATGTTATGTTCCCTACACATTTCGTTTAGACTATTCATGTGGTCTTGTAATTCAGCTTCTGATTTTGCTATTAGTGCTTGGTCGTCCGCAAACAGGAGTTCTCTAATGGTTAGATTTGCAGATGGTTCTTCTTAGTTCTCGTCATGCGGTATTCTTGCTGTCTCTGCTTGGCTGGTTTCTTTACATATGTTGTCTATAGATGTTATGAACAAGAGAGGGGACAGGACACAACCTTGTCGTACTCCAGATCTTATGGTGAAGGGTTCTGAGTGTCCTCCAGTTGCTCTCACTATGCATTCACTGTTGTTGTATAAACTTCTACATAGGTTTGTTAGATGTGTACTCACTCCATATTGTTTAAGGATTTCCCACAGCTTGTTTCTATCTACCCTATCAAATGCCTTTTCTTGGTCGACAAAGGCTAAGTAGAGTGTTTCATTGAATTCGATTGATTTTTCTATAAGTTGTCTAAGAGCAAAAATGGCGTCTGTGCATCCTTTGTTTTTCCTAAATCCAAGCTGCGTTTCGCTTAGCTGGGGTTCTAAAGTAGTTCGTAATCTTTTTTCAAGAATTTTGCAAAATATTTTCCCAGTATGACTCAACAGTGAAATGCCTCTGTATTGTGTGCAATCTCTTTTGCTGCCTTTGTTTTTCCAAATTGGGATAATTATGGCGTTTCCCCAGTCTCGTGGTGTCTGTTGTTCTACCCAAACATGGTTGAATAGTCTATGTAGCCAAGCTGTTCCTACTTCTCTTGCTGCTTTAATTAGTTCATTTGGTATTTCATCCTGTCCTGGTGATTTGTTCAATGGGGCTAATCTGATGGCTTCTATAATTTCTTCTTTTAGTATGTCTGGTTCTAGTTCTTCGGTGACATCTGTGTAGGTCTCTTGAATTCCTGTGACATCTGATGGGATGTTGAGAAGTTGTTCGAAGTACTGCTTCCATCTTATTAGGATCAGTCCGTTTATACTTCTTAGTTTTTCTACGAGCAGTATGAAGATCCCCTGCCGGCTTGCTAGGCCAGTCGCAGGTTTAGGACACTAATCTGACCACAGGGAGTCCATCCCCTATGGCGAGCCATAGCCCCATTAGCCCATGACCTCGCGGTCATGGTTGCCTGGTCTGCACCACGTGGAGGTGGGGGTTGGCTTGTGTAGTCTGCGGGTCATCGGCAGGCTACTAATTTTCGCTCTTCACCCCTCCTGGGAGAGGCTAGCCAATCCTAACCCTGCTGGCTGCAGGGCCAGGCGCATTCCACACCTTACAGACCTTGTGAGAACACGAGACAATTAACACTTGACAGATCACATTGTGAGAACATGAGACAATTAACACTTGACAGATCACATTGTGAGAACATGAGACAATTAACACTTACAGATCACATTGTGAGAACATGAGACAATTAACACTTACAGATCACATTGTGAGAACACGAGACAATTAACACTTAAGATCACATTGTGAGAACATGAGACAATTAACACTTACAGATCACATTGTGAGAACATGAGACAATTAACACTTGACAGATCACATTGTGAGAACACGAGACAATTAACACTTGACAGATCACATTGTGAGAACATGAGACAATTAACACTTACAGATCACATTGTGAGAACATGAGACAATTAACGCTTGACAGATCACATTGTGAGAACACGAGACAATTAACACTTGACAGATCACATTGTGAGAACATGAGACAATTAACACTTGACAGATCACATTGTGAGAACACGAGACAATTAACACTTAAGATCACATTGTGAGAACATGAGACAATTAACACTTACAGATCACATTGTGAGAACATGAGACAATTAACACTTGACAGATCACATTGTGAGAACATGAGACAATTAACACTTGACAGATCACATTATGAGAACACGAGACAATTAACACTTGACAGATCACATTGTGAGAACACGAGACAATTAACACTTACAGATCACATTGCTGGAGCATGAAAACATGAACGTTTCAATGAAGATTGATTGTTTCAGACAATGGTGGGTTGCTATTGACATCTTGTTGCTCTATTTCAGGGAGCAGAGAGTCACTGGCACACTGATTTTCTTGTTCATTGGTTTATCTGTCTTGCTGACTTCAGTACTTCAAGTAAGCATTAGTCTGTTCACATCTTATTTTATTCTTATAAAATAATAACAGCTTATGTGAATCAATATTTCTGTAGACATCTTGCATCTTGCTGACAATGAGAGCAGACAAACTTGACAGTTCATCAAAAGAATTACCTCCCTTAGTAAATGTTTCAGACTCTTAGATCAGTGATACTGCCACGTAGATGGCCTTGAGATGGTAATTTGTCAGTAACTCTCACATCAAAAGTTTCAGCCCTGTATATCAGAGCTTGTGGGAAGAGGTCAAAGACTCAAGCTGCTTGATTGTAGTAGCACGTCAAAGCACATGCGTCAAATGTGAATACAGATTATATTTAGCAATAGGCTGATTAGCTTTTTTATATCATAACAACTGTATTAATTTAGGAGTAGCTGGCTGAGTGGCTAGAATGCCAATTCTCCTTCGGGAGACCCGGGTTTGAATCCTCTGTGAGGTGTGGATTTTTTTTCTGTCGGGTGCAAAAAGAAAACCTTAACCTGCACAGTTCACTGGGACTGCACTAGCCAGGCAGCCTTAATTCCTCAGGCTCAAGACAACCCCCCCCCCCTGCCATACACCTGTAGTGAGTGCTGACTATTTAATAGATGTCTCACACCAAAGTAGTGACAAGTAGACTTTTAGAGAGAAAGACTATTCACAGCCAAAAACAAGATCGAAGTGGCTCGTGAATCTAGGCTGTATGAAATTACAGGCCCCAGAAGTTATCTAGTATTCTAACAGTGACCAGGCTAAGCGAAGTAAGGTGACCAGCAATACTTTATAGAAAAATCGCAGACCTAGGTACCCTGCTACAATGTGCCTGGGAAGTGAAAGGCTCCCCCAGTCTTATGCTTTCTCACAACAGAGAGATAGGAAGACAAATAATAAAGTTACAACTTTCGCTCAGTCCCCTTAACTTAATATTCTAATCTTAGATTAGATTACAACAGAATCTTTGGTTTTAAAATCTCAATCTACAATATAAATTTATTTAGAAAAACAATGAGTGCTTACCATGGGAGTCACACTGACGCAAGTAAAAGGATTGCAGATACCCCTGCTTTCCTAAATTACTATATTTTGTCTACTGGGTGTCACTCTTATTATTAAGTTACTGTTCAGAAGTTCTGGGTTAAAATCATCTACTTTTGCACATTAGCCCTAACGGAATGATAGTAGGTGGCAGACGGCTATCGTGCCACTTATCTTCGGCTTCCTTTCCTCACAGCTGGCAGTCATGTTCTTCAGGATCTCTTCTCTGTTTCTTCTCCTCATTTGGCGATGAAGTTTACAAATCTCCGGACTGGATGTTCAGGATCAGGCTTTGTGATTATTATTTATCCCGTTCCAGTCTTATTATTATCAACTATTATGCTTACAATGTTCAGTTATTTAACATCTGCTTTTATGATGCAACTAGGCACTTAAACTACTTGTTCATGTAGGATACACAAGTAAATTGTGGCAAGTAAACCACAAAGATACACTGTTTGCATTTAGTAGTCATTGGTAGGTGGTTGTTGGTTGGTGATAGTGGTTGCTGCCAGATGTAGTTTCTCTCAGCGATAAGGGTTACAACAATCCTGGATCTAGTAGAACACATGCTTTCACTGTGGGAGACAGGGCTCTGCGAACTACACTTTAATTTCACAAAGGCTACTGTTGCTGAAGAGGTAAGGTTAGCCTCTAATTTAAACTTCTTTTACTAGTTTGATTCACTGCCATCCCCACACAGATCTTCACATAGAATGAGGCAGAATCTAGACATTTTCCTCCCAGCTAAAAACTCCTGGCAGCCCCTTTATTTGCAATCGGCCCAATAGCGCAGTTGCCCAGCTAAATGCCCTAATATGGCTGTCACAGTCGCCTTTGGCTATTATTCCCAATACATATCTATACATACATGTAATAGTAATGTACATTTTGCACACATATAAGGGAGATGGGAGTCCTACGACTTTGTCATCACACCACAAGGTACTATACAGGCAGAACATGAGTTTAAAAAAAAAAAAAAAAAGCTGTTTTCATTGTTACCAATATTCATTCAGCCTGAAGTGTCAATTTGTTAGCAAATTCTTCTCATATCTTCTTTTCTAAGAGCGTTTTATGTCTTTTAAAAAGAGAGAATAATCAGTTATCATTTATCAGCTGGGGTATCTTCATTGCACTCCGGACAGGTCCATAGGTGCTCAGATCCTCCCCCTAGCATATGCATCCGTGTTCGGTGGCTAATATTGCCAATTCTGTGTTGGTTGATGAGGCACCTTGATTTCCCGAAGTACCTCTCGTGTCTGGCCGTGCCAGTTCTTACTCCCAAGTCTTTCATCCTGGACAGCGATGTGGATTCACTAAAGTCAAAGTCCTCTGTTCTCGACATATCTTTAAGGACGTTAATAACATCGCAGATCCATGGCTGGCCTATCTACAGGGGGTGCAGAGTCAGCCAGTTTATCAGCTCGTTCATTTCCCTCGACTCCCGCATGTCCCAGGACGAAGATGGTGACTTTACGGACAACAGACTTCCGCAGCGACTCAGTCCACTGTCTATGTACAGATTCAGCTTCGACCTTCTGAATCATGCTCATTGAATCACTTAGGTACACACACGTTGGTATAATGCTGTGATTCCAGCCATATGAAAGCCTGTGTAACTGCCATCACCTCCATCGTCATGCTGCTCGTGGTCATAGAGTGGGCACCACTGGATTCTTGAACGGTTCGGCCCGCTGAACGGGCTGTAAATGCCCACGCACTTCTCTGCTGCTTTACAACAGATCCATCTGTATAGATAAGCACTTCGGGGCTATCTGAGTGTTCATAGATGAGCGCGTTGATCTCTGCCTTGACAGCGGCAGGGTTCTGCTCTCTGCACCGTCTGTCGAGTGTGATAATGCAGGAGAAAGTGCACTTAAAAGCTGGAGGCACCGGCACCCATTCCTTGCTGGGGTTGAAATTGGCAGGACTGTAGACCTGTCTAACTTCATCTTCCCCCCGACCCATCCATGATTTGCCCCTCTTTATCCTGTCACCCTTTTCTCTGAATACAGCATCATGCAGAGGGTGCTGCTCATCTGCACTTATTTTTAAGTATGCACGAGCTCTCCAGATCTTGATCCTGTGGTTCACTGTCAGGGAAGTCAAGGAGGTATCTCATTGCTACACAGCTGGTGTCTCTCATGCAGCCCAAAATGATGCACATGGCTTCGTTTTGTACCTTTTCAAGTCTTCCAATATGTGTAGGGCTGACAGTTAGGATGGCCAGGGCATACTCGATGCGTGAAAGCACCAGTCCTTAGAACAGAAGTATTAGCAGTCGCCATGACTCTCATTGCTGACAAACCTTTTTGAGAATAATCCTTTCCTTTGAAAGCATACTTATTGAATATGTTCATTGTGAATTATTTTAAAAATATATTCAAGATAATATGTATGAATGAATGTACTTTAAACTAAATTCAAGATAATATTTGTGAATGTATTGTATTTTAAAATATATTCAAGATATTTGTGAATATATTGTATTTTAAAATACATTAAAGATAATATTTGTGAATGTATTGTATTTTAAAATATATGAAAGATAATATTTGTGATTGTATTTCGGCACTTAACTAACATCCAGCACAGTGATGAAGGGGTTAAGAAAGCAATTCACAATTCTGCCAGTGTGTTCTGCCAGTGTGTTCGAAACATAGCTGTGGGCGTTATGGAAGTAGACAGCTTTGCGCTGGTTCTTGTACAATGGTATGAGTGCCGGTAATTAACAAAGCATTGGCAAACTACTGAAAGTAAATGTGCCAAGAAATCACAAACAGCCAAGACATGCTGAAATTGACTGTGATGTCCGGTAAAAAATATGCAACTAACCAACTAGCTAACTTAACTGACAATGTCAAACACAGAAAAATACAGTAATTAACTTTGATTGGCTGAACTGAAATCCACAACAACACTTATCTTTTTCACTTCCAGACCAACACAAGAGCTCTGTGTGTGTATGTGTGCGTGTATGTGTGTGTGTATGTGTGCGTGTGCATGCGTGCATGCAAAGAGTGTGTCGCTAACCATGACATCATCATCACAGATGTGGTACTTTCACAGCTGGCAAATAGATGGGTCTTATTTTAAACACATGCATTGCCATATTTATTTAGTGTGTCCAGAGTAAATGTAAGAAGTACAATCACACATGTGATCTTGAATGATACACATAAAGAAAAGTTGATCATACACAACCCGTTGTTGTGTTCCTGATAGCTTATGACAAAAAGAGTAAATGGTTAGACAAGGATTTATTGTTTTATAATTTCAATTATAAAGATTTTTCACTGTAGTGATTGAAATTTTGTAGAGCTGACATACAGAAAGTTGAGAATGTGTCATCTGTATACTGATTGCTTGGATATGTTTATACCTTGTGCCATGTTGTCTTTACAGTTCATCCCCATGCCTGTTCTGTTTGGAGTGTTTCTGTACATGGGCATCTCCTCCCTGAGAGGCATGCAGCTGATTGATCGCATCATGATCCTCCTGATGCCCGCCAAGTACCAGCCTGACTACATGTACCTGCGACACGTCCGCACCAAGAGAGTGCACCTGTTCACCTGCATCCAGGTGCTGTGTTTGGGCTTTCTCTGGGCAATCAAGTCCATCAAAGCCATCTCCATCGCCTTCCCTGTCATGGTGAGTGAAGCAGGTAGAGCTGTGTGTCCCCAGCATTGATACGTCTCCATCATCTTCCCTGTCATGGTGAGTGAAGCAGGTAGAGATGTGTGTTCCCCAGCATTGTTACGTCTCCATCATCTTCCCTGTCATGGTGAGTGAAGCAGGTAGAGCTGTGTGTTCCCCCAGCATTGATACATCTCCATCATCTTCCCTGTCATGGTGAGTGAAGCAGGTAGAGCTGTGTGTTCCCCAGCATTGATACATCTCCATCATCTTCCCTGTCATGGTGAGTGAAGCAGGTAGAGCTGTGTGTTCCCCAGCATTGATACATCTCCATCATCTTCCCTGTCATGGTGAGTGAAGCAGGTAGAGCTGTGCTGTCCCCAGCATTGATACATCTCCATCATCTTCCCTGTCATGGTGAGTGAAGCAGGTAGAGCTGTGTGTCCCCAGCATTGATACATCTCCATCTTCCCTGTCATGGTGAGTGAAGCAGGTAGAGCTGTGTGTTCCCCAGCATTGATACCTCTCATCATCTTCCCTGTCATGGTGAGTGAAGCAGGTAGAGCTGTGTGTCCCCAGCATTGATACATCTCATCATCTTCCTGTCATGGTGAGTGAAGCAGGTAGAGCTGTGTGTTCCCCAGCATTGATACATCTCCATCATCTTCCCTGTCATGGTGAGTGAAGCAGGTAGAGCTGTGTGTTCCCCAGCATTGATACATCTCTATCATCTTCCCTGTCATGGTGAGTGAAGCAGGTAGAGCTGTGTGTTCCCCAGCATTGATACATCTCCTATCATCTTCCCTGTCATGGTGAGTGAAGCAGGTAGAGCTGTGTGTTCCCCAGCATTGATACATCTCTATCATCTTCCCTGTCATGGTGAGTGAAGCAGGTAAGAGCTGTGTGTTCCCCAGCATTGATACATCTCCTATCATCTTCCCTGTCATGGTGAGTGAAGCAGGTAGAGCTGTGTGTTCCCCAGCATTGATACGTCTCCATCATCTTCCTGTCATGGTGAGTGAAGCAGGTAGAGCTGTGTGTTCCCCAGCATTGATACATCTCTATCATCTTCCCTGTCATGGTGAGTGAAGCAGGTAGAGCTGTGTGTTCCCCAGCATTGTTACGTCTCCATCATCTTCCCTGTCATGGTGAGTGAAGCAGGTAGAGCTGTGTGTCCCCAGCATTGATACATCTCCATCTTCCCTGTCATGGTGAGTGAAGCAGGTAGAGCTGTGTGTCCCCAGCATTGATACATCTCCATCATCTTCCCTGTCATGGTGAGTGAAGCAGGTAGAGATGTGTGTTCCCCAGCATTGTTACATCTCCATCATCTTCCCTGTCATGGTGAGTGAAGCATGTAGAGCTGTGTGTTCCCCAGCATTGATACATCTCCATCATCTTCCCTGTCATGGTGAGTGAAGCAGGTAGAGCTGTGTGTTCCCCAGCATTGATACATCTCTATCATCTTCCCTGTCATGGTGAGTGAAGCAGGTAGAGCTGTGTGTTCCCCAGCATTGATACGTCTCCATCATCTTCCCTGTCATGGTGAGTGAAGCAGGTAGAGCTGTGTGTCCCCAGCATTGATACGTCTCCATCATCTTCCCTGTCATGGTGAGTGAAGCAGGTAGAGATGTGTGTTCCCCAGCATTGTTACGTCTCCATCATCTTCCCTGTCATGGTGAGTGAAGCAGGTAGAGCTGTGTGTTCCCCAGCATTGATACATCTCCATCTTCCCTGTCATGGTGAGTGAAGCAGGTAGAGCTGTGTGTTCCCCAGCATTGATACATCTCCATCATCTTCCCTGTCATGGTGAGTGAAGCATGTAGAGCTGTGTGTTCCCCAGCATTGATACATCTCCATCATCTTCCCTGTCATGGTGAGTGAAGCATGTAGAGCTGTGTGTTCCCCAGCATTGTTACGTCTCCGATCATCTTCCCTGTCATGGTGAGTGAAGCAGTAGAGCTGTGTGTCCCCAGTATTGATACATCTCCATCATCTTCCCTGTCATGGTGAGTGAAGCATGTAGAGCTGTGTGTTCCCCAGCATTGATACATCTCCATCATCTTCCCTGTCATGGTGAGTGAAGCATGTAGAGCTGTGTGTTCCCCAGCATTGATACATCTCCATCATCTTCCCTGTCATGGTGAGTGAAGCATGTAGAGCTGTGTGTTCCCCAGCATTGATACATCTCTATCATCTTCCCTGTCATGGTGAGTGAAGCAGGTAGAGATGTGTGTTCCCCAGCATTGATACATCTCTATCATCTTCCCTGTCATGGTGAGTGAAGCATGTAGAGCTGTGTGTTCCCCAGCATTGATACATCTCTATCATCTTCCCTGTCATGGTGAGTGAAGCATGTAGAGCTGTGTGTTCCCCAGCATTGATACATCTCTATCATCTTCCCTGTCATGGTGAGTGAAGCATGTAGAGCTGTGTGTTCCCCAGCATTGATACATCTCTATCATCTTCCCTGTCATGGTGAGTGAAGCATGTAGAGCTGTGTGTTCCCCAGCATTGATACATCTCTATCATCTTCCCTGTCATGGTGAGTGAAGCAGGTAGAGCTGTGTGTTCCCCAGCATTGATACATCTCTATCATCTTCCCTGTCATGGTGAGTGAAGCATGTAGAGCTGTGTGTTCCCCAGCATTGATACATCTCTATCATCTTCCCTGTCATGGTGAGTGAAGCATGTAGAGCTGTGTGTTCCCCAGCATTGATACATCTCCATCTTCCCTGTCATGGTGAGTGAAGCAGGTAGAGCTGTGTGTTCCCCAGCATTGTTACATCTCCATCATCTTCCCTGTCATGGTGAGTGAAGCATGTAGAGCTGTGTATCCCCCAGCATTGATACATCTCCATCTTTCATTCTATTGCTGTAGCCTCTAGACATCTCTGTTAGGTGATCAGCCGATACACGCTGGCGGAGATGTTCAGGGGAAGGTCGAAGCACCCATGGGCCTGCCCGAAGTGTGATGATGATCTTCACTAATCTCTGTTTGGTGAGAGTTTCTAATACAGTATAAAAGAGCCAGTAACCAGGGAATTTATTCATGACACTGTCTTTGAAAATATCAGGAGTTGAGCGATGTGGTATTGTTCCAAACGTGAGTACATGTAACCTGGTTTCTGGTTTTTCTGATGGAGCAGTAAAGGTGCTCAAAGCTGATCAGCTTTTTGATGAGGGTAGACCATGTAGAAAGCTTCTGTCTCTTCTGGATACAACCAGAGCACAGTTCTCCCTTCAGCTACGGCTCACAGATGGTGTTGATGGATTTAAAGCCTCCATGAGGTACAGCTCCAGGAGGTGCTTGGAATGACATCAAATATGCCCATTAGGTTTTGTCCCTAACCAGGGGTGAAAAAGGAAGTTTGTATCCTTCCTCCTCAGACACTATTACCTGTACATCAGGACAAAGTATACAATTTTCACTAAACTTCCTTTTTACAAATTCTGCTATCTGACATTGTGAGATAGGTAGTATATATTTTACAAGATGTGAAGGTTTTCACATGGAATAATGTGAGGTGTTGCCATTACACTAGTTTCCATTTGACTATGAATATTGTGAGTACCTGGTACAGCCAGAGCAACTAACAACAATTAGTTCAGTATAGTTTAGTCGACGGATCAACATCACGGCACACGGGTGTAAGCCATAAGAGCTCTGTTCTACTCCTAACTCAAGTCTGAGTCTGGAGAATCAGTGCATGAACTCCATAGCACTGGCGAGGATCCTGAAATACTTTGGGTAGATTTTTAACTCAAAATTTTGCCCGGGCAGCGCCGTTAGGCTACTCTTTTTCGATTTCCAACTGCCACGGGATGTTTTTACGTGCACAACAATACACACGGGTGTCCGATCACACTACCCAGAGACCAGGGGACAACAACACACACGGGCGTCCGATCTCACTACCCAGAGACAAGGGGAAATTTTGTTACTAGAAGTCCACGTGAAATAAATCCCAGCCCTCACCCGGGCTTGAACCCAGGACCTCCAGCACTTGAAGTGGACACCATACTTCGAGACCACTCACCCCCGTCAAATAACAACAATTGCCTGGAAGAAGCCAATGAACACAGACACATTGAGAAGTGGGTCACAGAAAGTGGAGGGAAGCACTGGGGGCCTTTCTCATGGCTGGGCATATCAGTCGTAAAAGTCAGGAGCTGACTGAGAATCACTAGGCTGGCTGGACAGTCTCAGACAAAGGCATGGACTGAGAATCACTAGGCTGGACAGTCTGACAGTAATATAGAGGAATAGCATCAGAATCATCACCCCAAAACATATGTGAAGATTTTAGGGCCCTTGTGTGTTCTCTGACATCCACGGCTTGTCTTTTGTCTTCTTGTCATGCTCTTTGAGTGACAGCCTGTTGTCTTGTTGTCATGCTCTTTGAGTGACAGCCTGTTGTTTTGTTTTCATGTGACTTGAGCAGTTGACCCACCGCTAAGGAATCAAATGCAGTAGATCACCTGTAGAGATGTCCCATCCTACACTTGTATGTGTTGTGCATGTTCCCTTGTTGGCTAACTTGACCATTTGGAATATCTCCAGGTGCTGGCCATGTGTTTCATCCGCAAGGGCATGGACAAGATCTTCAGCCAGCAGGAGCTCAAGTGGCTGGACGACATCATGCCAGAGGTTCACCGACGAGAGAAGGAAGATGAGGAAAAGAAACAAGAGGAGGTAAGCAAACATGGCTGTATCAACCGCAGTTATCTGTTCATTGTTGTGTATTGTGCCTGTTTGTGTCAGGCACTCAGCAGTTGAGCAGAAGCTGAGAATGTTCTGGAATGATTCTGTGTAATAACTCCTTAGACATCCAAGTGCTATCTGTGTGTTCACAGCTTCTATGTCATTAGACTCACTTGGTGCTGGACACACCGTTAAACACGGAACAGTGCCTCCCTCTGTCATCAGATGTTCTCAGGATCAGACAGAAGTCATCTCAGCAGTTACTGTTCATGCACACTGGGTATCACCAGCATCATGTGCCATGAGTGGCCCAGGCAACCTAGCTCCACTGGGTATCACCAGCATCATGTGCCATGAGTGGCCCAGGCAACCTTGCTCCACTGGGTATCACCAGCATCATGTGCCATGAGTGGCCCAGGCAACCTTGCTCCACTGGGTATCACCAGCATCATGTGCCATGAGTGGCCCAGGCAACCTTGCTCCACTGGGTATCACCAGCATCATGTGCCATGAGTGGCCCAGGCAACCTTGCTCCACTGGGTATCACCAGCATCATGTGCCATGCTGAGTGGTCCAGGCAACATTGCTCCACTGGGTATCACCAGCATCATGTGCCATGAGTGGCCCAGGCAACCTTGCTCCACTGGGTATCACCAGCATCATGTGCCATGAGTGGCCCAGGCAACATTGCTCCACTGGGTATCACCAGCATCATGTGCCATGAGTGGCCCAGGCAACCTTGCTCCACTGGGTATCACCAGCATCATGTGCCATGCTGAGTGGTCCAGGCAACCTTGCTCCACTGGGTATCACCAGCATCATGTGCCATGCTGAGTGGCCCCGGCAACCATGCTCCACTGGGTATCACCAGCATCATGTGCCATGCTGAGTGGCCCAGGCAACATTGCTCCACTGGGTATCACCAGCATCATGTGCCATGCTGAGTGGCCCGGGCAACCATGCTCCACTGGGTATCACCAGCATCATGTGCCATGCTGAGTGGTCCAGGCAACATTGCTCCACTGGGTATCACCAGCATCATGTGCCATGCTGAGTGGTCCAGGCAACATTGCTCCACTGGGTATCACCAGCATCATGTGCCATGCTGAGTGGCCCAGGCAACCTTGCTCCACTGGGTATCACCAGCATCATGTGCCATGCTGAGTGGTCCAGGCAACCTTGCTCCACTGGGTATCACCAGCATCATGTGCCATGCTGAGTGGCCCAGGCAACCTTGCTCCACTGGGTATCACCAGCATCATGTGCCATGCTGAGTGGCCCAGGCAACCTTGCTCCACTGGGTATCACCAGCATCATGTGCCATGCTGAGTGGCCCAGGCAACCTTGCTCCACTGGGTATCACCAGCATCATGTGCCATGAGTGGCCCAGGCAACCTAGCTCCACTGGGTATCACCAGCATCATGTGCCATGCTGAGTGGTCCAGGCAACCATGCTCCACTGGGTATCACCAGCATCATGTGCCATGCTGAGTGGCCCAGGCAACCTTGCTCCACTGGGTATCACCAGCATCATGTGCCATGCTGAGTGGCCCGGGCAACATTGCTCCACTGGGTATCACCAGCATCATGTGCCAAGAGTGGCCCGGGCAACATTGCTCCACTGGGTATCACCAGCATCATGTGCCATGCTGAGTGGCCCGGGCAACCTAGCTCCACTGGGTATCACCAGCATCATGTGCCATGAGTGGCCCAGGCAACCTTGCTCCACTGGGTATCACCAGCATCATGTGCCATGCTGAGTGGTCTAGGCAACCTTGCTCCACTGGGTATCACCAGCATCATGTGCCATGCTGAGTGGCCCAGGCAACCTAGCTCCACTGGGTATCACCAGCATCATGTGCCATGCTGAGTGGCCCGGGCAACATTGCTCCACTGGGTATCACCATCATCATGTGCCATGCTGAGTGGCCCAGGCAACCTTGCTCCACTGGGTATCACCATCATCATGTGCCATGCTGAGTGGCCCAGGCAACATTGCTCCACTGGGTATCACCAGCATCATGTGCCATGCTGAGTGGCCCAGGCAACCTTGCTCCACTGGGTATCACCAGCATCATGTGACATGAGTGGCCCAGGCAACCTTGCTCCACTGGGTATCACCAGCATCATGTGCCATGCTGAGTGGCCCAGGCACCATTGCTCCACTGGGTATCACCAGCATCATGTGCCATGAGTGGCCCGGGCAACCTAGCTCCACTTTGTATCACCAGCATCATGTGCCATGCTGAGTGGCCCAGGCAACCTTGCTCCACTGGGTATCACCAGCATCATGTGCCATGCTGAGTGGCCTGGGCAACCTAGCTCCACTGGGTATCACCAGCATCATGTGCCATGCTGAGTGGCCCAGGCAACCTTGCTCCACTGGGTATCACCAGCATCATGTGCCATGAGTGGCCCAGGTAACCTTGCTCCACTGGGTATCACCAGCATCATGTGCCATGCTGAGTGGCCCAGGCAACATTGCTCCACTGGGTATCACCAGCATCATGTGCCATGAGTGGCCCGGGCAACCTAGCTCCACTGGGTATCACCAGCATCATGTGGCATGCTGAGTGGCCCAGGCAACCTTGCTCCACTGGGTATCACCAGCATCATGTGCCATGCTGAGTGGCCCAGGGCCAACCTAGCTCCACTGGGTATCGCCAGCATCATGTGCCATGCTGAGTGGCCCAGGCAACCTTGCTCCACTGGGTATCACCAGCATCATGTGCCATGCTGAGTCACCCGGGCAACATTGCTCCACTGGGTATCACCAGCATCATGTGCCATGAGTGGCCCGGGCAACATTGCTCCACTGGGTATCACCAGCATCATGTGCCATGCTGAGTGGCCCTGGGCAACCTAGCTCCACTGGGTATCACCAGCATCATGTGCCATGAGTGGCCCAGGCAACCTAGCTCCACTGGGTATCACCAGCATCATGTGCCATGAGTGGCCCAGGCAACCTAGCTCCACTGGGTATCACCAGCATCATGTGCCATGAGTGGCCCAGGCAACCTTGCTCCACTGGGTATCACCAGCATCATGTGCCATGCTGAGTGGCCCAGCAACCTTGCCCCACTGGGTATCACCAGCATCATGTGCCATGAGTGGCCCAGGCAACCTAGCTCCACTGGGTATCACCAGCATCATGTGCCATGAGATGCCCAGGCAACCTTGCTCCACTGGGTATCACCAGCATCATGTGCCATGAGTGGTCCAGGCAACATTGCTCCACTGGGTAGCACCAGCATCATGTGCCATGCTGAGTGGCCCGGGCAACCTAGCTCCACTGGGTATCACCAGCATCATGTGCCATGCTGAGTGGTCCAGGCAACATTGCTCCACTGGGTATCACCAGCATCATGTGCCATGCTGAGTGGCCTGAGCAACCTAGCTCCACTGCAAACATCTGTACTCTGTGTGTTTGATGAGTTTGACAATTAATTTTTTGTATTGCTGACATGTTTGACAGTCATTTTTTGTATTGTTGTTGAGATGATTAGTCATTTTATGTGGTGTTGGTCACTTTAACCACTGTTATTCTCTATGTTGTTGGTCAGTTTGAGTGTTGGTCATTCTGCTATGTTGTTGGTCAGTTTGAGTGTTAGTCATTCTCTATGTTGTTGGTCAGTTTTGAGTGTTGGTCATTTTCTATGTTGTTGGTCAGTTTGAGTGTTGGTCATTCTCTATGTTGTTGGTCAGTTTGAGTGTTGGTAATTCTTTGTGTTGTTGGTCAGTTTGAGTGTTGGTAATTCTTTGTGTTGTTGGTCAGTTTGAGTGTTAGTCATTATCTGTATTGTTGGTCAGTTTGAGTGTTGGTCATTATCTGTATTGTTGGTCAGTTTGAGTGTTAGTCATTATCTGTATTGTTGGTCAGTTTTGAGTGTTAGTCATTATCTGTATTGTTGGTCAGTTTGAGTGTTAGTCATTATCTGTATTGTTGGTCAGTTTGAGTGTTGGTCATTATCTGTATTGTTGGTCAGTTTGAGTGTTAGTCATTATCTGTATTGTTGGTCAGTTTGAGTGTTGGTCATTATCTGTATTGTTGGTCAGTTTGAGTGTTGGTCATTCTCTGTGTTTGTAGCACAGCTGAACATGTTGAGTCAAGAGAATGATTATTGTCTGGTGTGTTCCCTACATGAACATCTGAAGATGTTGAGTAAAGAGAACATTTATTTTCGTGTGTGTCCTCAGCAACGAAGATCACTCATCGGGGAATCGACCTCTATACCCATGGCAGCTCTGGGCTTCAACATCAGCAGTGAGACCTGGACTGTCAAAGCAGACGTGGACACTGTCAATATTTCTGAAGAGATGTCAAAGACAGCCATGTGGAAGTCCATCATGTCCAACGAGTCCTCATCCAGCCTGCAGCACCAGGCCGTGGAGGAGGGATACCAACCACAGAGGGAGCTCCAAGAAGTAAGTAGCCATGTTTTGTTTGAGAACAGTTCAGCTACCCAGAAGTCTTTGCTTGTCTTGTGTCTGCTAGAGCCATGACCAAACATAAGAAGAAGAAACAACTTCACTTGGTTGCCATGAATGTTCTGTCTGACATTCAAGAATACAAGTTATCAAACCATGTGTTTGTGCTAAATTTGACCAGTAACTGTAGACACATGACATAGTCGGTTTTCTCTCATGTTTGTTTTTCCTGAAATTCAAACTGTTTTAGTATTTGGTGTGTTTACATCTATAAGCAAATCAAACACAAGTTAACCCAGGGATAGCCTAGAAAGTGTTGTGTGCTGCTCCAAGTAGCTAGTCCTTTAGAGAGAGATCAACAGTAGATACAGCAACCAGTCAGCTTGTCTGGGGGAACCATGTATAATACATTAGAGAGAGATCAATAGTAGATATACAGCAACCAGTCAGCTTGTCTGGGGGAACCATGTATAATACATTAGAGAGAGATCAATAGTAGTTATACAGCAACCAGTCAGCTTGTCTGGGGGAACCATGTATAATACATTAGAGAGAGATCAATAGTAGATATACAGCAACCAGTCAGCTTGTCTGGGGGAACCATGTATAATACATTAGCGAGAGATCAATAGTAGATTATACAGCAACCATTCAGCTTGTCTGGGGGAACACATGTATAATACATAGAGAGAGATCAATAGTAGATATACAGCAACCATTCAGCTTGTCTGGGGGAACCATGTATAATACATTAGAGAGAGATCAATAGTAGATATACAGCAACCAGTCAGCTTGTCTGGGGGGAACCCATGTATAATACATTAGAGAGAGATCAATAGTAGATATACAGCAACCAGTTCAGCTGTCTGGGGGAACCATGTATAATACATTAGAGAGAGATCAATAGTAGATATACAGCAACCAGTCAGCTTGTCCGGTGGGAACCATGTATAATACATTAGAGAGAGATCAACAGTAGATAAGCACAGTCAGCTTGTCTGGGGGAACCATGTATAATACATTAGAGAGAGATCAATAGTAGATATACAGCAACCAGTCAGCTTGTCTGGGGGAACCATGTATAATACATTAGAGAGAGATCAACAGTAGATACAGCAACCAGTCAGCTTGTCTGGGGGAACCATGTATAATACATTAGAGAGAGATCAATAGTAGTTATACAGCAACCAGTCAGCTTGTCTGGGGGAACCATGTATAATACATTAGAGAGAGATCAATAGTAGTTATACAGCAACCAGTCAGCTTGTCTGGGGGAACCATGTATAATACATTAGAGAGAGATCAACAGTAGATACAGCAACCAGTCAGCTTGTCTGGGGGAACCATGTATAATACATTAGAGAGAGATCAACAGTAGATATACAGCAACCAGTCAGCTTGTCTGGGGGAACCATGTATAATACATTAGAGAGAGATCAATAGTAGATATACAGCAACCAGTCAGCTTGTCTGGGGGAACCATGTATAATACATTAGAGAGAGATCAACAGTAGATACAGCAACCAGTCAGCTTGTCTGGGGGAACCATGTATAATACATTAGAGAGAGATCAATAGTAGATATACAGCAACCAGTCAGCTTGTCTGGGGGAACCATGTATAATACATTAGAGAGAGATCAATAGTAGTTATACATTCAGCTTGTCTTGGGGGAACAATGTATAATACATTAGAGAGAGATCAATAGTAGTTATTACCAGCAACCAGTCAGCTTGTCTGGGGGAACCTTGTATATACATTAGAGAGAGATCAATAGTAGATATACAGCAACCATTCAGCTTGTCTGGGGGAACCATGTATAATACATTAGAGAGAGATCAATAGTAGATATACAGCAACCAGTCAGCTTGTCTGGGGAAACCATGTATAATACATTAGAGAGAGATCAATAGTAGTTATACAGCAACCAGTCAGCTTGTCTGGGGGAACCATGTATAATACATTAGAGAGAGATCAATAGTAGTTATACAGCAAACCAGTCAGCTTGTCTGGGGGAACCATGTATAATACATTAGAGAGAGATCAATAGTAGTTATACAGCAACCAGTCAGGCTTGTCTGGGGGAAACCATGTATAATACATTAGAGAGAGATCAATAGTAGATATACAGCAACCATTCAGCTTGTCTGGGGGAACCATGTATAATACATTAGAGAGAGATCAATAGTAGATATAGCAACCAGTCAGCTTGTCTGGGGGAACCATGTATAATACATTAGAGAGAGATCAATAGTAGATATAGCAACCAGTCAGCTTGTCTGGGGGAACCATGTATAATACATTAGAGAGAGATCAATAGTAGATATACAGCAACCATTCAGCTTGTCTGGGGGAACCATGTATAATACATTAGAGAGAGATCAATAGTAGATATACAGCAACCAGTCAGCTTGTCTGGGGGAACCATGTATAATACATTAGAGAGAGATCAATAGTAGATATACAGCAACCAGTCAGCTTGTCTGGGGGAACCATGTATAATACATTACAGAGAGATCAACAGTAGATACAGCAACCAGTCAGCTTGTCTGGGGGAACCATGTATAATACATTAGAGAGAGATCAATAGTCGTTATACAGCAACCAGTCAGCTTGTCTGGGGAACCATGTTATAACATTAGAGAGAGATCAACAGTAGATACAGCAACCAGTCAGGCTTGTCTGGGGGAACCATGTATAATACATTAGAGAGAGATCAACAGTAGATATACAGCACCAGTCAGCTTGTCTGGGGGAACCATGTATAATACATTAGAGAGAGATCAATAGTAGATATACAGCAACCAGTCAGCTTGTCTGGGGGAACCAGTATAATACATTAGAGAGAGATCAACAGTAGATACAGCAACCAGTCAGCTTGTCTGGGGAACCATGTATAATACATTAGAGAGAGATCAACAGTAGATATACAGCAACCAGTCAGCTTGTCTGGGGGGAAACATGTATAATACATTAGAGAGAGATCAATAGTAGATATACATTCAGCTTGTCTGGGGGAACAATGTATAATACATTAGAGAGAGATCAATAGTAGTTATACCAGCAACCAGTCAGCTTGTCTGGGGGAACCATGTATAATACATTAGAGAGAGATCAATAGTAGATATACATTCAGCTTGTCTGGGGGAACCATGTATAATACATTAGAGAGAGATCAATAGTAGATATACAGCAACCAGTCAGCTTGTCTGGGGGAACCATGTATAATACATTAGAGAGAGATCAATAGTAGTATACAGCAACCAGTCAGCTTGTCTGGGGGAACCATGTATAATACATTAGAGAGAGATCAATAGTAGTTATACAGCAACCAGTCAGCTTGTCTGGGGGGACCATGTATAATACATTAGAGAGAGATCAATAGTAGTTATACAGCAACCAGTCAGCTTGTCTGGGGGAACCATGTATAATACATTAGAGAGAGATCAATAGTAGATATACAGCAACCATTCAGCTTGTCTGGGGGAACCATGTATAATACATTAGAGAGAGATCAATAGTAGATATAGAAACCAGTCAGCTTGTCTGGGGGAACCATGTATAATACATTAGAGAGAGATCAATAGTAGATATAGCAACCAGTCAGCTTGTCTGGGGAACCATGATAATACATTAGAGAGAGATCAATAGTAGATATACAGCAACCATTCAGCTTGTCTGGGGGAACCATGTATAATACATTAGAGAGAGATCAATAGTAGATATACAGCAACCAGTCAGCTTGTCTGGGGAACCATGTATAATACATTAGAGAGAGATCAATAGTAGTATATACATTCAGCTTGTCTGGGGGAACAATGTATAATACATTAGAGAGAGATCAATAGTAGTTATACAGCAACCAGTCAGCTTGTCTGGGGGAACCATGTATAATACATTAGGAGAGAGATCAATAGTAGATATACGGCAACCATTCAGCTTGTCTGGGGGAACCATGTATAATACATTAGAGAGAGATCAATAGTAGATATACAGCAACAAGTTCAGCTTGTCTGGGGAACCATGTATAATCATTAGAGAGAGATCAATAGTAGTTATACAGCAACCAGTCAGCTTGTCTGGGGGAACCATGTATAATACATTAGAGAGAGATTCAATAGTAGTTATACAGCAACAGTCAGCTTGTCTGGGGGACCATGTATAATACATTAGAGAGAGACTAATAGTAGTTATACAGCAACCAGTCAGCTTGTCTGGGGGAACCATGTATAATACATAGAGAGAGATCAATAGTAGATATACAGCAACCATTCAGCTTGTATGGGGGAACCATGTATAATACATTAGAGAGAGATCAATAGTAGATATAGCAACCAGTCAGCTTGTCTGGGGAACCATGTATAATACATTAGAGAGAGATCAATAGTAGATATAGCAACCATTCAGCTTTCTGGGGGAACCATGTATATACATTAGAGAGAGATCAATAGTAGATATACATTCAGCTTGTCTGGGGGAACCATGTATAATACATTAGAGAGAGATCAATAGTAGATATACAGCAACCAGTCAGCTTGTCTGGGGGAACCATGTATAATACATTAGAGAGAGATCAATAGTAGATATACAGCAACCAGTCAGCTTGTCTGGGGGAACCATGTATAATACATTAGAGAGAGATCAACAGTAGATACAGCAACCAGTCAGCTTGTCTGGGGAACCATGTATAATACATTAGAGAGAGATCATATACAGTTGCAGTATACATAGTCTGTCATGGGTGAACTAATACATTAGATTGTGAGACGATACATTAATGAGAGGATAGAATCACATTCTTGTTTGAGATGGGTGAACATTTTGTGCTTTAGAAATATTACCTCACTGAATCACTGGATATCTCACATAGATAGTTCTATAATGTTGCTGTCAGCAACCACACACACACCAACAACAGCATCTATTACGTATTATCATAAGACTCCAGCGACACGTAGACAGCTTGCGGAGACTGACAAGCTACCAGAAGTCTCCAGTACCATATCATAAGCCTCCAGTACCATACCATAAGTCTCCAATACCATATCATAAGTCTCCAGTACCATACCATAAGTCTCCAATACCATATCATAAGTCTCCAGTACCATACCATAAGTCTCCAATACCATATCATAAGCCTCCAGTACCATACCATAAGTCTCCAATACCATATCATAAGTCTCCAATACCATATCATAAGTCTCCATACCATATCATGTCTCATACCATATCATAAGCTCCAGTACCATACCATAAGTCTCCAATACCATATCATAAGTCTCCAGTACCATATCATAAGTCTCCAGTACCATATCATAAGTCTCCAGTACCATATCATAAGTCTCCAGTACCATATCATAAGTCTCCAATACCATAAGTCTCCATACATAAGTCTCCAGTACCATATCATAAGTCTCCAGTACCATACCATAAGTCTCCAATACCATACCATAAGTCTCCAGTACCATACCATAAGTCTCCAATACCATATCATAAGCTCCAGTACCATACATAAGTCTCCAATACCATATCATAAGTCTCCAATACCATATCATAAGCCTCCAGTACCATATCATAAGACTCCAATACCATATCATAAGTCTCCAGTACCATATCATAAGTCTCCAGTACCATATCATAAGTCTCCAGTACCATATCATAAGTCTCCGGTACCATATCATAAGTCTCCAATACCAAATCATAAGTCTCCAGTACCATATCATAAGTCTCCAGTACCATATCATAAGTCTCCAATACCATATCATAAGCCTCCAGTACCATACCATAAGCCTCCAATACCATATCATAAGTCTCCAATACCATATCATAAGCCTCCAATACCATATCATAAGCCTCCAGTATTATACCATAAGTCTCCAGTACCATATCATAAGTCTCCAGTACCATACCATAAGTCTCCAATACCATATCGTAAGTCTCCAGATCATAAGTCTCCAGTACCATACCATAAGTCTCCAATACCATATCATAAGTCTCCAGTACCATATCATAAGTCTCCAGTACCATATCATAAGTCTCCAGTACCATATCATAAGTCTCCAGTACCGTACCATATAAGTCTCCAGTACCATATCATAAGTCTCCAGTACCATATCATAAGTCTCCAGTACCATATCATGTCTCCAATACCATATCATAAGTCTCCAGTACCATATCATAAGTCTCCAATACCATATCATAAGTCTCCAGTACCATACCATAAGTCTCCAGTACCATATCATAAGTCTCCAGTACCATACCATAAGTCTCCAATACCATATCATAAGTCTCCAATACCATATCATAAGTCTCCAATACCATACCATATAAGTCTCCAGTACCATATCATAAGTCTCCAATACCATATCATAAGTCTCCAGTACCATATCATAAGTCTCCAATACCATATCATAAGTCTCCAGTACCATACCATAAGTCTCCAATACCATATCATAAGTCTCCAGTACCATACCATAAGCCTCCAGTACCATACCATAAGTCTCCAATACCATATCATAAGTCTCCAATACCATATCATAAGTCTCCAGTACCATACCATAAGTCTCCAATACCATATCATAAGTCTCCAATACCATATCATGTGTCTTCAGTACCATATCATAAGTCTCCAGTACCATACCATAAGTCTCCAATACCATACCATATGTCTCCAGTACCATACCATGTCTCCAATACCATATCATAAGTCTCCAGTACCATATCATAAGTCTCCAGTACCATACCATAAGTCTCCAGTACCATACCATGTCTCCAGATCATATGTCTCCAATACCATATCATAAGTCTCAAGTACCATATCATAAGTCTCCAATACCATATAAGTCTCCAGTACCATATCATAAGTCTCCAGATCATAAGTCTCCAATACCATACCATAAGTCTCCAATACCATATCATAAGTCTCCAATACCATATCATAAGTCTCCAGATCATAAGTCTCCAATACCATACCATAAGTCTCCAATACCATTTCATAAGTCTCCAGTACCATATCATAAGTCTCCAGTACCATATCATAAGTCTCCAATACCATATCATAAGTCTCTAGTACCATATCGTAAGTCTCCAATACCATATCATAAGTCTCCAGTACCATACCATAAGTCTCCAATACCATATCATAAGTCTCCAGTACCATACCATAAGTCTCCAATACCATATCATAAGTCTCCAGTACCATACCATAAGTCTCCAATACCATATCATAAGTCTCCAATACCATATCATAAGTCTCCAGTACCATACCATAAGTCTCCAATACCATATCATAAGTCTCCAATACCATATCATGTGTCTCCAGTACCATATCATAAGTCTCCAGTACCATACCATAAGTCTCCAATACCATACCATATGTCTCCAGTACCATACCATAAGTCTCCAATACCATACCATAAGCCTCCAGTACCATACCATAAGTCTCCAATACCATATCATAAGTCTCCAATACCATATCATAAGCCTCCAGTACCATACCATAAGACTCCAATACCATATCATAAGTCTCCAATACCATATCATAAGCCTCCAGTACCATACCATAAGCCTCCAATACCATATCATGTCTCCAATACCATATCATAAGCCTCCAGTACCATACCATAAGTCTCCAGTACCATATCATAAGTCTCCAGTACCATACCATAAGTCTCCAATACCATATAAGTCTCCAGATCATAAGTCTCCAATACCATACCATAAGTCTCCAGTACCATATCATAAGTCTACAGTACCATATCATAAGTGCTGAAGAGTGTCTTAACGAACTTCAATCAAAACCATTTAATGGATAAGGTGTCCAGGGTGTGACACTCTTTCAACAAACTTGAAGCAGGAAACTTTAACAGCAATCAAAAGGACTGAAGATCGGCAAATATATTATTCTTCTTTGTAATTTTCAAACGTAAACATGATGAGTAATCAATCGTCAAACACTAGCCCTTTTTAATTAACCTTGCCGTAATATATCTTGTCTCGTTTGGATCTGTTGCCTTTGTTCTATTCTTTTCAGGCTCCTATATCCTTCTCACTGTGGACATTGTCTTTTGCCATCTATATTGCCATAATGATGTCGCCCTGCTCTTCAATATTCTTTTCAAGGTCTGGACCATTTCAATATGCCGTTTCCCTGTTGGAATCCATGATCCCACTCCCGTAACCATTGATCAACGAAACTGACGTGATCCGCTAGTTTCTTAGTTATATCCACGTTTCTGACCGAGAGTTCTGCTCCTTCTGTTTTTCGTGTCATGAACTTCAGTCACGACTTGGCAATAAGTCTCCAGTACCATATCATAAGTCTCCAATACCATATCATAAGTCTCCAATACCATATCATGTGTCTCCAGTACCATATCATAAGTCTCCAGTACCATACCATAAGTCTCCAATACCATATCATAAGTCTCCAGTACCATACCATAAGTCTCCAATACCATATCATAAGCCTCCAGTACCATACCATAAGTCTCCAATACCATATCATAAGTCTCCAATACCATATCATAAGCCTCCAGTACCATATCATAAGACTCCAATACCATATCATAAGTCTCCAGTACCATATCATAAGTCTCCAGTACCATATCATAAGTCTCCAGTACCATATCATAAGTCTCCGGTACCATATCATAAGTCTCCAATACCAAATCATAAGTCTCCAGTACCATATCATAAGTCTCCAATACCATATCATAAGTCTCCAATACCATATCATAAGCCTCCAGTACCATACCATAAGCCTCCAATACCATATCATAAGTCTCCAATACCATATCATAAGCCTCCAATACCATATCATAAGCCTCCAGTACCATACCATAAGTCTCCAGTACCATATCATAAGTCTCCAGTACCATACCATAAGTCTCCAATACCATATCATAAGTCTCCAGATCATAAGTCTCCAATACCATACCATAAGTCTCCAATACCATATCATAAGTCTCCAGTACCATATCATAAGTCTCCAGTACCATATCATAAGTCTCCAGTACCATATCATAAGTCTCCAGTACCGTACCATATAAGTCTCCAGTACCATATCATAAGTCTCCAGTACCATATCATAAGTCTCCAGTACCATATCATGTCTCCAATACCATATCATAAGTCTCCAGTACCATATCATAAGTCTCCAATACCATATCATAAGTCTCCAGTACCATACCATAAGTCTCCAGTACCATATCATAAGTCTCCAGTACCATACCATAAGTCTCCAATACCATATCATAAGTCTCCAATACCATATCATAAGTCTCCAATACCATACCATATAAGTCTCCAGTACCATATCATAAGTCTCCAATACCATATCATAAGTCTCCAGTACCATATCGTAAGTCTCCAATACCATATCATAAGTCTCCAGTACCATACCATAAGTCTCCAATACCATATCATAAGTCTCCAGTACCATACCATAAGCCTCCAGTACCATACCATAAGTCTCCAATACCATATCATAAGTCTCCAATACCATATCATAAGTCTCCAGTACCATACCATAAGTCTCCAATACCATATCATAAGTCTCCAATACCATATCATGTGTCTTCAGTACCATATCATAAGTCTCCAGTACCATACCATAAGTCTCCAATACCATACCATATGTCTCCAGTACCATACCATGTCTCCAATACCATATCATAAGTCTCCAGTACCATATCATAAGTCTCCAGTACCATACCATAAGTCTCCAGTACCATACCATGTCTCCAGATCATATGTCTCCAATACCATATCATAAGTCTCAAGTACCATATCATAAGTCTCCAATACCATATAAGTCTCCAGTACCATATCATAAGTCTCCAGATCATAAGTCTCCAATACCATACCATAAGTCTCCAATACCATATCATAAGTCTCCAATACCATATCATAAGTCTCCAGATCATAAGTCTCCAATACCATACCATAAGTCTCCAATACCATTTCATAAGTCTCCAGTACCATATCATAAGTCTCCAGTACCATATCATAAGTCTCCAATACCATATCATAAGTCTCCAGTACCATATCGTAAGTCTCCAATACCAATACCATATCATAAGTCTCCAGTACCATACCATAAGTCTCCAATACCATATCATAAGTCTCCAGTACCATACCATAAGTCTCCAATACCATATCATAAGTCTCCAGTACCATACCATAAGTCTCCAATACCATATCATAAGTCTCCAATACCATATCATAAGTCTCCAGTACCATACCATAAGTCTCCAATACCATATCATAAGTCTCCAATACCATATCATGTGTCTCCAGTACCATATCATAAGTCTCCAGTACCATACCATAAGCCTCCAATACCATACCATAAGTCTCCAGTACCATACCATAAGTCTCCAATACCATACCATAAGCCTCCAGTACCATACCATAAGTCTCCAATACCATATCATAAGTCTCCAGTACCATATCATAAGTCTCCAGTACCATACCATAAGACTCCAATACCATATCATAAGTCTCCAATACCATATCATAAGCCTCCAGTACCATACCATAAGCCTCCAATACCATATCATAAGTCTCCAACACCATATCACAAGCCTCCAGTACCATACCATAAGTCTCCAGTACCATACCATAAGTCTCTGGTACCAGTACCATAAGTCTCCAGTACCATACGTCTCCAATACCATAAGTGTGCTAATCTACACACAGACACGAATACAGACAGTTTCTCAATGGAGGAAGGAATATATTTGTAGATTATCAGTATCACTGCGGTTGTAGATGTTGTCTGTGCATGTTTAGTAGACACTATCTGCATCTGTGTATTATTGTTTACCTACGGTTTCATTTGTTTATTAGTGCATGTGTTTGGCTATCACCTGTGAACTTGTAGACTTCAAGTAGTTGTTTTTTTTACTAAGACATCGCTAGGTCAACAGGTTGTGAGAAAATAAATCATTGCAATCACTAGATTGACAGATTGTGAGAAAATAAATCATCACATCATATGTCCAGATAACTCATTGAGTGTTGTGGTTTATGTCCATATTATATGTCTTGATAACTCATTGAGTGTTGGGGTTTATGTCCATATTATATGTCTTGATAACTCATTGAGTGTTGAGGTTTATGTCCATATTATATGTCTTGATAACTCATTAAGTGTTGGGGTTTATGTCCATATTATATGTCTTGATAACTCATTAAGTGTTGGGGTTTATGTCCATATTATATATTTAGATAACTCATGGAGGATTGTGGTTTATGTCCATATCATATGTCTAGATTTTGTTTTTTTAAATTTGCATATCCTTTACAGGACATCGCTGTCAACAGCAGCATCTTTCAGCTGTCTGTTGATTTCTTGGCAAGATTATGCTCAGTAGTTTGCCATTGCTTTCTGAGCGGCCGGCTCAGTTATCCCGCAAGTCACCAGTGGGGGTCGAACCGCTCCCAGTTCTCGCCCGCTACGAGACTCTTGTCTAGATTGGTCTATACAAATATTAACTTAGCACCATATACCAGAGCACTTCATGCTATGTCAGATGATCCTTTACAGGTTACATTTCACATGCTTATATGGATCACAGATGTGTGGGGTGTATGTCCACATTGTGTCTATATGTCTACCAGTGACAGAGATGTATGTCCATATCACACATCAGTATGGTTCACAGATGACAGAGATGTATGTCCATATCACACATCAGTATGGTTCACAGATGACAGATGTATGTCCATATCACACATCAGTATGGTTCACAGATGACAGAGATGTATGTCCATATCACACATCAGTATGGTTCACAGATGACAGATGTATGTCCATATCACACATCAGTATGGTTCACAGATGACAGATGTATGTCCATATCACACATCAGTATGGTTCACAGATGACAGATGTATGTCCATATCACACATCAGTATGGTTCACAGATGACAGAGATGTATGTCCATATCACACATCAGAATGGCTCACAGATGACAGAGATGTATGTCCATATCACACATCAGTATGATTCGTAGATGACAGATGTATGTCCATATCACACATCAGTATTGCCCATATATGGCTGAAGTATGTCCATATCACACATCAGTATTGCCCATATATGGCTGAAGTATATGTCCATATCACACATCAGTATTGCTCATATATGGCTCAAGTATATGTCCATATCACACATCAGTATTGCCCATATATGGCTCAAGTATATGTCCATATCACACATCAGTATGGCTCACAGATGGTGTTATGTCTCTATGACATATCTACATAGCTCTTGTGGGGGTTCACATCCATATTACATGTCTGCATGGCTCACAGATGGCAGGGGTCCATGTCCATATCACTCATCTCCAATTTGTGATAATACCACACATCTCTAATTTGTGATAATACCTTATGAATTTCCTATCAAACTCCATTTTCTTTTAGCCTACAGAAATCTTTCTTTATTTTCATTTTATTGAACATAATACAAAAACATTAGTCTTGTTTAGAAGTAGAAATGATAATATCATAATTAAGACGATATTCTTTCCTTATTTCTATTTAATTTCAAGTATAGTACAAAGCCATCAGTCTTCTGTAGAACAAGAAACGGTGTTATCATTGTTATCATTGTTTTCATTTGTTAGACAACATTCTCATTGTTACTGTTGATTTTTATTTCTGCACCCTCAGGTATCGGTGAGTAGTTACATTTTCATTATGATATTATTGGTTCTATCATGTGTTTTCTCGACTTAAATAAATTGTGTGTTTGCAGTCTGATGATGTCTGGCTTATGTCATAATGTTCATACATACGATTATGCAAATTTTGAAGGCCTGGCTTATGTAACAATGTCCAAAAACATATGTCTATGCAGTCTTGCAAATATTAACTCACATAATAATACCGATATGTGTGTGTATGCAAGCCTGCAAACGTTGACTCACTTTACAATGTCCATATGTTTGTGAATGTAATAGTGCAATATTTTACTAGTATAATTGCTCCTACACTTGTGTGCACAATCTGGCAAGTGACGGCTACACTGCATAATTGTGTGACTACTAACTTCTTGCTGGCACTATTCTTTAAGGCAGGATTCAATCTGGTACCTTTAGCTTGCAAGATGAGCTGTAAAGAAACCAGCATGCAATAAAATGTCTGTATCCGGTGGAGAGATACCAGCAGCTGGTGCATTAACATATACTAGATTAACTAGATTACAGTTTTATATGCTTGCATATCCTGCTCGACTGCACTCTGTATTCTCCACCCCCAGCTGAGAGAAAGGGCAGGTATCTGTGCTAGTACTCAATATATTGCAACCATCCTGGGCAGGATTCAACCCAGTACATTAGCCACACAAGTTGAGAGTTCCAGTTGGTGAGATTCAAGTTGTTAATAGTGGATGCCATGATACAATGAGGGGTTAGATATACCAGCTGGACATAGCCCCACAACAGCCAGCAGTGGTGCAGTCACACTGGACTAACACTGGACTGGTGTCATGTTTAACAACTAGGACAGTCACACTACAGTCAACAGTGGTGCAGTCACACTGGACTAACACTGGACAGGTGTCATGTTTAACAACTAAGACACAGTCACACTACAGTCAACAGTGGTGCAGTCACACTGGACTAACACTGGACTGGTGTCATGTTTAACAACTAGGACAGTCACACAACAGTCAGCAGTGGTGCAGTCACACTGGACTAACACTGGACAGATGTCATGTTTAACAACTAAGACACAGTCACACTACAGTCAGCAACGGTGCAGTCACACTGGACTAACACTGGACTGGTGTCATGTGGAAATGTCCTATGACAGTCACACAACAGTCAACAGTGGTGCAGTCACACTGGACTAACACTGGACTGGTGTCATGTCAAACAACTACGACACACATTGTCGATGAATTTTTGCTAATTTGTTAATAAACCAGACTTGAACACAAGTGGTGTATATTGTATGGCTATTTCATAGAGGGTCGGTCAAACATCTGGTAATGAAACCACAGAGACAACATCTGGTAGATGAAACCTCAGAGGCAACATCTGTTAATGAAACATCAGATACAACAACTGGTAATGAAACCTCAGAGACAACATCTGGTAATGAAACCTCAGAGACATCATTTGATAGATGAAACATCAGAGACAACATTTGATAGATGAAACATCAGACAACATTTGATAGATGAAACATCAGAGACAACATTTGATAGATGAAACATCAGAGACAACATTTGATAGATGAAACATCAGAGACAACATTTGATAGATGAAACATCAGAGACAACATTTGATAGATGAAACATCAGAGACAACATTTGATAGATGAAACATCAGAGACATTTGATAGATGAAACATCAGAGACAACATCTGGTAATGAAACCTCAGAGACATCATTTGATAGATGAAACATCAGAGACAACATTTGATAGATGAAACATCAGAGACAACATTTGATAGATGAAACATCAGAGACAACATTTGATAGATGAAACATCAGAGACATCATTTGATAGATGAAACATCAGAGACAGCATTTGATAGATGAAACATCAGAGACATCATTTGATAGATGAAACATCAGAGGACAACATTTGATAGATGAAACATCAGAGACAACATTTGATAGATGAAACATCAGAGACATTTGATAGATGAAACATCAGAAACAACATTTGATAGATGAAACATCAGAGACATTTGATAGATGAAACATCAGAGACAACATTTGATAGATGAAACATCAGAGACATTTGATAGATGAAACATCAGAGACAACATTTGGTAGATGAAACATCAGAGACATCATTTGATAGATGAAACATCAGAGACAACATTTGATAGATGAAACATCAGAGACAACATTTGATAGATGAAACATCAGAGACAACATTTGGTAGATGAAACATCAGAGACAACATTTGATAGATGAAACATCAGAGACATCATTTGATAGATGAAACATCAGAGACATCATTTGATAGATGAAACATCAGAGACAACATTTGATAGATGAAACATCAGAGACAACATTTGATAGATGAAACATCAAAGACATCATTTGATAGATGAAACATCAGAGACATTTGATATATGAAACCTCAGAGACATCATTTGATAGATGAAACATCAGAGACAACATTTGATAGATGAAACATCAGAGGCAACATTTGATAGATGAAACATCAGAGACAACATTTGATAGATGAAACCTCAGAGACATCATTTGATAGATGAAACATCAGAGACAACATTTGATAGATGAAACCTCAGAGACAACATTTGATAGATGAAACATCAGAGACAACATTTGATAGATGAAACATCAGAGACAACATTTGATAGATGAAACATCAGAGACAACATTTGATAGATGAAACATCAGAGACAACATTTGATAGATGAAACATCAGAGACATCATTTGATAGATGAAACATCAGAGACAACATTTGATAGATGAAACATCAGAGGCAACATTTGATAGATGAAACATCAGAGACAACATTTAATAGATGAAACATCAGAGACATAATTTGATAGATGAAACATCAGAGACAACATTTGATAGATGAAACATCAGAGACAACATTTGATAGATGAAACATCAGAGACATTTGGTAGATGAAACATCAGAGACAACATTTGGTAGATGAAACATCAGAGACAACATTTGGTAGATGAAACATTGGAAAAAATGCAAAGAACTGCCTTACAGCCACAGATCCCAACTAGTTACTCTTTTCACAAGATACCTGACGAGAGTGACCAGTGAGACATTGCTGGCTCATGAGGGTGGTCTCTCCCCATACCTGTTCAAAAAGCTGAGACAATATTGATCCATTCATAATGGACTGAGGAATGAGGTATGCAGATGGCACGGCCATCCTTCCCAAGTAGTGCTAAAGGAATAAAAGATTTATCCTGTCTGTCAAAAGATCAAAATCTGATCCTAAACTAAGAAAGAAAATAATTTATGTCAACCAAATATCAGAATCTGATCCTAAACTATGTAAGAAAATAATTGATGTCAACCAAATATCATAATCAACAATGATGACACTGAAAATGTCACGAACTTTGCTCCATAATAATGAACAATTGGGATTGGGGCTCACTGAAGTTCACCCCAAAACGTGTCCAGCTAGACTGTCCTGACTTGGCCGAACTGAGGAAGAAAATCTGGCCAACAGGAGCAACACTTGGAGACAAACTCAGGGAGGCAGGTGAGGACCTTAAGCAGACCCTACTGTTCATGACCCACGCCATAATAGATGCAGTGCACACATTGGTTGCAGAAGAAGGAGAAGACGATTATCATGAGTTTTGAACTTAAATAATACAGAACAATTCTGAGAGTATCGTGGACGAAGAAGAAGAAGAAGACCAATACTGGTTGTTTACCACAAGTGAACATTACAACAAATGACTCTCATAAGCAGCATTCTGTCTGGTCAAGTGAAATATTTCGGCCATAATAAATGTCACAGCGGGTGGGGGAAGTGCACTGGTAAGGACGGCATTGTTTGTGACAGAATGAATTGACTTGCATGGAGATTGTCACGGTACATTGAAGACAGCTTCAGCACGAGACGGGGGACATGATCTGTATGGAGATGGATACAGGACATTGAAGACAGCTTCAGCACGAGATGGGGGACATGACCAGCATCAAGATAGATACAGGACATTGAAGACAGCTTCAGCACGAGATGGGGGACATGATCTGTATGGAGATGGATACAGGACATTGAAGACAGCTTCAGCACAAGACGGGGGACATGATCTGTATGGAGATGGATACAGGACATTGAAGACAGCTTCAGCACGAGATGGGGGACATGACCAGCATCAAGATAGATACAGGACATTGAAGACAGCTTCAGCACGAGATGGGGGACATGATCTGTATGGAGATGGTCACGGGACATTGAAGACAGCTTCAGCACAAGACGGGGGACATGACCAGCATGAAGATAGATACAGGACATTGAAGACAGCTTCAGCACGAGACGGGGGACATGACGTGCATGAAGATAGATACAGGACATTGAAGACAGCTTCAGCACGAGATGGGGGACATGATCTGTATGGAGATGGATACAGGACATTGAAGACAGCTTCAGCACGAGATGGGGAACATGATCTGTATGGAGATGGATACAGGACATTGAAGACAGCTTCAGCACGAGATGGGGGACATGACCAGCATGAAGATAAGATACAGGACGTTGAAGACAGCTTCAGCACGAGATGGGGGACATGATCTGTATGGAGATGGATACAGGACATTGAAGACAGCTTCAGCACGAGATGGGGGACATGATCTGTATGGAGATGGATACAGGACATTGAAGACAGCTTCAGCACGAGATGGGGGACATGACCAGCATCAAGATAGATACAGGACATTGAAGACAGCTTCAGCACAAGACGGGGGACATGATCTGTATGGAGATGGATACAGGACGTTGAAGACAGCTTCAGCACGAGATGGGGGACATGACCAGCATGAAGATAGATACAGGACATTGAAGACAGCTTCAGCACGAGATGGGGGACATGATCTGTATGGAGATGGATACAGGACATTGAAGACAGCTTCAGCACGAGATGGGGGACATGATCTGTATGGAGATGGATACAGGACATTGAAGACAGCTTCAGCACGAGATGGGGGACATGACCAGCATCAAGATAGATACAGGACATTGAAGACAGCTTCAGCACGAGATGGGGGACATGATCTGTATGGAGATGGATACAGGACATTGAAGACAGCTTCAGCACGAGACGGGGGACGTGACGTGCATGAAGATAGATACAGGACATTGAAGACAGCTTCAGCACGAGATGGGGGACATGATCTGTATGGAGATGGATACAGGGACATTGAAGACAGCTTCAGCACGAGATGGGGGACATGATCTGTATGGAGATGGATACAGGACATTGAAGACAGCTTCAGCACGAGATGGGGGACATGATCTGTATGGAGATGGATACAGGACGTTGAAGACAGCTTCAGCACGAGATGGGGGACATGATCTGTATGGAGATGGATACAGGACAATGAAGACAGCTTCAGCACGAGATGGGGGACATGATCTGTATGGAGATGGATACAGGACGTTGACGACAGCTTCAGCACGAGATGGGGGACATGACCAGCATGAAGATAGATACAGGACATTGAAGACAGCTTCAGCACGAGATGGGGGACATGATCTGTATGGAGATGGTCACAGGACATTGAAGAAAGCTTCAGCACGAGACGGGGGACATGACCAGCATGAAGATAGATACAGGACATTGAAGACAGCTTCAGCACGAGGTGGGGGACATGATCTGTATGGAGATGGATACAGGACGTTGAAGACAGCTTCAGCACGAGATGGGGGACATGATCTGTATGGAGATGGATACAGGACGTTGAAGACAGCTTCAGCACGAGATGGGGGACATGATCTGTATGGAGATGGATACAGGACGTTGAAGACAGCTTCAGCACGAGATGGGGGACATGACCAGCATGAAGATAGATACAGGACGTTGAAGACAGCTTCAGCACGAGGTGGGGGACATGATCTGTATGGAGATGGATACAGGACATTGAAGACAGCTTCAGCACGAGATGGGGGACATGACCAGCATGAAGATAGATACAGGACATTGAAGACAGCTTCAGCACGAGGTGGGGGACATGATCTGTATGGAGATGGATACAGGACATTGAAGACAGCTTCAGCACGAGATGGGGACATGACCAGCATGAAGATAGATACAGGACATTGAAGACAGCTTCAGCACGAGGTGGGGGACATGATCTGTATGGAGATGGATACAGGACATTGAAGACAGCTTCAGCACGAGATGGGGGACATGACCAGCATGAAGATAGATACAGGACATTGAAGACAGCTTCAGCACGAGATGGGGGACATGATCTGTATGGAGATGGATACAGGACGTTGAAGACAGCTTCAGCACGAGATGGGGGACATGACCAGCATGAAGATAGATACAGGACATTGAAGACAGCATCAGCACGAGATGGGGGACATGACCAGCATGAAGATAGATACAGGACATTGAAGACAGCTTCAGCACGAGATGGGGGACATGATCTGTATGGAGATGGATACAGGACATTGAAGACAGCTTCAGCACGAGATGGGGGACATGATCTGTATGGAGATGGTCACAGGACATTGAAGACAGCTTCAGCACGAGACGGGGGACATGACCAGCATGAAGATAGATACAGGACGTTGAAGACAGCTTCAGCACGAGATGGGGGACATGATCTGTATGGAGATGGTCACAGGACATTGAAGACAGCTTCAGCACGAGACGGGGGACATGACCAGCATGAAGATAGATACAGGACATTGAAGACAGCTTCAGCACGAGACTGGGGACATGACCAGCATGAAGATAGATACAGGACAATGGTGACAGCTTCAGTATGGACACAGGACATTGGAGACAGCTTAGGCACGAGGCGGGGGGAACTTATCAGCATGGAGATGGATACAGGACATAGAAGGCTGCTTCAGCACGAGGCGGGGGACATGACCTGCATGGACACAGGACAATGAAGACAGCTTAGGCACGAGGCGGGGGAACTGCCAAAGAAACAAGAATCTGGTTGATGGGCCATGATGACAACCACACTGTCTCTGGTTGGTGGGCTGTGATGACAACCACACTGTCTCTGGTTGGTGGGCTGTGATGACAACCACACTGTCTCTGGTTGGTAGACCGTGATGACAACCACACTGTCTCTGGTTGATGGGCCATGATGACAACCACACTGTCTCTGGTTGGTGGGCTGTGATGACAACCACACTGTCTCTGGTTGGTGGGCTGTGATGACAACCACACTGTCTCTGGTTGGTAGACCGTGATGACAACCACACTGTCTCTGGTTGGTGGGCTGTGATGACAACCACACTGTCTCTGGTTGGTGGGCTGTGATGACAACCACACTGTCTCTGGTTGGTGGGCTGTGATGACAACCACACTGTCTCTGGTTGGTAGACCGTGATGACAACCACACTGTCTCTGGTTGGTGGGCTGTGATGACAACCACACTCTGCACAAGACCTGCTACATGATGCTTGTATCCCAGTAGCAGTAGCCAATGTGGATCCTGTCTCTCTAGTAGACCCCCCCCCCCCCGCAACCACCCTTCTGCCAACCCACTGCAGTAGCCAATGTGGATCCTGTCTCTTTAGTAGACCCCCCCCCCGCAACCACCCTTCTGCCAACCCACTGCAGTAGCCAAGGTGGATCCTGTCTCTCTAGTAGACCCACCCACCCCCCCCCCCCACGCAACCACCCTTCTGCCACCCACTGCAGTAGCCAAGGTGGATCCTGTCTCTCTAGTAGACCCACCCCCCACCCGCAACCACCCTTCTGCCAACCCACTGCAGTAGCCAAGGTAGATCCTGTCTCTCTAGTAGACCCCTTCCCCCATCTGCCACCCCACTGCACCCACAGGTGGATCCTGTCTCTCTAGTAGACACCGCCCCCTTCTGCCACCCCACTGCACCCACAGGTGATCCTGTTTCTCTAGTAGACACACCCCCTCCCCCCACCCCACTGCACCCACAGGTGATCCTGTTTCTCTAGTAGACACGCCCCCTCCCCCCCACCCCACTGCACCCACAGGTGATCCTGTTTTCTCTAGTAGACACGCCCCCTCCCCCCACCCCACTGCACCCACAGGTGATCCTGTTTCTCTAGTAGACCCCCCCCCCATCTGCCACCCACTGCAGTGGCTAAGGTGGATCCTGTTTCTCTAGTAGACTCCCCCATCTGCCACCCCACTGCACCCACAGAAACGGGGTATGACTGTGGACATAGTGGTGGACATTCTGTCTGCTTATAATTCTAGTGCCAGTGTTTTTAGTTTTCCTCCTGCTTGTTTCACTGCCAGTTGACAGTTGTTTGTTGAAACATAAAAGTTATCCCACAAAATGTCTGTCTCAACAAGAGTTGTCTGTCTTAGATTATAGACGGGATGACCCAAACTTGCTAGCAGATGTACTTCATTAAATGTACTGTCATTAACAGATCTGGCTTATTCTTTCTCTCATTGTCTTTCCTTCTCTAAGCTCTAACAAATAGGACCCGTTTTGTAATGTGTTCGGGAAGGGAATACAAACAACCGTATTGTTTCAAAACACACAGGGTGGAGATCTGTGGAGATTTATGAACAACTGTGCTGTCGGGCGGGGGATAATGATAATATAGGGATAATTATAATACAGTATAACTGATAGATTACCGGCGTGAGTTACATAAAAGACCAGATTCTGTTAACCTCTTAAAGAATTTATAAATTACTTAGTTCAAGATGGAGCAGGAACAACTGGAACTGGAACACAACCAACAATCTCTCCTACCAGAAAGATGACTTTTCTTATATCATGTTTGTACTAGATCAGTTTCAACGGGATTCAGTCTTCTAGAGGTTGCAAATTGCTGTTATATAGCTGGGGGGGGGGGGGGGGGGGGGCAGAGTTAGGGTGAGCGCCCAAGCTTGCAAAATACCCCATGGTTTGTGCATTCATCACCTCTGCCGTTTTAACTAACAGGAGAAGGGGCGGCGGCGAGTCACTGGCGCCGCAAAAAAAACCAAAAAATAACAGAATGCTCAAGATATACATGTACATACATGAGCATAAAGATTGTGAATGTATTTTGTCTTTGGTGCAGTATTTCTGTGCAACCAGTTTCAGGGGCAGATTACAGGAATCAGAATGGCATGTGTTTGGGGGTGCATGGAGCCACCTCTGGTCATTGTGAACTGAATAGATGAACAGAGCTGTAGGCTTGAACTGGCTTCAGTAAGCAGGACGTGGCACAGGACGCAGTCATGTGTTAGAAGACACAGGACACGCAAATATGTGATAGGAAGTTTCTCTTGTCTTGTGTTTCTTCTAACATTTACTTTTTTCCCCTTATTTGTCCCCCTCTGCTGACACTAACCAGTCCCTGTAAGTGTAACAATCTGTAGTTTTGACAAGCCGAGACTAGGTGTAAATCAGTAAACACTTGTAACAGCAGTGATGTGTTCCTGTTGTTACGTCTTCTTGTCCTATAACTGCATGTTCCTCACCCAGGCGAGTGCACTCAGCCAACCGTGTGTGTTTCGGTCCACACAAAAAGTCCTCCGAGAATCTTATTGATGCTAAAGAAAAGTGCAGAGAGACAGATGATGAAGTTGATGAACATATCAACTTCGAAGGTGGTAAGTATCAAAACCCAGTGACTTGGTCCTGCCTGCGCCATCACACAGACCCTGTATTTCTGTACTTGCATGGTGTCTTGTGATGGTCCGTGCAGTGCTTGTTTCTCCCAGTCATCCATATTGTCTCAGACCCCGCTCATGTTGTCATTGGAAGAGACGCCATGTCAAGTACATCTAGTCCGGGTATCTTGCTTGCTAGACATTTTGTCGGTTGTTTTGTTTTGCTATATTTGATTATCATATTGTTTTAATCTATTTCTGTTTGCCATGTGAAACATGTATACACATCATCATCAAGTGCTGAACTAACGTGTGTGGGCAAGAGAATCATGCTGATCAGAGTCTGCAATTTGCCATCGATGTGTAACAACTAATGCAATGACATCATGCAACATTACCCAGAATCTGCGCTCACTGCCTTCGTCTGTTTCCGTCTGTCAGAAGTCAAAGTTTTCTCCCAATGGTGTTTAGTTACGGGTGCAGGTTCATATTCCGTACATTCCAGATTCACGAGAGAAAACTCGGGACAAATGCCTCTTATACGCTGATTGAAGAAACATTCCCTGGATACTCAAGAAAACAGCTAAGAAATGGCTCATTGAAAATATTGATGTAGCTGGTCTTGGTACCCCCAAGAGTGAGAGAAAAAGGAATTTAGATATGAAGAAAAGTGTTTTTTGTGTGCATCAGAGCAGTGAAGTTCAAGTTGCCTCACTGACTTATCCCCTCCTGGAAAGATATAATTGCCTCCCCATTAGTTGTATTTTGAAAGAGTGTACATGTATTTTAGCTGCACAAACATTTACATATAGTTAGAAATCCAATGGAAGAACTATGCGTTTAAATCAACTACCACTGTTTTTATTATCTTTTCATATGATCATTCAACATAATGGATGATATGAATAAATCACACGTTAATATGATGATGATCATGATGATATTAACTATGATGATGATCAAATGGTATGTTCAACCTCCCGTGTGTTGCCAGGACCCATAAGGGAAGCAAAGAATAGCAACACTGTAGCCTACCACGCATGTCGTAAGAGGCGACTAAGGAGGCTTGATGGTTCCGTCGCCCTGCTACTGAGTGCGTGCGTGGCGCGACACTGTGAGCTGTGAGTTTCATGTGAAGTGCTTTTGAATCTGCCCAAGTTTTTATTTTTGGAACATGACTGCATGTTTGGAGCGATGGCAGGTGGCTATGTCCCAGAGTTGGCCAGTTTTTGCCTTATGCAGAAATGCGTGGCTGCTGGGCTTCTGGTTGACTGCCACTGCCGTCGGTGATGAACTGTATGTTCTTGGACTGTAAGTGAACATCTAGGAAACATCCAGATAGGAAAATGACTGCCGATTCCATCAGAGATGAATTGGGTGTTTCGTGGGGGACTTGTGTTGACATTCTGGCGGCGACATTATGCACAGTGTATCTGTGCGGGCTGTTGTTTGTCGAGATTCCTGTCTTTTCCACTTTTCACATTGGGCAGTGGGGAGCGTTTTGTGTGATATTCACTGGCACAGGAACGGAGCATAATGGGGACGACCCGTTGCTGTGAAGTTGGAACTGCGACTAACTAACTAACTAACTATGGTATGTTCAACTTGTAGAAAATATGTACATAACTTTTTTATCCTGACGAGGAACTTAAGATCAGACTCCACGGTGAGACTTGTTGAACATTCAACTTGTAGGATTCCCAATGGGTCCTTACACGAGGATCAGCCACTCAGTTATGTGACTGTCCATGGCTCCAATGAGAGCTGTAATGAAACAAACAAAGACGGGTAGTACATATGTCTACGCATTTCATACCTCTCTCTCTCTCTCTCTCTATATATATATATATATATATATATATATATATATATATATATATATATATATATATATATATATATATATATATATATATATATATATATATTGCATCTTGTCAGACGATAGTTTGTAACATTATGCTTCAAAAAGGGCCAATAAATACAACCCATGGTGGTAGCGAATGTGACTGATCAGACCAATTCACGCAGTAAATGTTCATCCACAACTAATGCAAGTGAATACATGGTAATTTCCACAATCTCGCACCATCTTATGTCTCACACTCTCAGTGTGTGACCTATCTGCAATCATTTTCTCCTTTGTCTTTATTCCATTTCTGATATGTGCCCTCCGTGCAACACCGTGGCAACTTCCTCCCAAGGTGCAATATCAATGTCTGCATCAATCATGTCCCACTTACACAAATTTTTGTATCGCAGTAGAGGCCGGCCCTGAGGTCTTTTATCCATCTGTAATTCACCAAAACAAATGTCCATTGGATTCTAAAGTTATCCATCCTCGTTAATGTGTCCTATCCATCTAAGTCTATACTTAGCATGGAAGAAACCGTCACACAATCTGATCTTCCCTATACCTCAGTAGTTGTGATTTTGTCTTGTCACTTATCACCAAATATTTTTGCAGACACTGCATATGAAAGCTGTTATAAACGTTTCTCTTGGTGTGAGTAAGTTGACCAGGCTTCACTGCGATAAAGAAGAGTACTAAGGACACAGACTTGATAGACAAAGACTTTTGTTTTTGGCAGTAAGCTTCCTGTTTCCTAGACTCTTTTTGTTAACCTGTTCCTTGTTGTTGCTGCCTTACTAACCCTGATGTTGATTTTCTGATCTAGGGATAATTTGCTGTTTACCTCTGATCCTAGATATGTAAAATGGTCTACTATCTCCAGTTCGGCGTCGTCATTTTAAGATTGATGGCACCCCATGTGCACCTTGTGACATAATCCGTGTATTCATTTTGCTAATTGTTAAACCAAATTCAGAACAAGCATTGGAGAATGCAGATAGTAGGCCTTGTAATTCTTTCTCAGAGTGTGTCGAAATTACAGCAGCATCTGCAAAAGCAACTCTCCGATCAGTAACCCCTTATTTGGTCTTGGCTTTCCATCTCTGTGTCTTGTAGAGGCCGCCATCTGAGCGTGAGTGAATGCGTATACCACAGGGAGTCTGTGGCAAAGCGGTCAAGCCGTTTGACTTGTGATCCGAAGGTTGTGGGTTCGATTCCGGGCCGCACCCTTCTGTTTACGAGTTAAATGTTTCGGAGACTCCTGTGGGTCGTCGCTAAAAGCTACGGAGTTCGTGCTTTGTGCGACGCTTTCCGCACTGTGGAAAGAGACCGAGCCATATGGGATAGCCCTGTCGACTTTTAAGCGACTTTTTAAGCATATACCACTATCTTTCCTCAAAAGACATGTTTCAGTAGAAGTGAAAAGTATATTCCAAAGAGGATTAGAGCAAGTACACAAACTTGCTTAACTCCACTGTTCATGTCAAATTATTCTGAATATATATATATATATATATAATATATATTATATATAATATATATATATATATCTATATATATATATATATATATATATATATATATATATATTCAGCGTTCCGAGCTATATAATATATCATTCAGTATTTCTCATTTAAGTTCACCCCATTGACTCTCTCCCTCTCTTTCTCTCACACTATCTGTCTGAAGGGCTTTAGTTTGCAGATTTCTGTCAAACATTACAGGCCTTCCTTTCCCTGTCTTGATAATTGTTGTCATAAGTCCTCTGTCTATCCTCATGCAGACAAGGTGAACTAGTGACATTTCTCCCTCTAAGTGGTTTCACACTAATCTTGGTAGGCATTCGAAGAGTTCTAAATAATCAATGTTATTTTGGACGCTTTCAATACACTGCTCACTCTTAGGAATTTCTCCTGAGTTGTCAATCTCCAATGTGCGTCGGTCTCATGCAGAACGAATCCGCCCGATGGTATAAAAGCTTGTCTTTCATATAAAAATCCCCTCCTACAGGTGGATTTTGTGATTTAGGCAATTTCCCAAAACAAGATTGTGTGGTTGGATCCTCAGATGTGCGGAGAATTTGGAGTAGATATATTAACCAAAATGTTAAATGATATTTACAGCAGTGGATATTTGCCCAGTGATATGCTGAAATCTGTAATTATAGCTATACCAAAAAAGACCAGGAGCAATTTAATGTGAAGATTTTCGTACAATTAACCTCATAAACCATATCACTAAGCTTCCGCTCAGAATCATGAGAAGAGCCAGAAAGAAAATAAAAATGGAAATTAGTGAAGAACAGTATGGATTTGTGGAGGGAAAGGGCACAAACAATGCAATATGTACATTACGGACTCTAATAGAAAGGTCAATAGAGAAACAGATAGACATATATTTATGCTTCATAGATTATACTAAGGCATTTGATAAAGTAAAACATGATGAACTGATTAAAATGTTGGAAGATATCAACATTGATGGGAAAGATTTAAGAATAATAAAGAATATTTACTGGAACCAAGTAGAGGCAATTAAAATTGGAAATAAAGAGGGTAGTTACGAACACATAAAGCTAGGAGTACGACAGGGATGTGTCTTGTCACCAGATATAGCGAAGTAATAATGAGAGAGATCAAAGAGATGCCAGGAATACTAGTTGGAGGTTATAATATAAATAATATACGCTATGCAGATGACACAGTATTGGTGGCAGGATAAATCAACAGACCTACAACAATTGTTGGACACTGTAGTAACAGAGAGTGCAAGGAAAGGACTCTCCTTGAATATCAAGAAAACAGTAACAATGGTGATATCAAAGAAAATGGTGACACCAAAATGTGACATAGAAATAGAAGGAAAAATTCTTAACCAAGTGGATAATTTTAGATACCTAGGGACATTTATAACATCAGATGGAAGATGTACAACAGAGATTAAGAGCAGAATAGGGCAAGCAAAGGCCGCATTTCAGAAAATGAAGAGTATCTTGTGCAATAGGTCACTATCACTGAGTGTAAGAAAGAGAGTGCTGAAATGCTATGTAGAACCAGTTTTGCTGTATGGCAGTGAATCTTGGAATGTAAATGAACAAATTAAGAAGAAATTAGAAGCAACAGAGATGTGGTTCCTGAGACGAATGTTGCGAATTCATTGGACTGCCAGAGTAACTGACTGCTTGAAACAGGCTAATGAAACTAGAACACTATATACAACAATAAGAAAGAGACAAACAGCTTTCTTTGGTCATGTAATGAGAAGAGAGGCATTGTAGGACATCGTGACAACTGGAAAGATCGAGGGGAAGAGAGGCAGAGGCAGACCACGAGAAATGATGCTGAATGGATTGAGACGGTGGCACGGAGGAATATCAGCAACAGAGTTGATCCAGAAAATCAAAGACCGAGATCTGTGGAGAGCCATGAACGCCTACGCCAGCTGACAGGGCACTTGATGATGATGATGATGATGATGATGATGATGATGGATGATGATGGATGATGATGGATGATGATGGATGATGGATGATGATGGATGATGATGATGATGATGATATTGATGATGATGATGAATGATGATGATGATGATGATGATTGATGATGATTGATGATGATGATTGATGATGATGATGAATGATGATGATGAATGATGATGATGATGATGATGATGATTGATGATTGATGATGATTGATGATGATGATGATTGATGATGATGATGATTGATGATGATGATGATTGATGATGATGATGATGATGATGATGATGATTGATGATGATGATGATTGATGATGATGATGATGATGATGATGATTGATGATGATGATGATTGATGATGATGATGATTGATGATGATGATGATTGATGATGATGATGATTGATGATGATGATGATTGATGATGATGATGATTGATGATGATGATGATTGATGATGATGATGATTGATGATGATGATGATTGATGATGATGATTGATGATGATGATTGATGATGATGATTGATGATGGATATTGATGATGGAGATTGATGATGGAGATTGATGATGGAGATTGATGAGATTGATGATGATTGATGATGATTGATGATGATTGATGATGATTGATGATGATTGATGAGGATTGATGAGGATTGATGAGGATGAGGATGATGATTGATGATGATTGATGATGAGGATGATGAGGATGATGAGGATGATGATGATGATGGATGATGATGATGATGATGGATGATGATGATGATGGATGATGATGATGATGATGGATGATGATGATGATGGATGATGATGATGGATGATGATGGATGATGATGGATGATGGATGATGATGGATGATGATGATGATGGATGATGATGATGATGATGATGATGATGATGGATGATGATGATGATGATGGATGATGATGATGATGATGATGGATGATGATGATGATGATGGATGATGATGATGATGATGATGGATGATGATGATGATGATGGATGATGATGATGATGGATGATGATGATGATGATGGATGATGATGATGATGATGGATTATGATGATGATGATGATGATGGATGGATGATGATGATGATGAATGATGATGATGATGATTGATGATGATGATTGATGATGATGATGATGATTGATGATGATGATGATGATTGATGATGATGATGATGATGATGATGATGATGATGATGATGATGATGATTGATGATGATGATGATGATTGATGATGATGATTGATGATGATGATGATTGATGATGATGATGATGATGATGATGATGATGATGATGATGATGATGATGATTGATGATTGATGATGATGATTGATGATGATGATGATGATTGATGATGATGATGATGATTGATGATGATGATGATGATGATTGATGATGATGATGATGATTGATGATTGATGATGATGATGATGATTGATGATGATGATGATGATTGATGATGATGATTGATGATGATGATTGATGATGATGATTGATGATGATGATTGATGATGATTGATGATGATTGATGATGATTGATGATGATGATGATGATGATGATGATGATGATGGATGATGGATGATGATGGATGATGATGGATGATGATGGATGATGATGGATGATGATGATGATGATGATGATGATGATGATGATGATGATGATGATGATGATGATGATGATGATGATGATGATGATGATGATGATGATGATGGATGATGATTGATGATGATTGATGATGATTGATGATGATTGATGATGATTGATGATGATGATGATGATGATGATGATGATGATGATGATGGATGATGATGGATGATGATGGATGATGATGATGGATGATGATGATGGATGATGGATGATGGATGATGGATGATGGATGATGGATGATGATGATTGATGATGATGATGATGATGATGATTGATGATGATGATTGATGATGATGATTGATGATGATGATTGATGATGATGATGGGTGGGTGGGTGGGTGGGTTAATAGGAAGATCAGTCTCACTGGCTTGATTCCGCATCTGCATTGCTGCAACGTAAATCAATAAATTTGACTCTCCCAAATAAACATACCGGAATCCTAACATGAATGGGTATTCTGGGTCCTCCATCACAGCAGCATTTCTGTATATAGTCCCAGTGACATATTTTGATGTCACTTTCACCTTGGCGATCTGTAGCTCCATTAATCCAGAGCTCATGATAGCTCCTTTTACTTCAATGGTTTAGCCATCAACTGTCCTGGTTTCATCAGCCGAGCAGAAATGGCCGCATCATAATGAAATCCAGTATCATATAAATATTGAACTTGACTTCCATTGACTGTAATGGTATCCACTACTGGAAGCCTATTATTATTATCAGGGGTCCTCCATTGTGGTTACTAGCCCTTGTAGTCAAATAAGCCGTGTACTGTACTGGGTTTTTGGTTCTGCAGGAACTAGTGTGGTGGTCATTAGTCCTGTGTATCTTACAGTATTGATTCCCCCTTCTTGTAGCTGGGGGTTGTTGATTTTTAGATATCTATCTCTTATTGTAATTACCACCCTTACCTGCAGAGTTGTGATTATTATAACTCTTGGATTGTTGTGTCCTATCTAGTTGAGAAACACTGCAAGATTTTGTGGAACTCACTTCCTCGTGAGCTGTCAAATAACTTTTGGCACGGGAGATAATCTCCTCTAGCCTAGCACCACCGTTTTCTGCCACAAACATCTGCAAAGATTTTGGTAGTCTCTTTCAACTGCTCCGCCAGTATTTTCCCCGAGCCCTTCATAGGCCGACTCAAATTCGCTCAGTCCGACCCACTTAGTAAAATAAGCGTGTAAGCAAGATGCGAAATGCGCAAACGATTCTCCCTGTGAACACTTGGCGTTTCTGAATTTTAACCAGCAGGCATGTAACGTCAACTCATACCTCTTAAGGAGAGCATTTATAAGAGTATCTGTCTTTTTCGAGGCCAGGTTGTACCTTGCTAAAAACATCATTTACTGGTCCTCTTAACCCTTGGGACGGCTTGATATTCTATTTCTCCCCGGGAGAGGCTTAAGCTTAGCAAATTAATACAAATTTATCAATACATGACTCCATCTGCTGCGATTATCATAGAAGGTGAGCAGTGGAATTGTTATAGATCCATTAGAAACATTTTGTCCTGGATGAGTATCAATACTACAGACTGGTGAGCTGACACTGCTGAATCTGGAAGGATCTGGGTATTGTAGTTCCAGTTTCCATAGTTCAAGTTCATGCTGTCTCATCCAGTTTCAACTCTTTGTCCTTCTCCAGTTCAGCCATCAGGATTCTTTTTTCCCTCTACTCTTGTCCCCGTTCTTGTGTTGCCTCCCTGATGTACTTTCTCAATTCATCATCCTCATATCCCATCAAAGTCCCTTTCTCATTCGACTCTTGTGTAGTATGTTGCTTGTCGAAAGACATGATAATAGAGCACTTTATTGTATACTTGTAACCTGAAAACTTATATACAATAGGCACACACTATACACACACTTACTCTAAATGAGAAATTCTATAATCTTAACGTCGACTAATTATTACCAACAACAACGTATTAATCAACTAAATATCTGACAATATAAACAAACAAGCTCACCACGTTCTTTGCTATTCCTACCTTTTTAATATTTAGCCCTAACATTTTAGGTAATATTTGTGTTATATTATTATGGTTATAGTATGGGTATAATATTCTCTTATATTTTATTTATATACTGGTTTTATTATATTGTATTATTAGGTTTAGTTCCTACAGTGTTGTAACATAACAAGTATCACTTGATATTGTACTGATTACTTAATATTACACAAAGTTTATTACCTAATAATTAATATAGGCCAGCCCTATTTTGAGATAACACACTTACTAACAGTACTATCGTGACAGGCGATCTAGAAAGTTATCCCAAGAAAAATTACCGAGTTCTATACCGGACGTAGCCCACAATCTGTAGTGTAGCGCTAGCTATTTGACAGATTTCACATTCAAAGTAGCGACAAGTAGACTTTCAGAAATAGAAAGACTATTCACTGCCGAAGACAAGATCGAATGGCTCGTGAATCTAAGCCATGGGAAATTATAGGTCCCAGAAATGATCATGTATTCTAACAGTGACCAGGCTAAAGTGAGTAAAGTTGACAGCAATACTTTAAATAGATTACAGACCTAGTTATCCTGCTACATGTGCCTGGGAAGTAAAGGAACCCCCAAGTCTTACACTGTCTCACAACATGGAGATAGACAGACTATATATATATATATATATATAATATATATATATATATATATATATATTATATATTATATATATATATATATTATATATATATAATATATTATATAAGTTACAATCTTTCATTCTGTCACTCAATAGATATGTCTAATTTTAGGTAAACTTACAAAGAGTTTCAAGACTACACACGTATGGTTTATTTTTTATAACACTGAGTAGTCTCCACAGGAAAACCATCGGTACTGATTTTGAGTTTCTATCTATTCTTAGAAACTATTATTATTTTACTGAGCCGACATGCTTGGTCTCTTTAGTAATCAATGTGAGGTGCTAATGATGCAATAGTCTGATGTAGGTCTCCTGACAGAGGGTGGGTTTGCCAGGCACTTAGTTCTCTTCCGATGACTCATCTGGAACAACCGCTAAGTCACTTCTCGTCTCCTTCTAGTGCTGCTGAGAGTGTTGCATTACAGTTTGCAGTGGAAGGGGGCGTCTTGACTAGTGTTTACTCTATGATGGTTGTTTTACATGTTGTGTAATATTCTTAAATATGAAATTTTTGGTATCATTGCGCATGTGTATTTATTTTTCTTACTCCCTGCATTCCTTATTTGTACTTGATGTTTTGCTTACTTGCATTAGGAACTGAAGAATGTTTGGTGTATATTAACCATCCTCTGAGCCCAAGGCTCCACTGTCTCAGTAGTTGTGCTTGTTTTCTGTTGTCTAGTCTGTGTCCAGCTGGCAGACTGCATGTGTATCTGCTGTATATCAGTTATTGCATGTGTGTCTACCTATATCAGTTATTGCATGTGTCTGCTGTATATTAGATATTGTTGATGACTCGATTCAGTTTACAATGAGACAAAACCAAAGACATTCTTTATGATGTTATTCAATTTACAATTAGATGAAACCAAAGACACCCTTGATGATGTTATTCACTTTACAATGAGACAAACCAAAGACATGGTTTATTGAATTTATTACACTTGCAATGAGACGAAACCAAAAACATTATTTATTGAATTTATTATACTTGAAATGTGACGAAACCCAAGAAGCCTCACAAGATGTATTGACTGTACTGGAAACCATATGGGGATATACAAGCATGGACGTCAAGAAAGAAGTTGAGAGTGACACAATATGGGGTCCAACAAATAGGGGAATCAAGAGAGGAGTAAAGTGTGACACCACATGGGGAGATGCAAGCGGTGTAGTCAATAGAGAAGTGGAGAGGAATATGAGCAAAGTGAAACTGCACTGACGCAAAGAAGATGGACATGAACAGCTATGTCACAAAGGTCCTGACTGCAATTATGCTGGAGACTACTGTGGGTTGTTACCGTGGTGCTGACCTTGTACTGCAGAGAGATATACGGCTGGGGGTTGTTGCCGGAGCTGCTGATCTTGTATTGTAGAGAGAGACTGCTGGGGGTTGTTGATGGAACTGCTGATTTTGTACTGCAGAGAGAGACTGCTGGGGGTGTTGATGGAACTGCTGATTTTGTACTGCAGAGAGAGACTGCTGGGGGTTGTTGCTGGAACTGCTGATCTTGTACTACAGAGAGAGAGACTGCTGGGGGTTGTTGATGGAACTGCTGATCTTGTACTACAGTGAGAGAGACTGCTGGGGATTGTTGATGGAACTGCTGATCTTGTACTGCAGAGAGAGACTGCTGGGGGTTGTTGCCGGAACTGCTGATCTTGTACTGCAGAGAGAGAAACTGTGCCAGATGGTGTAAGACCAAGAGCAATAAAGTAATCCTCTCGTCTGTAACCTTGAACTTAACATCTGCGTATATGTACCATTTCTGGTGTCTGACAGTAGGATGTGTGGACCATTTCTGGTGTCTGATAGAAGGATGTGTGGGCCATTTCCTGGTGTCTGATAGAAGGATGTGTGGGCCATTTCTGGTGTCTGATAGTAGGATGTGTGGACCATTTACTGTTGCTGTGTAACGACTGGCATTGGTAAAGTGTAGACTGGTATTTGTGAAGTGTAGACTGGTATTGGTGAAGTGTAAACAAGTATTGGTGAAGTGTAGACTGGTATTGGTGAAGTGTAGACTGGTATTGGTGAAGTGTAGACTAGTGTTGGTAAGTGTAGACTGGTAGAACAGCAGCCATCAAACATATCTCCATCATAGATGACATTCTTAGTCTTCTGCGCTATAGGATAGATCTAATACATATACTCTGCTAGTAGATTCCCTAGACTTCACCCTATAGGATAGATCTAATACATATACTCTGTAGTAGTATTCCTAGACTTCACCCCTATAGGATAGATCTAATAGATATACTCGTGCTAGTAGATTCCTAGACTTCACCCCTATAGGATAGATCTAATAGATATACTCTGCTAGAAAACATTCCTAGACTTCAACCCTATATGACAGATATGATAGATATACTCTGCTAGAAGACATTCTAAGTTCCGCTATCTAAATGATGTAGATCTGAACCAGTGTCCTCACAGCTGTTGGTGAAAAATTAAAACAACTATTTATTCAACTTTATGGTGTTATTGTCCATTCTTTATTATGTATTTGATCTCTATACTATAACTTGTTAATGTGGTCATGCTATAGAACTGCCACCACCCACCTGATATAATCAGAAACTGTGGTTCATTCCTCTCTTCAATCAAAAATCAAGAGTGTTTGTTATCTATAGATACTTCTACACCTAAGGTAGAAGAGGAAAGATTACATAAGACAGCAAGAAACCTCTACATGTCATGTTAGTAGAGGCGGGACAATGAATGTGTCAATGAATAAATGAGTGGACAGTTATGCATCTGCTTACATCTAATGTATTCTACTTGTATCTATTTGTCCACACAGAAAACAAAAGAAGCATAGCTCAAAGAGGAATGGAGGCAGACCTCAGCTTGGAGGTGTAGAGGAAGAGACAGATGATGTGCATGGCACCATGAACTCCTCACATTCAGCCAGCAAGAACAAGGCACCGGTGAAGTTCTACATCGATGATCACGATGATCACGAAGAGAAGGAGAATTTGATCAAGACGCCAGAGATTGTCGTCGACCCACCCAGTGATGTGCATGCTCGGACTACCGACAGGAGGCTGGGGGAAATAATTTCCTCGGTGTTTGAGCTGTGTGTGTGTATTACAGCAGAAAGGGTGTCTCAAGAGAGTATATATTCTATTTTATTTATTTGTTTGTTTCTCAACAAACATGATTCGTTGTTGTAGAAAATGTGTGTGCATCATCTTCATTAAGTACTGGCAGTTGGAGCTAGTGGACAGAGCAATCACTTACCACACAGCAATACTGAATCACCGTCCTCGGAGTTCTGTTTACTGCCGGTCACATTTGGATTTGGCTGTAGAGTTGACCCAGTCTTGGAAATCCACAGACTTCATGGTAAGGAAGAGAACTGTGCACACCAGTCAAGAATGTGTGAATCCACTGCATACTTTACAACAGTGGGATTACTGTCCTTGTTGACTAAACTGTGTGACTATCGGTGATTTGTCTGTTAGCACTGCCCATGAACTGGGCCACTGTTAGCACTGTCCATGAACTGGGCCGCTGTTAGCACTGTCCATGGACCTGGGCCGCTGTTAGCACTGTCCATGATCTGAGCCGCTATTAGCACTGTCCATGAACTG